>CM076569.1:844834800-845318668 GCA_034641835.2 Pinus albicaulis | reverse complement strand
AGGATATAACACTAACAGACGTGCCTTCATCTATAACAGTGCTAGGTACGACCATACCAGAGGTTTGTGTTGGGAAAAATACTGAGAGGGGGGGGGGGGTGAATCAGTATTTAGTGCAGATAATCAAACTTTTACTTTTTCCTTTCTAAAAACCCATACGCTACTTTACTGAAGGCAACTAGCGTATATACGCGGATATCCTTTACAGAACTCGCTTATGTCCAAAGATCTAATTATGTGTTTGAATATTAACTTAGATCATTGCATTATTCATTCATCAGATATTTCAGAAACAGTAAACAGGTGCAGACATAACAGAATAATCATCACACATATGCAACACACATGAACACCAGGATTTTTAGGTGGAAACCCAATTCGGGAGAAAACCACCGCTGTCGTCATTTCAGCCTTCAAAATTTATTATTAAGAAAACTTCTTACAATCATGTACTGGTGCAGACTCAAACCAGCACGCAGGCACCCACCTGCAGAAGGCTACAACCTTCTCTCGTTTACCAGCCTATTCTGGAAGGGAGCTACAACCCCCTGCTCTCGTTTACCAGCCTCTCCTGGAAGGGAGCTACGACCCCTTGAACTCGTTTACCAGCCTCTCCTGGAAGGGAGCTACAACCCCCTGACTGAAGGCTTCGACCCTCAGCACCACTGCAGACCACATTTCATCAATTTTCAAACTGGATCAAACAGCTTCAACACAACCCTTCACTTATCAACAATCATACCTTGCTCATTGCTTCAAACAGAACAGTGAGACCACTGTAACCAAAATATCAGATATAACCCAGACTTCAGAATAGATATGCAGAAACACATTCAACCTTCAGCAACCATTAGATCAGAAATCATACGCGCTTTTATTTAATTAGATCCACGTATATACGCGCTTTCTAGAAGACGAACCCGCGTATACTTCAGTGCATTTTCCAGGGAAAAACCCTAACTGCGCATACGCGCTTTTCATGAAACGAACCTACGTATAGATCTATAAAAGATAAACTTTTCAGTACAGACCAGATCTATAAACTTACCCAGATTTCTTCAATCTCTTCAATAGGATTGCGCCAGGTCTTCTTCACTTCTTTTCAGATCATCCTTGATATTCACCATTTCTAGATCTAGAGATCTTGAGCCTTCATCATGTTCATAGGTGCATCATAGATTCAGATCTATCAATTAGGAACAGGGTTCAACCATACAGATATACTTCAGAGTCAAGTATTCATCAAAGCCCAGACACATGCACACCTTTTGCACAATGATTTTCTTCTCCTTATATAGGGTTACCCTTCATCAATACCATGAGTCAAAACCACATAACTTCCAATGGTATTCCTGGATGGGATTACATAGGCGAACCATCATTCAATACAATGGGTCAATACCATGGTAGTTACCCCTGGTTTTACAAATTTAGAGCGCTTTTTCCCATACGCGACTTGGCACGTTATTTCCCGTGTGCATACGCTACTTAGTCTAGACAAATCCGCGTATTCCTTGAGACATACTCTTTTCATCATGTTCTGGCACATATTGACATTCCTTCCATCATTACCTTCTGTACTCATTGTAGATACATCAGATTTACATCTTTTAACAAGTTCATCAAGTCAAGAACAACTTCGTCAAGTAGGTTGCCATCATCTTCATCAAGTGGGTTGCCATCAAGGACAACACTCTGCATCATATTGCCAACAATCTCCCCCTTTGGACTTGATGGAAACCACAATGGTGTTTGATCACCATAACAGATAGATACATTAAGCACAACCATTATTCATGATATTCAAACACCACGTCACTCTCCCCCTTTGACATCAAGGGCAAAGGGCAGATCAATACCAACACAAGTTTTTTCCCTCATGTAGACATAAGAGCTCTGCAGATCTGATGTGCACTGAAGTTACCATGCTCCCCCTGAGATCATACTAAATCTTCAAACATACTTTTCAATGAAGTAAAAGATTCTATGACCTTCCTATCACCAAGACTCATACTTACATCAAAGATCCAACGAAGTGGATTTACATATGCGACTCAAATACCCAACCAAGTGGGTTTACAAATTTGAACAAGTTCTTACATGACTGAATATTACAATTTACATCATGGGTCTCAACATGACCTTTTCATCAAATTATAAGTATAACTTTTCACAACCAAAACCAAAAAGACATCAAGAAAGAGATCAAGTTTCAGAACCATCATAATGCCAACAATGCATTATTCTTAGCCAGGCTAATGCTCCCCCTAAAACTGTGCATCCTTTCCATATGACCAAAACTCCTCCTTAGCTTGAGTAACTTGAACACTTTCAACAGCCAATCATCAAGGCATATTCACCCAATATCAGAGAATGAAACAGAAATATAAGAGCTGAAACATCACCAGAGAAGCCATACAGCATCAGAGAGACAAAACAGCACCATAGCTTGTGCTGAAGAATGCTGACCCAGAAACTTTGTCAGCAACCACCCATACGTGGTTTTCTATGTATGGACTCGCGTATATACGCAACTGTCTTTCAGGAAACCCGCGTATCCAATTTAATCTTCTGAAATTAAGCAGATCTGATCTTCTGGGAGGCAGAGACCATTCCCAGCTTATGTCTGAGATATTCGAATGCTTCCCTGGGTAGAGGTTTGGTAAATATTTCAACAACTTGTTCTTTGGAGGGAACATACTCCAAATTCACCTTTTGTTCAAGCACTTGTTCACGTAAGAAGTGATACTTGATGGGAATATGCTTGGTCTTGGAATGCATAACATGATTCTTTGAAACACTGATGGCACTTGTATTATCACACATAATGGAGATAGGAGGTGAACATTTGATTTGAATGTCTTGTAAGGTTTGCATCATCCAGAGAAGTTGAGTGCAACATGATGCGGCAGCCACATATTCTGCTTCTGCTGTAGATAAGGCAATAGAGCTTTGCTTCTTGCTGAACCAAGATACCAACCGGGGCCCCATATAGAATGCACCACCACTTGTGCTTTTCTGATCATCAACATTTCCATCCCAATCTGCATCAGTGTAAGCATGAAGAGTAAGATCAGCATTCTTTGGATACCATAGTCCAAAGTCTTGAGTTCCTTGTAGATATTTGAATATTCTTTTGACAGCATGAAGATGAGACTCTTTTGGATTGGCTTGGAATCGTCCAACAATCCCAACTGCATGCATAATATCCGGTCTAGTACCAGTGAGATACAGAAGACTTCCTATCATAGATCTGTATTCTGGTTGATTCACCGTGGGAGAATCATCATGAGAACTGAGATTACATCCGGTTACCATTGGTGTACTTATAGGTTTGCACTCTTCCATCCCATACTTCTTTAGAATTTGCTTAAGGTATTTTGCTTGAGATAAGAATATACCTTCTGTAGTTTGATGCACTTGTAAGCCAAGAAAAAATGTTAGTTCCCCAAGTAAAGACATTTCAAATTCTTGCTGCATGACAGAAGCAAATTTCTGACTCATAGATTCTTCATTACTTCCAAAAATGATATCATCAACATATACAACCACAATCAAAAGTTTATCATTTTCAATTTTTGTGTATAAGTTACTATCAACAGACCCCTTTGAAAATCCTTGTTGATGAAGATATTTGTCAAGACGATAATACCATGCCCTTGGAGCTTGTTTGAGACCATATAGAGCCTTTTAAGTCTACAAACAATATTTTCATCATTTCCCAAAATGAATCCTTCCGGTTGTTCTATATATACTTCTTCTTCTAGATCACCATTAAGAAACGCAGATTTAACATCCATTTGATAAACTTTGATTTGTTGAAAAATTGAAAAAGCAAGAAACATTCTTATGGCTTCAAGTCTAGCTACAGGAGCAAAAGTTTCTTCAAAGTCTATACCTTCTTGTTGAGTATACCCTTTGCAAACCAGTCTAGCTTTGTTTCTTATAACGTCCCCATTCTCATTTAGCTTGTTCTTGAATATCCATTTGGTTCCAATGACATTTTTATCATGTGATCTTGGCACCAATTCCCAAGTGTGGTTCTTTTCAATTTGATCAAGTTCTTCATTCATGGCCTGAATCCAACATTCATCTTTTCTAGCTTGATTGACATTGTGTGGTTCAATCGTGGATAGAAATGCCAAATAGCTAGGAGATCCCACAAGAGTCCTCCTTGTTTGTATACCTGATTCCTTGTCTCCCAAAATTTGAGATTCAACATGATTCTTTTGAACATATCTGGATGGAGCCTTTCTAGATAAATCATCTTCAGGTTCTTCATTGGATCCACTGTCTATATCATTTCTATTTGATGTAGAAGGAAAAAAGTCACCATCATCTTCTTCTGTTGTTTGTCTTTCTTCTTTAGGGACTGCATGAGACTCATCAATAACAACATCAATACATTCAACAATCTTTCGAAGCCTTTTATTGTAACATTTGTATGCCCCGCTTGTAGATGAGTAACCAAGAAGTATTCCTTCATCTGATCTAGGTTCAAACTTGCCAAGCTTTTCATCATTATTTTTGATAAAGCATTTACTTCCAAAAACTCTAAAATGTTTCACAGAGGGAGAATTACCATACCAGAGTTCATATGGAGTTTTGTCACTATTTACCCGAACATGTGCCTTGTTAAGAATATTTGCTGCTGTGTGAGCTGCTTCTCCCTAAAAAATGTCAGGTGTTCCGGAATCATCAAGCATATCTCTAGCCATTTGTTGAATTGTTCTATTCATTCTTTCTGCTACGCCATTTTGTTGTGGAGTGCCTGCTACAGAAAACTGTCTTTTATGCCATGTTGTTCACAAAATTCAAATAATTCATTTGATGTATATTCTCCTCCTCGATCAGATCTAAGACACTTGATTTTTAGATCTAATTCATTTTCAACCAGTGCTTTGAAGATCTGAAATTTTTCAAATGCTTCATCTTTGTGTTTGATCAACCCAATCCAACACATTCTAGAGAAATCATCAATGAATAAGATATAGTATTCTTCACCACGTGGTGACTTTTTCCTCATAGGTCCACATATGTCAGTATGAATGAGTTCGAGAGGCTTACTTGACGATCCTTCCTTGGCATTGAATTGCACTCTGGTTTGCTTACCGAATTGACAAGATTTGCATAAGATACTTTCAGGTAGAGAAATATTGGGAAGACCACGAACAGCATTAAGTTTGCTTGATTTGTTGATTTGAGAGAAGCTTAGATTCCCCAACCTTCTATGCCATAGCCAGTTTTCTGAAGATTTACTCAAGTAACATTGTTCTTTGCAATTCTTCAATACATACAGGTTGCTTGGAGTTCTTTTTCCTTTTATAATTGTTTTACCTGTATCAAGATCACGAACCACACATTCTTTTGAACTAAAGACAACTTCAGTTCCTTGATCACACATTTGACTTACATTTAACAGATTATGCCTTAATCCATCCACATACACGACATCATTAGCCTTCACCTTTTCTTTTAGAAACACAGACCCTTTTCCTTTAATTACAGCAGGAGTATCATTTCCAAAAGTAACTTTCTTTTCCTTTTCTAGAGCACTATATGCACGAAGTTTGTGTTTATCACCTGTCATGTGTCTCGAGCATCCACTATCAATGTACCATTGATTTTCCTCACCTTCCGCAAATAACGCTATGCCACAATTTTCAACCTGTGATTCCTTATTTTTCCATATTTTGGATTTTGAAGGAAGATGCTCTTTTGGCTGAACTTTGCTCCTGCATTCAGATTCTTCATGCCCATAGTTATTGCAATAAGCACATTCAACTTCATTTAGAAGACGAGAAAATTTGTTATAGGTATTCTTCTTTGTTTCAATATCAACCCTTTTCTTTCTTGCTTCTCTTTTCATGATGGTTTTATATGCAACACATTGAGCAGCTTTATGGCCAAAATTGTGACATGAAAAACATTGTCCATTGAAGAAGAAATTTCTGCGATCATGAAATATTCTACTTGAATTTACCTGTTGATTGGGGCTTCTTTGAAAGATATTCCTGTTAGTGTTCCTTGCATTAAGATGATCATGCTTTACCTGTAAAGATTCTTTATTCCCTTGCTGAGTGGCAGAATTTTGTAAACCAGCTATAGCTGCTTTTAGATAATTTGGTGCTAAAGCTTGAGAATATTCTCCAATATATCCAAGACCTGTCTTTATAAGAGGAGAACGTTGTACCTTGATAATCTCATCTAAGGTTTCAGATCCTTTAGCAAATCTGAAATTCAGAGTCTTTGATTTCTCAAATTCTTTTCTTACACTTACCACTTCACATTCTAATTTCTCATTGTGTTTCTTTGCCTCTTCAACCTGCTTTTCCAGAGTCTCGATGGTTATTTTCCTTTCTTCTAAGAGAATTTTGTATTCTTCTAATAGAATTCTGCTTTGTTCTAAGCGTATTTTGAGTTGATTGTTCTCTTCAAGAAAATCATTGTCCTCTAGAGCATCCACAAAAGTATCATTTTCTTCTTTAGATTCAAAAGCCATGAGAAGTCTAAGATCTTGTTCACATTCTTCCTCACTATCAGTTACCCCATCACTGTCATCATGAGTATAGTAACTTCTTCTAGTGCTAGACCGGTTCTTATTTCTAGCTACTTCCTTTCCTTTTGCAGGTGTTTCTTTGTGAGGACACTTAGCAGCATAATGACCAACTCTTCCACAATTAAAACATTTGAAAGGAAGCTTACCTATAAACCGTCCTGTACCAAGTTGAAGTTTCTTTACAAAATTTGCCTCATCTTCTTCCGAAATATATCCTGATCCTTCTGCTTCTTGTACTTCTTTCCCTTTTGTAGAAGCTCTAAAAACAGCTTCTTTGACTTCAGATGGTCCTCCTCTTCTCATTTCATATGTAGTCAGTATGCCATGGAGTTGCACCACAGTAAGATTTTGAAGATCCTGTTTTTCTTCAAGAGCAGAGACTTTTGACTCAAATTTTGCCGTTAGCGATCTCAAAATTTTCTCAACCAAAGTAGTTTCGGTTATTGTTTCTCCCATATTTTTCATACGATTTACAACATCATCAAGACGTAAAAAGAAACTAGCAATACTCTCATCACTATGCATCTTTAAATTTTCATATTCAATTCCGAGAGTTTGGAGTTTTGCACTTTTTACCTTTGCATCACCTTCATAACTCATAATGATTTTGTTCCATATTTCTTTTGCTGTATTCAGCTGCATGAATTTGACAAATTCTGATTCTGTTAGACTTCCTGTTATAGCATTGACCGCTTTTGCATTTGATTCATAATTCTTCCTTTCAGTTGGATCTGTTGGTGTAGCAGCTGGATAATGATATCCTTGTTCAACAATGGCCCATACATCTGCTCCCATAGACTGAAGAAAGGATCACATCCTCATTTTCCAGAAGATTAAATTGCTTCCATTGAAGAGCGGAGGCTTGATAGATGTTGTTCCTTCTTGATAGCTCATCTTGCTTGATCTTCCTTCTAGCGGCTAAGCCTTTTCAGAAGGACCTGCTCTGATACCAATTGTTGGGAAAAATACTGAGAGGGGGGGGTGAATCAGTATTTAGTGCAGACAATCAAACTTTTACTTTTTCCTTTCTAAAAACCCATACGCTACTTTACTGAAGGCAACTAGCGTATATACGCGGATATCCTTTACAGAACTCGCATATGTCCAGAGATCTAATTATGTGTTTGAATCTTAACTCAGATCATTCGATTATTCATTCATCAGATATTTCGGAAATAGTAAACAGGTGCAGACAGAACAGAATAATCATCACACATATGCAACACACATGAACACCAGGATTTTTAGGTGGAAACCCAATTCGGGAGAAAACCACCGCTGCCGTTGTTTCAACCTTCAAAATTTATTATTAAGAAAACTTCTTACAATCATGTACTGGTGCAGACTCAAACCAGCACGCAGGCATCCACCTGCAGAAGGCTACAACCTTCTCTCGTTTACCAGCCTATCCTGGAAGGGAGTTACAACCCCTTGCTCTTGTTTACCAGCCTCTCCTGGAAGGGAGCTACGACCCCCTGAACTCATTTACCAGCCTCTCCTGGATGGGAGCTACAACCCCCTGACTGAAGGCTTCGACCCTCAGCACCACTGCAAACCACGTTTCATCAATTTTCAAACTGGATCAAACAGCTTCAACACAACCCTTCACTTATCAACAATCATATCTTGCTCATTGCTTCAAACAGAACAGTGAGACCACTGTAACCAGAATATCAGATATAACCCAGACTTCAGAATAGATATGCAGAAACACATTCAACCTTCAGCAACCATTAGATCAGAAATCATACGCGCTTTTATTTAATCAGACCCGCGTATATACGCGCTTTCCAGAAGACGAACCCGCGTATACTTCAGTGCATTTTCCAGGGAAAAACCCTAACTGCACATATGCACTTTTCCTTCCACAGACCCGCGTATACACGCGCTTTTCATGAAACGAACCTGCGTATAGATCTATAAAAGATAAACTTTGCAGTACATACCAGATCTATAAACTTACCCAGATTTCTTCAATCTCTTCAACAGGATTGCGCCAGGTCTTCTTCACTTCTTTTCAGATCATCCTTGACATTCACCATTTCTAGATCTAGAGATCTTGAGCCTTCATCATGTTCATAGGTGCATCATAGATTCAAATCTATCAATTAGGAACAGGGTTCAACCATACAGATATACTTCAGAGTGAAGTATTCATCAAAGCCCAGACACATGCACACCCTTGCACAATGAATTTATTCTCCTTATATAGGGTGTTACCCTTCATCAATACCATGAGTCAAAACCACATAACTGTGTTATTCCTGGACGGGATTACATAGGCGAACCATCATTCAATACAATGGGTCAATACCATGGTAGTTACCCCTGGTTTTACAAATTTAGAGCGCTTTTTCCCATACGCGAATTGGCACGTTATTTCCCGCGTGCATACGCTACTTAGTCTAGACAAATCCACGTATTCCTTGAGACATACTCTTTTCATCATGTTCTGGAACATACTGACATTCCTTCCATCATTACCTTCTGTACTCATTGTAGATACATCAGATTTACATCTTTTAACGAGTTCATCAAGTCAAGAACAACTTCTTCAAGTAGGTTGCCATCATCTTCATCAAGTGGGTTGCCATCAAGGACAACACTCTGCATCATATTGCCAACAGTTTGTACCGTTATCTCAAAAGGCACATAAGATGGAAGGCGATATCCTGCAAATCGACTCCAGTCAAAGGAAGCGACCAAACTACTCGGAGGGGCTACCATCGAACCGAGATGGTCTTCCCCTATTGTTATGATAGAAGAAGGAGCATCCTCCACGACCTCCATCTCGAAGGCGGTAGGGGAATCCTCTGAGACCTCCATCACGGGAGGTGGAGGAGAAGCTTCTTGAAGTGTAGGGACAGGAGAATCTTTCTCCAAGTCTGAGGAATCTGAAGAAATAAGAAGAACCCGAGGGATGTGAGATCCACTCTCAATGGAAAAGACCTAGTGCACCGCAGACGGGGCCAGCTCAACCGATCCCACGACTAATGGTTGTTCAGGAACTGATTCCTAAATTTTAATTTCCGAGGGAGCGGGATCGACCAAGGATGACTCTTGACCAATCGTAGGATCAGCTGGTGGAGGACTCAAAGAAAGCTGTTTGTAACTAGCTGGAAGGCACGGTGCAGAAACAACCGAGTTGTCCAAAACTTGCTTGGCTTCATCCATATATGGATGAAGGTGAATGGCATGGTGCCCCCCACACAACTTATAGGGATTGGCAAGCTTACCCTGATTCTTAGGAGCCTTACCAGCACTAGTTGAAGACATGCCCCCAACTTGAGTCCCAAAATCCAAAGACAACGGCAGGCGACCGTTGGACCATACTTCGAGCACCTTGGGAATGCCAGTTCAATCTCGAAGAAGATGGTTTCCCTGGCACAACATGCAAGGGAACTTGACTTTCCGTAGAGGGTTGGGAGGTTTGTCAAGAGGAGATGTTTCAGAAGCAGTAGCTGCAGCTTTAGCCTCTCTCTTATCGTACTTCTTCTTCTTTGTCTTCTTCTTCTTCTTCTTAGCCACCTGGTTACTCAAATCCAGACTTTCACCAGGCAAAGTAGATGAGGAGGATGCAGAAACAGGCGAAGAAGGGGAGAGGTCCACCTTTGAATCAACATGCAATTGCTCAGGCGGAGGAACTGATTGAACATTAGTCAGGACATTCGGGACCACATAGGTTGAAAACAACCAAACAGGCAACCCAACAGTTAACCCAGGAAAGGACAACGTTGCCATATAAGGAGCACCAACATTTCCAAAAGGAGGAAAAGGACTAGGATTCCCTTCGGAGGAGATTCCTTGGTTGGTGAACTCCGGAAAAGTCGCCATCAAAGATAACTCAAAACAACACCCTAAGGAAACTAACTTTAACCAGAAATATTTCGTGGGCAGTTAATTTTTAAAACATTGAAACAAAGCTCTGTTGTTTCATCTTTTAAGAGTCGAGAAATAGAAAAAAGGTGACTCTATCGCTTTCAGATTGGAAACAAACATGAAAGGACAAGTGCTTGATGATCTTTTCAAATTTATGAGTCAGAAAAGACAAAAATGACTACTCTGGAACTCTAGGCAAAAGGGTGTACCAGATATCCATGAACTACAATATACACCTTGGTTTCAAAATGAAAGAGAAATCAACCAAGGACTTGACGTATGTGCAGACAATCTCCCCGAATGTTGTGTCTGGTGTATCACGGGTATAAGGCAGCAGACTCAGCTTCCTACGGATAAAGGATAGAAACCTAGTGGGGTCTCCCTTTATATACGCGATGGTACGGGGAGCACAAGTCTGTACTAGCGTTGTCTAAAGACAAAAGGTGGACGATAGCTACTAGGTTTAACGACGTCGGAACACATCACTAGCCTAGACCTCTAAAAATGTTTCGTTAGGTTTCAATGCTTCCTTAGGTTAATTCAATAAATTTTATGGTTGATCTTCAATTATGTCTCGGTTTCAAGTCCCTACCGCATGTCATCTGACAATCTCCTATATGCAGCTATATGAGAAAAGAAATCTTTCAATTCGATGAATGCTATCTAGTTAAGGGAAGAGCTTCAAACAATGATGCAACAGAAAGAAATACTGAAAACAAAACTTTTTTCCAAACTAGATGACTTTCACTATCCAAAAGTAATCTCAAACATTCAACGATGCGAATAATGCAATGTAATATATGAAAAATCCTCTTTTCCGAAAATTATGCAACTGTAATCTATGCACAATTTCCTTTTTTCTTTTCAAATGATAAGAATTCACTCAATGCATTTTTCAATGAAATGAGAAACTACTTAATGCATGCTTTTAATAAAAGAGAATGCACTCAAAGCGATTTTTTAGTTTTCAGTCATTAAACAATGTAACCTAAGTTCAATGATGGATCTCAAAAAACACTTTTCAATACAATGTGATCTAATGCATTTTAACAAAAGAAAACTTTGAGATGAAAACTAAATAAACGCAAATCTTCTTAATGAAGGATGAAGGCAAAAGGGATGCAAACAAACACTAAGAATGCAATCGTTGTTTCAAAACACTTTGTAATGAAATTTCTCAAAAGGCGACAAGACATATGAGGTCAAGCACAAAAAGGACTTCCAAAGCATGAGTTCAAAACAAGGCATTCATTCCCTTTTACATCAAGCAATCAAGAAAGAATACTTTTCAGCTGAACAATAAGCAATGTAATCTATGCTCACAAGAGAAAAGACCGGAAGGGAAAGACACGCAAGTTCCTAGTTACAAAATACCAAGACGTGACAAGAGGCCTACCTTAAGTCCCACGCTGTTGTTGTTTGCAGAGAAGATGGCGCTTATGCCTTTTGCTTCTGCAGATCACAATTCTCTCGCCTAGCATGTTCGAACACCTGCACGTACACGAAGAAACAACAACAGAATGTAAAACCTAATACATGCAACCATATATCAGTCAGAGAAGATATAATTCATAACATAAGACATGAACATATTAATGGAACCATAATCAAAGTCGTTTATTATTAATAACAATGAAAGAAAGATACAACCTGAGCTCTGACACTAGATCTTCCTTCGGCGGGTCAACAGCGGAGCACGTCTCGATGAAGCTCGTCGGGATGGGACAAGGCTCTCTCTCTTCGGTTTTCTGACGATAGTCTCCTTACTACTGATTCATCTCTATTTAGCCTAGCTTGCAAAGGGAACATGAAAATATTATATAGATGGTGGAAGGGGAGTTGGGATCCCTACAATCATGGGATTGGCCCTATCCTCAAGGAAGCTTCCATGATAGGTGGAAAACCACTTCCCCTACATGGAGATCCGGAGCCAAACCTCCCAACTCATTATAGAGACTCGTTCAGGAGTTGGTTGGAATCAAACTTCCGCCATTTATTTTTAAAAAACAATCCTTATTAAGCTTGGCACAAGTAATACACTGGGACAGAGCACCAGTTGGCGCACCCTCTTTGGTGGATTTCCCCCATTGGCGCAAGGGCTGAACTAACTGGTCACGCCAAGGCCAAAAGGTCTATTTTCAGGGATTTTTACAGGAAACTGTCTTCAGAGGAATGATTGTCCTTCTCAAGGGGGATGCCATGAAAGTGGTTTTAGGTCATGTCACTACTCACAGGTCACGAAAAAGGCCCTCTAATGTGCGGGATGGGGGATTGCAGGGACAGTGACAAATTACTGTGTAACAAGTAGGAATGCCTTTATACTTTGTAAGATTTTATCTCAGATCTTTAATGAGTGTGTCTTTGTTGGATAAGTAATTTTCATAAATCATCTTAAGTACTTCCATATCTTGCTGTAATTTAAAGAGTTGTTGCTCGGCCTGTTGGTTCAAACTATTCCTTTATTCATTGAGTTGTTGTTGTAGCTGCATTATTTTATCATCCTTCTCTTGAACCAAAATGGATACTTCGGCTTCTTTGTCCATTATTGTGGTAGTATATGCTCCAACAAATTGTGATAGCTGAGTTAGGTTTTCTATTGGGTTCGACGGGGCATCTTTCCACACAACTTCCATGATTTCATTACCTGGGAGTGTTTCAATCCTTCTTCTCTTTCTCTATTTCCTGACTACAAATTTATGAAGCGGGTTGTAGAATACATCCAATGGAGGGATATCAATTACCTTTATAATAATTTCAGCAGTAGGAAATGTAGGAATAACTTTTACATCTTGGGAGCTTGTCTCGGGACTTTCAATGGTTTCTTTTGCTGAAACAATCTAACCTTGGGGAGTCTCAAATCCTGTATTTTTCTGTGTGGGTGATCCCTTGGGGGTATCCATCAATGTATTACTAACTGAAGTCCACAATTTATCTAGCTCACTTTGATTCTGTGAATCTGATTCTTTTGTTCTGATCACCTTGCTTGGTTCAATCATATAACTAGTAATCAGGATAGTTTGTGGAATACGCTTGAGTCTTTGCTCTCTATACTCATGGAATTTTTGTAATTCCTCCGGGTTTAGATACAATCTGACAAAGTTTTGAACTTCTTCAAAAGTTTCAACAGATTGCAAAACATCTTCAAATATATCATCTGTGTGTATGAAAGGTTTGATTTTGACTGATTGAGTAAATTTATTAGCAATCTTCTCTGGGTCGAATTTCCTTGGTGGTAAAACAGGGAGCTTCAAAAGCTAAATTTTCTGGCATTATTTTGGCGCATGATTGAAACTGCTGAGGGAGAATGAACCACACTGAATTGGGAAACTTGGCCATAAAGATTTTTTATTATCTTTCAGAGTTTTAGTGAGTCCATTCCCAACAGTTTGGTAAGCCACTTCTCTTGCCATTAGTTTATCTAAAACATATAGAGGAAGCACATGTGAAGGAGCGGAGCTTCCGAATACTCTGATGTATGAAAATGATTCTTTAATGAAACATCTTCCTATCATTTGGAGATCTATGATGGTTGCCTTAATGAACCTGGGGCTATCTCTATCAAACATTAACTGATGTGATGGTAATACAACCCCATAACATAACTTATGGAAGTGTGGTACAAAATGATGTTCCCATATCTATTTATGAGTTAAATGAATAGGGTAGGGTCCTCGGGAGTCCATTTCCAACCCATAGTTGGAAAGCTAGTGGAGAAACAAATAACATCAAAAACATATGCACTCATGAAAAATTGGGGGACGACTTTGAAAGAACTAACTCTTGCCTGGCGATATTCATTAATCACTTTAGCTAGGTTTTCAGAAAGAATGGTTTCCCAATTCATGATGTGAGAATTCACACAGGAGTCAATCAATGGAACCCAATTTATAGAGAACCTGGTATTATCAAAGAGACCATATAATCTGCACAGCATTGATGTTGCAAAATTGTAGGGATTTTCAAGTGAAGCAATAGGATACATACCTGATTTATCATGCTTGAACTTGCTATCCAATTTCCTCCAACCTTGAATCATTTTGAAAGGGTCTTCATTATCCTTTGCAATTTTTTCAACAAACTGGTTGTCATAAATGTCTTGTTGGTCGGGTAGTTTGTACATGACTTTCAAATCTTTAGCTCTAAAAGAACCTAAGATTTCATTCTTAATGTTTCTGAATTGTCTGTCTTTAATTTTTGAATTCTCAACCATCCATCTTATCATATCAGTATATGGTAAAAGGTAGGCCCTTGTTGCTATTCTGTGAAGGAAGGAGCATGTAGCATCTTTAAACTATAAATCTGAGGGCGTTGCATCATCAGCAGTTGCCTTGACCTCCACTACTTCAGGTTTTTCATATTCGAGGATAGTATAGATGGCTTGCCACATTGTAGCACCTCCATCCGCAGTGCAAACAGTATTTGTGATTGTGGACGACATTTTTGTACATTAAAATTTCGCAACAGTTTGTTTGTTGTGTTTCTACATTACCTTGTGTATGGACGTCTCTTGAAGAAAAATCCATATTTAAGACAGAGTAATGATCAAATGATGAAAGATATAGTCAAATGACTAATTTCAAAAGAAAAGATCTAGGAAGCAACTATATCATTAATTATCTGTAACAAAACAATAACTGTTCGAATTGGGATGATAAAACATGATTAATTATTTCTGACATGATTTATTTTCACATTAAACCCTATCAAGTTTGTCGCATCATGCATTTTTGAACCTATTTTATGAAGTGAATTTCTTTAACAAGCTTTGCGTTTATGCGATATACGATTTCGCAATATCGCAAAATCGCAAAATCACTTTCATCAGGATATCGCAACATCGGAGCATTGGTAAGTCATGTTTTAAGTTTTAAATGTATATCTGCGATGTGTGATTTATGATGCCGCTTGCGAAGTTCAAATCGCAAAATCCCAAATTGGGATTTTATGTTTTGTGCTTAACTTTTAATGGGGAAAATATTTATGCGAGATGCGATTTGCAATAAGGTGATCACAAAAATGGAATCTATTAATTTCTTTTTGTTTTTTTGTTTTATATTAAAAAAAAACAACAATGTTTTGGAGTTTGATTTTTTATTCAAAATGAAAAAATTCATTTTAAGAAGGGTCCCTATTTATATTATCAAATTTTTAAACCATTTTGAAAATAAAAATGGGGGGTTGTTGCATAGCACAACAATTGGCGATTCACTTGGGAGAACCAGATATCTTTGATTGGTTTGTTTGATATTTCTAAACTTTCAAAACAAGAAAAAGTTTATGAGAATAAGAATAGTATGATTCATGAATTAAACAATGTTTTTTCGGAATATAATCTATTTACCTATCTCATTTTTTTCTTAGTTAACCCCTTCAGTGATAACACATAGGTGTCTGTATTAGTCGATACTCAGATTTAAAAAGATAAAGTAGGTGTTCTCTAATAATTGGTTTCATATATTTTTACTCATTTATCACAGATAGAGCCACTGTTGCTAGCATGCGTTTATAGCCTTGACAAGGTTATCTTTTAACCAATAATGATTCATGGTCCCATCTTAATTTGATTTCTTATTTCAAAGTTGAATTTAACATATAATTGAATTTCTTTTTTCTAACACATTCTCAAAATCATTTGCCAGGTTTGGTGGCCTAATAGTGACAATTTCATTCACTGATAGTAATTTAGACTGAACAAGTTGTCTCGTGATGAGACCCCTTGTCTTTTGATTTTTATAATCATTTAGTTATTACCTTGTTATGGTATGTAGTATTGGTAATATCAATCTAGATTATTTCTCTATGATCATGATAAAAAAGCTCATGATGAGACTTATTTTCTTTTGAGTTTGTATATTGTATATATTTATTTTCTTTTTGAATTATACTTTGAAGAAGAAATTTTATCAAATGGGATGAATCATTAGCTCGTTTAAGAGTTATGGATGATAATTATAGAGTTGGTAGATACCTTTTCGTAGAGAATCCTTGCTAGGTTAAAGGTTTCTTTCTTGACTGATACATAACGTCTATATTTTATGACATTAAGATTCCTTTTGGAAAGTAAATGTCTTTAGTAAATTTCAAAATATTTCAAAGAAATAAGGTTTACTCAATTCTCATAGTTATAATTATCTTTTTACTTTACTTATTTATAAAAGCGAAAGATCAAATAAATTTATCAGAAATTTTAAAACTTTGAATCAACCAAAAATGATGCTATTTTTCAACTTTTATTTTCCCAAAGCAAAGCGAAATTTAAAGCTTGATTTCTAAGAGAAATATTTTTTAATAATTTTACCATTCACAGGCAAGGAGTCTTTCTTACCTAATAATTCTTGTAACAAAAAGGTAGATATGCCTATTTTTTCTATGATTTGAAATGGACCAAGCCATAGTCTTTGGAATTTGGTATGTTTACCTTTTTCTTCATGTGTCTTATCCCATTTCAAAACAATGTCTCCTATTTCAAAAGCTTTTGGGCTGGTAGATGCTGTGTCAAATGAGGCTTTAACTATTTGTTGATGATGATTATGTATAGCTTTGGCTTTTTCTCTTTGTTCTTCCATTTTAAGAATTTGATCTTTTCTAAGTTGAAGGGAAGAAGAAGGATTTTCATCAATAAATTTCACTAAAGAAAATGATGGTATTGTTATATTTGTGGGTATAATTGCTTCTTTCTCATAAACTAATACAAATGGAGAAGTACCTATCGATACCTTCTGGGTGATTCTATTTGCCTAAAGAGAAAATAATAGTGCTTTGTGCCAATTTTTGTGATTTTGTTCTATAGTTCGTTTGATGATTCTATTAAGGTTTTTATTTGTAGATTCAGCCAATCCATTACCTTACGGATAATAATTAGCTTAGTATTTTAATTTAAAACCTCTTTTCAAAGAGATTCTATCATAGCGTTTCCAGAAAAGTAAGATGCATTGTCAAATATCAAAGCTGATGGGAGACTTCTGTAATATTTTGTGTATTACCACCTTTAATGGGAAAGCTTCTACCCATTTTTTGAAATAATCTGTTGCAGTTAGAATATACTTATGTTGTTTAGAAGAGTTTGGAGTTATTTCACCTATGATATCTAACCCCCATTGTTCAAATGGTTGTTGTATATTTACTAGTTGTAGTGGAAATGCTGCTTTCCTTTCTCTTCCTGCTGCAGTTTGAAATACTTTGCATTTTCTTGCATATTCATGAGCATATTTAAATAGAGTTGGCCAATAGTAACCGGCATGCAGTATTTTATGAGCTGTGGTGTTTCCTCTGAAATGATCTCTAGCTAGTCCATCATGTAATTCCTGCATTACCTTTTCAGCTTCATTTTTCTCTAAACATCTCAACAATACATAATCATAATTCCTCGTAAATAACACATCATCTATAAGTTGATATTGATTTTCTTTAATCCTTAGAGCACGCTTTGCTGTGTAATTAAGATATAATGGAGCATATCCATTTTTTAAGAAAAATTTCAGATCAGCATATCGTGACTGAGAATTTTTTAGGCTTACCTTGGACAGTTGTATTTGATTTGATTGATCTTCTTCTGTTGGTAAATGAGAGCCTCCAGTTAACATCCTGCAAATACCTTGACCTTTAACAATTTTAGCAGGATTTATCTCTACATCATATTCTTGAAGTGCGGTAACCCAATTTTCTCTCTTCTCTCCTACCTCTCGTTGGATTAATAATTGCCTTACTGCTGAGTAAGGTACTATTATTTTAGTATGTGTTTTTAGGAGAAAAGGTATAAAATGTTTCAAGGCTTTAAACACAGCAAACGCCTATTTTTCCACAGCTAAATAATTTAATTCAACACCTTGAAGGTTAGAACTGAAAAATGAAATAGGTGCTTCAATGTTTTGATCATTTAGCTGTGTCAAAATTGTTGCATATGATGTATCAGAAGAGAATGTTTATAATAAAAATGGCTTAAGAAAATTGGGTGTTGTTAAAGAATGATGGCTTTCTTAATCAACTCAAAAGAATTTCTCTCATCTTTTCCCCACTTAAAAAGTGATTTTTTCTTGATCATTGATTGCAAGGGTAAGATGATTTGGGAAAAATCAGGAACAAACCTTTTTAAAAATTTAATTTGTCCTAAAAATGATTGCATTTTTTTTTTATTGTATGGTAGAGGAATGTTTTCGATTTCCTGAATCCTATCAGGGTCAATATGGATTCCTTTTTTGGAGACAATGAACCCTAATCATTTACCTTCTGTTAAGGTGAAATAACATTTTTAGGATTCAAGGAAATGCCGAATTTTTTACATCTTTCAAAAATATATTTTAGGTGATTAACATGATTTTTTCTATGCTTGGAGTACACAGTAATGTCATCTAGGTATATAAAAATTGATTTGTTGATTAGTCCTCTGAAAGCTATATCCATAGCACGTTAAAATGTAGCACCATCATTAATCATCCCAAAAGGCATTTTTTGGTATGCGTATGTTCCCCACTTTGTTCTGAATGTTGTCTTTAATCTATCATCTGGATGTACCATAATATGATTGAATCCTGAAAAATCCATCGAGAAAAGACATCAATTCAGATCCTGCAACTGACTGCAATATCTGTTCCATGGTAGACAAAGGAAAATTATATTTTTGGCAGGATTTATTCAAATTTCTAAAATCTGTGTAAATCGTAATGTCTCCATTCTTCTTTCTAACTGGGACCATGTTTGACACCCATTTTAAATGTCTAACAGGAAAAATAATTTTGGCTTTAAGCATTTTGTTTAATTCAGATTTAATCTGACTTTCTAAGTTTGGGTGGATCTTTCTAAGTTTTTTCTGAATGGGCTTGTTATTTGAGATCATAGGTATGGTATGCTGAATTATAGAAGTATCATATGTTTTGAGATCTGAATAATCCCATGCAAAGACATTTTTATATGTTTTCAGCAACTTAATGAATAACATGCTTTCTTTAGATTTTAAACAAAGACCTAGGTTAATGTTTTGAGGTTTTTCTGGTGTACCAAGATTAATCAATTCAAATTTTAAAGTAGAACTCTGGGTTTTTGAATTGGTAATCTCTTTAAACCTATCTTTCAAATAATAGAGATCTTCCATTTTGACTACAGATTTGGGAATTGGATTAGAAATTTTTTTATTTTAAATCTGTAATTCATGTTCATGTTCATCTACGATTTGACCCTCGTAAGATCCATCTGATGTAAGAAAATCTACTATATCTGTATCATTATTAAATAATCTCCAATTTGTTACGTTATCAAGAATGGAAGGCCTAAAAATTAACTCAATTGAAAATATGCCTAGGCTAAATTCTTCATATGGTATTAGTTTAGATGCTACATTAGCAAGTAAATCAACACTTGTATTTTGCAATCTAGGAATTGTGCAGATATTGAATGCAGAAAAATGGGATGTAAGACTTTAAGCTAAAGTTTGATAGTGTTTCAAATGTCCAGAAATACAATGAATTGTGTTTCTGACTTGTCTAACAATTATCTCAGAATCTCCATATACCTCCAAATATTTAACGTTTAATCCAATAGCTTTGTACAGACCTTGTATCAATGCTTCATATTCAGTAGTATTATTCGTGCATTGAAATTCGAGTCTACAAGCTAGCATTGTTTTCCCTCCTTGCGGATTGATTAAAACTCAACTTGCTCCTGCACCATCTTTTGATTTTGAACCATAAAAGTATAAAGTCCAAAACAGAGAATGTTTTGAAATTTTATTGCTAAGATTAATACATTTAGAAGTGTCTGTTTGAGAAAAGTTTTCAATTTGAGAAATAGCAGTATTTATTGAAAAAGGTGAAATATGGGCATTGAACGATCCAAGAAATGATTCAGCTGAGTAATTTCCAATAATATTATTAGCGGAAGCTACAGGTTCATTTGTTTCTTCAAGTTCAGTGACTGTATGTTTCATAAATTTTTGTTGATCAACTCTGATTTGATTTGGTTTACCATTGTATGGTAACCACATATGCGACCAATTAGTAGTGAAATATCCATGCAACTTTTCAGAACAATCCCTGCTTAAAATAAGACCATAAAATTCAGGGATATCTGCAACCAAAATGTCAATTACTTGTAGCACATTTGGATTGGATGATAATCTGATGGATACTAACAACATTTCTCCAATGACCTCGACTTTTGTTCTATCTAACTAAACTATATGTACAACAGATTTTTGAGGAGTGATATTCAATTTTGTGCACACCGTTCTTGGCATGATGTTTGAAGAAGCTCCTAAATCAATAAGACAATTATGAACATTTTTGTTGAAAATATCATAATTCAAAAGTAAAGGAGGAGTGTGAGAAATAGATCTATCACCAATTAAAACAAGATCATCGGGATTTAATTTGTTTGAAGATGACAGAGGTTTTCCCATATATTTAGAAGCTTGGGCTATAATCGGTGGTTGTAAAAGGTCTACAGGGATTGCCTTGAGTTCTCTGAGTAAAATTTTCTGCTGTTGTTTGAGTTTGGTCATTTCATGTAATGAGATGTTTGCTTTGGCATTTTTCATATCTTCAACTATATTATATTCCACTGTATCTGAAACTATTAAAGTTTTGGAAGTTTTAAGAGGATCTAGTGAAATAGGATCTGTCTGAACAATTTTAGATTTGTTGGCTACTGTTTTCTCCTTTCTCAGGAGAGATTTCTGTTTCTGATTTGATATAGTTGAATAAGAAGAAGATTTACTTCTTGTAGACATAGGCATAGCTTCTCCTTCTTCTTTTGTAGGGAGAATGAAATCCCATAACCCATTCAGTTCAACTTCTTCTTCAGACTCTAGTTCTTGTTCAGATGGTGAGGGATATTCAGTATCTTGATCAGATTCAACATTTGAAATCACATTTGGAGGCTGAGATGGTGAAGAGGAGTTTTTCTTATATGGGCGATATGATTTCTTACGTGCTGATGTTTCAGCAACCTGTCTCTTTATCTCAATCATGTCATTTGACATAGTTTTTAACACTTTTTAAAGACCTTCAAGATCAAATGGATCTTTTGACACTTTCTTTTTGGAATCTTGACTAAATGTCACTTTCTTTGATTTCTTGTTTTCTATCTCTGATCGTTTTTCCAAGGCTACGATTCTTTTCTCTACAGCAAGAGCTTCTTTCATGTTTTCTAAAAGGGTGGCTTTACAAGCTATGTCTACAAAAATAGCTATATTAAAAGGCAAAGAAGAAATATACCACTATACTTGTACATCAACATTAGGTTTGGAAGTGGTTGGGAATTTGTGTAATAACTTATTAAATCTGGAGTTGAAATCTTTGATCCTTTCGTCTAAGTTTGTTTTAAGATTGGAAAGAGCATTGATTAAAGATGCAACAGCTCTATCATCTCCAAAATTTTCAAGAAAAATTTGTTCAAAAGTTTACCAATCTGCAATAGATTCTGCTGGAAGTGAAAAGTACCAGGATCCTATGGATCCTTGTAAGGTATAAGGGAACAATCTTACTACAATATCTTCATGAGAAACTCCATTAAGATTCATGGCCAACATAAAATTATTGATATGTTCTTCAGTAGGAAGACCATCATCTAGATTATATTTAGGTAGCTATTTTTCTGGATGATCTGGAAGGGCATGTGGATTTGCAACCAATACAACACTAGGATTAGTCCAAGGCCGATTAGCCATAATTGGATTTGAAGTTTGCGAAGATACAGAAGCAATTCCAGAATTAGAGGGAATGGATGTATAACTTACAACTAGAATAGTACTACTTGTGATAGTACTGATTTTTTTAGTAGAAGAAATGGAAGAATAAGAAGATGTAGATTGAGTAAGAAGATGTAAGGAAGTATCTGAAGGGAAAGATGACGTGACTTCACTCGTATCTGACTTAGATCTGGATATAAAACTTTCTTGCGAAATGATTCTATTGGGAATTCAAAAGGAGGAATTCCAAGTTTCTCGCTTTTGGATCAGGTTAATATACCAGTTTCTTTAAATAGGGAAGTAACGCTTTCTTCAGAAGCTTCGGGATTAATAGGATTTTCAGTAGAAATAGATATTCCTTCTAATTTCTGAATTAACAACTGAACTTCGAGAGACTCGAGAGTATATTCTAAAGTAGATGATTGTCGAGATATTTCAGGGGATGAGGGGAAGGTTTCTACAATTTCTGATTTCTGAGTTGGTGATTTAGAGTTTGATTGAGAAGATGTAGGATGATTTTGGGGAGATCGACTCTTATGAGGGCTTCTAGTTTGAGGTTTATATTTGTATGCCATTCATAGTCAGGCCCTCCTTGTAGCGCCAAAAATGTTGAGGCCTCAGAAATATGTGGCAACAACAAGGGGGATAACCACCCGGCCTAGAACTTAAAGCAACTCCTTTTCCATTTGGGATAGTGGCTCCGACTGGGGGTAATGGGACCAGTTTCCCAATTTCGGGTTTTATATTATTGTTGGGTTTCCTTCAAATGATTTGCAAGAAGAATGACTAAAAATTAAGACAACTTTATTCTAAGATGCAAAAATTTGAATTAAATCTGATCTAATATAACTCGGGATAATGCTGATTTTATGCGATCTAAAATTATGTCTATTCAGTCTATGATGATTTAGATCAATCACAGACTTAATATAATTAATATTTTTGTAAGATAATCCTTTTGAAAAAATAGTTAATCAGAGGAAGATGTGAAACATATCACATATATTATGCTGATCATATATAAAACAAATCAATTTCTATTATGATATCATACAATAGTGCAACTGATACTTCAAACAAAAATAATTGATTTCATACATAATTCATGAAATCTAGATTTACCACTAATATTAAAACAATGTTTAACATACACGATAATAGTACCAGATGTTTGATGTCCTGCTCATCTGATCAGTGATAATACGCCACAATCAATCTTCTATCAATAAGTATTTCAGATAATACAATAGTGCATCAACAGTGATCAACTAAGATGATATATAATTGAAATGACCATGTTCCATTATTTTATCAAGACATCCACAAACATACAGTAATGTGTTCTTTGTAAATGTTCTTAATAAAATTCCTAGACCCTTCTCTAAATGCATGAGAAGGGTTTAAATACTACATTAAATATTTACAAAAATAGGTTGTACAAAATATCTTATGAGGAGGTTTCAAAAAACCTTCCTCAATCCTAGTATCTAATTGCTAAAATTGAAATTGCCAAAATAAATTAACTTATGATCATGCTTGATGATCGACTAGTGCGATCTCTGCTTTTCTATTCACAAATATCGGACATTGGTTGAACTTGTGGAGGCTTCCTGAACTGTCTTTTCATCTATCCAGTAAATATAGCATCAAGTAAAAGTGGCAACATTTTTTGTATGGAATATAGAGAACAATTCAATGTCATTATTTGACTATGAGGTTTAACCAAGATTTGCCAGTATGCTTCCCAATTAGTCTTTTTCAGCTGTGCAATTGTTTCTTCTCGTATTTTGACCTGTAGTTTTCCAAAATTTCTCCAATATTTTGAGATCAATAATTGATTTACGATATCCTTATTTTATTAAACCGGAGGTATGTAACATGTGTTTGATTGTTTTGACAATGCTCTTTGATATGCCTGATTCTCTAGCTATTTCCAATTATGCCTGTTTTACTTGTGTATCCCAGTCAGTAAAGAGAATATCTTTATAATTTTCTTTGATCTTTGGGAGATTTGATCTTCTACCTTCCTCTGAATCATGCCATTCAATATAGTCAGAATTTTTGGTATTGTAGAAATTTGAATAACTGAGATATTATTCACCGAGATTCTCCTGATCACACACTATTTTAGCTTCATGCATAATACAGAATCTCTTCTACCATTGATCATCACATGTGGAAATAAAATCAATTGCATGCATACATTAAAACCACAAACAATCACACATATGAACACAGTATTTAATGGGAAAACTTAAAGCTGAAAACCCCAACTATCTGTATATTATATGTCATGGATATCATGTAACAATCATAGTACAAAAGCTCCTCACAAGCTCTCATGCACACCCTCAATTGCTACACACTATCAAGCTAGATCTAGCAAAACACATGCTCCAATCTTTTTCCACTTGACAGCCAGCCTCTATTGCGAAATTAATGCTATGGGATGGCTTCATTCAATAGATAAACCACCTGGCTTGAACTGTGCAATCCTCATGGACTACTCCACCTATCTATGTGTTTCGAATAGCAATAGTATAGTCACAACTGATAGTTAACCTGCTCTTTCACCTATTCTTGCACTGGTCTCCACTGAAACTGTCCATGCACTGAAGTTAGCTGATGCATTCTTTAGTTGATTTATGAGTTTATAATTAGTGAATTAATTAATAATTAATTCACACCACTCTCACTAATTGTATCAATTAGTTAGACTGAATACAAATAGCTCGACTATGTTTATATTAGTTAAACTGAATACAACTCCACTAACTTCCTCAATCAACTCCACCAAACTCTGTCACATGAGTTCTAACTGAAGTCTTCATGCAATAGCTCCACATAACCCTCAGGAATAGCGTAATTCCTTCTGTCAGCTCTTGTGCCACATCTATGCACTTAACTGAAGTGCTCCAAGAGAATAAGATAATGTTTAGAGTCTAAATATTATTAAGAGCTAATAATATTCGACATATCTATTTTTAGACTGGAAATCTAAAAATAGATTCCGCCCAATATGTCTAAGAATAGAAGTCCATCTATTTTTTCCGACTTGACCAACCATCCACAAATAGCATCCTGCAACTCATAGAACATGATCCATATGTCTAAAAATATACTTTGCGCCAAAAATAGCCTGCGGGCCCACTTAGTGAAGGCGACTTCTTTCCACTAAGCTCATCATCTTGTTGCAATCTCAACACTCCCTCTCAACAAGATAAGGATTATCTGCCACCCCTATCCTGCCTCTGTGGTATTCGAATTTTCTCCTGGTGAGCGCCTTCGTTAAGATATCAGCATCCTGATCCTCCGTAGGAATGTATGAAAGTAACATGACCTTCCGCTGCACACAATCTCTGATATGATGATACCGGATGTCAATGTGTGAACCGAACAACCCGACCAGGATCTTCCTCATCCATATAGCCTCGCATGCAGCCAAACTCGCTGCCATATACTCTGCCTCTACTGAACTAAGTGCCTCGGATCTCTGCTTCTTGCTATACCAAGAAACTACTGTCGACCCGATACTGAAAATCCCTCCAGATGTGCTCTTTCTGTCCTTTGGGCTCCCTACCCAATCTGCATCCGTGAAGCCACATAGCCTCACCTCATCCAGCTGTCTGTACCATAATCCATATCCCGATGTGCCTCTAAGATATGTGCCTTTGAGATATCTCAATACATGCTTGCCTGCCTTCAAGTAGAGCTTGGTAGGCTTAACCATAGCTTTTGAAAGCTGGTTAATAGCATAGCATATGTCAGGTCGTGTATTGACTAGATACATAAGCAACCCCACCAACTGTCGATAAATAGTGGCATCCACTACCTCCGCCGAAGTAGCGTCCTCCTTCCTCCATCCAACAGGAAGAGGAGTGTCAACAGTCTTGCAGCCATGCATGTTGAACTTCTCTAGTATCTCCCAGGCATACTTACCCTGAGAAACAAACAGTCCACCACTGCGCTGCCAAATTTCCAATCCCGAGAAATAATGAAGGAGGCCCAAGTCCTTCATCTCAAACTCTTTTGCAATATCCTCCTTGCATGAGAGTATCAACAGCTCATCACCTGTCAAAATCAAATCATCTTCATAAAGTACAATGATCAACAACTTACCCTCCACCACAATCTCGTATACGTTTGGATCTGCCTCACTCTTGGAGAATCGAAGTCCGGTGAAATAACTGTCTATCCGTGTGTACCAAGCATGAGGTGCTTGTTTCAAGCCATACAACGCTCTCTTGAGCCTGCACACATGCGACTTGCTGCTGAAGATCTCGAAAAATTCGGGCTGCTCTATGTATACCTCCTCCTCAATGACTACGTTGAGGAACATAGTCTTCACATCCATCTGATGAATGTGCCACCCCATCTGCGCTGAGAGAGCAAGAATCGTCCGTATGGAAGAATACCTTGTGACAGGTGCAAAGGTCTCCTCATAATCGATCCCCTCTATCTGTGAAAAGCCTCGGGCAAAAAATCTTGCCTTGTACTTCTCCACACTCCCGTCAACTGCCTGCTTCACTTTGTAGATCCATCTCGAACCCACCACTAATTTCCCTTCCGGTCTCGGGACAATCTCCCATGCACTGTTTCTGACAATCGAATCATACTCTTCCACCATGGCATCTACCCATGTGGGATCCTCCACAGCTTCCTCGAAAGAGGATGGCTCCGTCACGATACACTTGCTCATAAGAGCCATGTATCCAGTATACCGATCAGGTGACTGTCTCTGTCTGCGCTATGATGTAGGTGCTCCTACAACCTTCTCTGCATCTTGAGCCAGTCGCTCAGCTTCTGTAGTGCGCTTCCGCCCTCTGATGGTTGGCGCTGCCTGAGTGGTCTCTTCCACTCCATGAACCTCATCTTGTGGCTGATCCACATCCTGAGACTCATCCTTAAGAACTAATAGCTCCTCATCTACATGCAAGTGTGGCTCCCTCTCAAGCGAACACTTCATGGCTTTCTCCTCCTGAAATTTGATATCCCGTCGCACAACAGTCTTGCAATTTTCTGGCAAATACACACGATAGTTATGGGGCATATCAGTGTACCCCACAAATATCCGAACCTCCGCAGTCGGCTCCAACTTCTTCCTGGCATCCTTCGTCACATGAATGTAAACAGGTGAACCAAAAATCCTAAAATGGGAAATATCAGGCCTCTTACCAGAAAACGCCTCCTCGGGTGTACTCATGCCAAGTATCCTGTGAGGACAACGGTTCTACACATATACTGCAATATTGCATGCCTCAACCCAAAAGTGTATGGGTAGGCCCTGATCATGCAACATCGCCCGTGCAGCACCCATGATCATTTTGTTCTTCCACTCAACAACCCCGTTCTGCTGTGGGTTATGAGGTGCTATGAGCTCTCTTCGAATTCCTTCTGCGCTGCAAAAGTCCTCAAATTCGCTAGAGATGAATTCACCACCATTGTCGCTCCTTAGAGCCTTCACCTGCTTCCCCAATTCTTTCTCAACCAGTGCCTTGAACTCACAAAACTTTGAGTATGTCTCGCTCTTCTTCTGCAAGAAGAAGATCCAACACTTACGAGAAAAATCATCAACAAATATCACATAATACCTATGCTTTGTTGTCGAAGCTATTGAGAAAGGTCCACACATGTCTGTGTGAATTCTCTCAAAGATCATCGTGGGGTGACTATCCTTCTCATGAAAGGTGGCTTTCACAAATTTTCCCAAGGTACATCCCTTGCACTGATCTGACTGCGCAAGAGTCCCCTTAGGAATCCCAGTAGAAATCTGCTATAGTATCTTCAAAGCTCCATGGTGAAGGTGGCCCAATCTCCGGTGCCACAACTCGCCATCATCCCGGCTCACCACTCCTTCTGCCTTGCCTGCCATATCTACGCAGCCATCTACCTACAATTGATAAAGGTTCTTAACTCGAACCCCTATCCTTCAGGTCTTACCAGTTGCCTTACTGCGTAGGAAAGCCTTTCCCTCGCTAAAGACAACATCATATCCCTTGTCTTCTAACATCGCCACAGAGATAATATTCTTCTTCAATCCTAGAACATGCATCACTTCCTTCAATATGAAGGGTTTACCAGACTCCCTCTCAAAGGAAATGGTACTGATACCGGTCACACTGTATCTACCATCATCGCCCATCTTGATGTGCACTCCAAGATCTTTCTCATCCAGATCAGTAAACAAATCTTGATCTCCTGTCATTTTAAAAGACGCACCACTGTCCAGAAACCACACTGAACCCATCATACTTGAAACCAAGCATGCGATCAGTGAAAAATCCAGCTCAAACAACGAGGCTAAGGCCTCTCCAGCTGCAGTTCCAACAGCTTGCTTATTTTTCTTCTTCTGCGGACAATTTGTGGCATAATGTCCATGTTGGTGACAGTGAAAGCACTTCACCTTGGACATGTCCTGCTTCTTGCCTTTCGCACCGGAATTGGAAGCTTTCTTGCTCTTCCCCTTCTTTGCTTTGGTAGCCAAAGCGCAATTCTCTTCATCAGATTTATTTTATGAAGATCTGTCCCTGGTACTTCGCCTTATCTCCTCTTGCACAAGATCCGACCAAAGTTGCTCCCATCCTGGCAATTTCTCCCTACCATTGACAGAGCCCTGATAGGAGTGCCAATTGTTCGGAAGCCCCAGGAGAGCCAAGCTCACCAAGTCCTCATCATCAAAAGTCACCCCCACACTTCCCATCTCATCCCTGCATTGGATGAACTTCGTGAGGTACTTGGGCATACTGTCGCCTTTCTCCATCTTTATGTTTCTGAGTCTATCCTTGAGCGCCAACTTCCTCTGGTTGCTCTTGCTTTGGAATAAATCTGTCAAGGCTTTCCACATCAAGAATGGAGAAGCCTTACCATGAAGGTTGGACACTATGTGATCCTTCACACCCTCCAACAGAATCCTTCGACACTTTTTTGTCTTCTTTTGCCATGCGTCAAGTACGGCAGCATCAGTAGAAGTAGGCTTTGGGACTTCAGCATCTATGAACTCCTTCAACCCATTGTCATCTAGCACCGCTTCCATCCTATCCTTCCATGTAATATAATTCGAGCTGCCCTCAAGGGCATACTCCAATCGCAATCCGTTGAAAGACATCTCAACTTCAACACCAAGAAAACACTGCTGCAAATTCGAATTCCACCAGCACAAAACTCAACCGCTTCAATGTTTTGCAATTGCTCCAATGATCAATATCGCTTTGATACCATGTAGAAATTTGAATAACTGATATATTTTTCACCGAGATTCTCCTGATCACACACTATTTTAGCTTCATGCATAATACAGAATCTCTTCTACCATTGATCATCACATGCGGAAATAAAATCAATTGCATGCATACATCAAAACCACAAGCAATCACACATATGAACACAATATTTAATGGGAAAGCTTAAAGCTGAAAACCCCAACTATCTGTATATTATATGTCATGGAGATCATGTAACAATCATAGTAAAAAATCTCCTCACAAGCTCTCATGCACACCCTCAATTGCTACACACTATCAAGCTAGATCTAGCAAAACACATGCTCCAATCTTTTGCCACTTGATAGCCAGCCTCTATTGCGTAATTAATGCTATGGGATGGCTTCATTAAATAGATAAACCACCTGGCTTGAACTTCGCAATCCTCATGGGCTACTCCACCTATCTGTGTGTTGCAAATAGCAACAGTATAGTCACAACTGATAGTTAACCTGCTCTTTCACCTATTCTTGCACTAGTCTCCACTGAAACTATCCATGCACTGAAGTTAACTGATGCATTCTTTAGTTTATTTATGAGTTTATAATTAGTGAATTAATTAATAATTAATTCACACCACTCTCACTAATTGTATCAATTAGTTAAACTGAATACAAATAGCTCAACTATGTTTATATTAGTTAAATTGAATACAACTCCACTAACTTCCTCAATCAACTCCACCAAACTCTGTCACATGAGTTCTAACTGAAGTATCCATGCAATAGCTCCACTTAACCCTCAGGAATAGCGTAATTCCTTATGTCAGCTCCTGTGCCACATCTGTGCACTTAACTGAATTGCTCCAAGAGAATAAGATAATGTTTATAGTCCAAATATTATTAAGAGCTAATAATATTCGACATATCTATTTTTAGACTGGCAATCTAAAAATAGATTTTTCCCAATATGTCTAAAAATAGAAGTCCATCTATTTTTTCCAACTTGACCAACCATCCACAAATAGCATCCTGCAACTCATAGAACATGATCCATATGTCTAAAAATAGACTTTGAGCCAAAAATAGCTTGCAGGCCCACTTAGTGAAGGCGACTCCTTTCCACTAAGCTCATCATCTTGTTGCAATCTCAATAGGTATTGAGTTCATTAAACTCAATTCTCTGATCAAGAAATGTATTAGTCAATTGTTCACTAATTTCCAAATGTGGAACTATGTCTGACATTTGTAAGACAAACAAATCTTATTGTTTTGAGAGTAGGGCATTTAATGCCAATGCTTCTTTAATGAATTCCTCTGCAGTAGGAATGCCTTCATACTTTGTAAGATTTTCTCTCAAATATTTAATCAGTGTGTCTTTGCTGGATAAGTCATTTTAATAACTCATCTTAAGTACTTCCATATCTTGATGTAATTTAAAGAGTTGTTGCTCGGCCTGTTGGTTCAAACTGTTCCTTTCTTCATCAAGTTTTTATTGTAGCTGCATTATTTTATCATCCTTCTCTTGAACCAAAATGGATACTTCGGCTACTTTGTCCATTGTTGCGGTAGTATATGCTCCAGCAAATTGTGATAGCTGAGTTAGGTTGTCGATGAGGTTCGACGGCGTGTCTTTCCATACAAATTCCATGGTCTCATTACCTGAGGGTGTTTCAATCCTTATTCTCTTTCTCTATTTTCTAACTACAAATTTATGAAGAGGGTTGTAGAATACATCCAATGGAGGGATATCAGTTACATTTAGAATAATTTCAGCAGTAGGAAATGCAGGAAAAACTTTTGCATCTTGGGAGCTTGTCTCAAGACTTTCAGTGGTTTCTTTCGCTGAAGATATCTGACCCTGGGGAGTCTTAAATCCTATATTTTTCTGTGTGGATGATCCCTCGGGGGTACCCATCAATGTATTACTAACTGAAGTCCACAATTTATCTAGCTCACTTTGATTCTGTGAATCTGATTCTTCTATTCTAATCACCTTGCTTGGTTCATTCATATAACTAGTAATCAGGATATTTTGTGGAATACGCTTGAGTATTTTCTCTCTATACTCATGGAATCTTTGTAATTCCTCCGGGTTTAGATTCAATCTGACAAATTTTTGAACTTCTTCAACAGATTGCAAAACTTCTTCAAATATATCATCTGTGTGCATGAAAGGTTTGATTTTGACTGACTGAGTAAATTTATTAGCGATCTTCTCTGGGTCGAATTTCCTTGGCGGTAAAACAGGGAGCTTCAAAAGCTGAATTTTTTGGCATTCTTTCAATGCATGATTGAAATTGCTAAGGGAGAATTAACCACCATGAATTGGGAAACTTTGCCATAAAGATTTTTTATTATCTTTCAGAGTTTTAGTGAGTCCATTGCCGACAGTTTGGTAAGCCACTTCTCTTGCCATTAGTTTATCTAAAACATACAGAGGAAGCACATGTGAAGGAGTGGAGCTTCTGAATACTCTGATTTATGAAAACGATTCTTCAATGAAACATCTTCCTATCATTTGGAGATCTGTGATGGCTTCCTTTGTGAACCTGGGGCTCTCTCTATCAAACATTAACTGATGTAATGGTAATACAACCCCATAACATAACCTGTGGAAGTGCGGTACAAAATGATGTTCCCATATCTGTTTATGACTTAAATTAATAGGGGTAGGGTCCTCAGGAGTCCATTTCCAACCCATAATTGGAAAAATGGTGGAGAAACAAATAGCATCAAAAACATATGCACTCATGAAAAATTAGGGGAGGGCTTTGAAAGAACTAACTCTTGCCTGACAATATTCATTAATAGCTTTGGCTAGGTTTTCAGAAAGAATGGTTGCCCAATTCATGATGTGAGAATTCACACAGGAGTCAATCAATGGAACCTAATTTATAAAGAACTTGGTATTATCAGCAAGACCATATGATATGCACAACTTTGATGCTGCAAAATTGTAGGGATTTACAAGTGAAGCAATAGGATACATACCTGATTCATCATGCTTGAAATTGTTATCCAATTTCCTCCAACCTTGAATCATTTTGAAAGGGTCTTCATTATCCTTTGCAATTTTTTCAACAAACTAGTTGTCATAAATGTCTTGTTGGTCAGGCAGTTTGTACATGACTTTCAAATATTCAACTCTAAAAGAACCTAAGATTTCATTCTTAATGGTTCTGAATTGTCTTTCTTTAATTGTTGAATTCTCAACCACCCATCGTATCATATAAGTATATGGTAAAAGGTTGGCCCTTGCTACTATTTTGTGAAGGAAGGAGCATGCGGCATCTTTAAACTATAAATCTAAGGGATTTTCATCATCAGCAGTTGCCTTTACCTCCAGTACTTCAGGTTTTTCATTTTCAAGGATAGTATAGATGGCTTTCCACATTATAGCACCTCCATCTGTAGTGCAAACAGTATCTGGGATTGTGGACGACATTTCTGTACATTCAAATTCCTCAACAGTTTGTTTGCCTTGTTTCTGCATTACCTTGCGGATGGACATCTCTTGAAGAAAAATCCCTATTTAAGAAAGAGTAACAATCAAATGATGAAAGATATAGTGAAATGACTAATTTTAAAATAAAATATCTAGGAAGCAGCTGTATCATTAATTAGTCGTAACAAAACAATAACTGTTCACATTGGGATGATGAAACATGATTAATTATTCTGACATGATTTATTTTCACATTAAAACCTTCATTAAACCCTGTCAAGTTCATCGCATCACGCATTTTTGAACCTATTTTATGAAGCGAATTTCTTTAACAAGCTTTGCGTTTACGCGATATGCGATTTTGCGATATCGCGAAATCACAAAATCGCTTTCATCAGGATATCACAACATCAGAGCATTGGTAATTCATGTTTTAAGTTTTAAATGTATATATACGACGTGTGATTTATGATGCCGCTTGCAAAGTTCAAATCGCAAAATTGCAAATCGGGATTTTATGTTTTTTGCTTAACTTTTTATAGTGAAAAGATTTATGCGAGAAGCGACTTGCGATAAGGTGATCACAAAAATGGAATTTATTAATTTTCTTTTGTTTTCTTGTTTTATATTTTAAAAAAACAACAATGTTTTGGAGTTTGATTTTTTATTCAAAATGAAAAAATTCATTTTAAGAAGGGTCCCTATTTATATTATCAAATTTTTAAACTATTTTGAAAATAAAAATGGGGGGTTGTTGCATAGCACAACAGTTCAGCATCTTTACCCTAGTGAAATGCATCAAGAGGCAGATTGTAATATTCCTACTTAGCCTAAGCTAAGAGGAATATTTTATTTTTTTTAATTTATGTTGCATGAATAAATGAATAAAGGAGGACATGTAAAACTCCTGAAAAGACTGAATAAATCAATGCCCATGTGAACAAAGATAAATCAGGGCCATGTAAATAAATCACTTACAGGTGTGAAAGGGGTTTTGGCTGTAAGATTGGGTCAACCTTGACCAAATCTACAACGCTATCTAGATTCAATGTATCTCATGAAGGGACAGTGCAGTTTTAGAAGGAGGCCCCTCATGTGAAAAGAGCTAACTCATCAAGGTGGTTTAGGGTTTGCAAAGGCTTTCATCTTATAAAAGGAAGGGGAAGGCAGCAAGAGGAGGTTGTTGATTGATTATATTTCTGAGTATATTGTCTGTTTAGACAAATATTATTCTCTGTTGTTTAGTGGAGAATTGTGCTTCTTAGCACTTGCAGTTCCTATGTGGGGATTTCACCTCTTCCCTTGAGGATTCTTGGAGGAGTATTTTCTGATTTGATCCACTATCAGGCTTGGGTCCAAGATCTACTTCCAATTGCAGCGCAAATCCAGTGAGGGTTTTCTTGCTTTTGTAAGCTGCAGCAAGTGGGATTCTACATCTGCAAAGATCTAGCTTGTATTGGAGCCTCTTCTCATGGAGTATGTATTTTAACCTCCTGGAAGAGTGCCTCTCCTTTTTGTGCTTCAGATCTGTATCTTGGCAGTTGGACATCTATGTTATTCAAGCTACAACACAGTTTTCATTGAGGACTGCGTTATTTTCATTAGAGGTTCTGCAGGGTGTTTTGATCCCAATTTTGATGAGAGATCTCTGATGCTGGGCTTTGCCCTTAACTTTGGTGATCCATGGATTAGCTTGTTGATCCATGTTCTTTTTAGATCTGATCTATTGTAACATAAAATCATATTCAGAAATTTCTACAGCATTTTACAGATCTGCAACTTAAAACTCAAATATACTCTTGTTTATTCATGATCTGGTCAAAACCCCAAGGGAATCTTGTAAATAAGACTATCTAGTTTCCAAATCTGAAATGGATCTGATGTTTTTTCCACAGATCTATCCTATATCTGAGTTGTAATATTCAGCTGCTGCAGCTCCTTAAAATAAAACTGTTGAGCCATTTCTCAGTTTATACATGTGTTGCAGCCTTCTTTTCTGAATATTTATTGCTCTCTTGTCTCCTGTATTCTACTGTATATTCAAAGAGCTTCATTTTAATTCTGATTTGTTGTTGTATACTTATAATTTAATCATATTTGATGGCCTCTTACTCATATTTTCCAAGATTTCATTATTTCTGAAGCAGTTTGTTGTGCATAGCTGCAGCCCCTCTTGTAAGGTGTTTTTCAGCTAGACTAGGTAGTGGGAGATATGTTTACCACACCTAGTTTGATATGTTTTTGACCCCCTTTTGGATTTAGACTCTAGATATTCTAATCTAAGGGATCCAAGGACTGTAAACTCATTTCTATACATCAATCTCCCAGGAGAGCGTTATTTCAGCAGCCTTGCTGTGCTATTCCAGATTTGGAATATTACAGTGGTATCAAAGCTCCTTTCTTGTCACAGCCTATGCTTTCCTTGGAGCATCACAGCCATGCTGCATTCAGAAGAAGATGAACCTCTTACTGAGAGGGATAAGAGATATCAGAACATAAGTCAAAAGAAGTATGATTACACTACTGATGATCAAGACAAGGGTAAAGCCCCTGAGACTGCAAGTGACAAAGAGGGAGAAGAGTTTGCAAGAACTCTTTTGGTGGTCATGCAAGATCTTGCCAAGGAGATCAAGGAGATGAGGATGGACATAATGAGGGAATCTCCTGGGAGATTTCATCGGGGGGAAAGCTCTAACATGTCTCATCACTGGATTGATCAACCAGTGAACCAACCACAAGCCCCACAAGCTTCACAATGCTCCACTATGCCTACTTTCTTAGCTATGGAGAATGAAGGACCACAAGAGCAAGCTTCCCTTGAAGATTACTTTGTGGAGTATGATTCTCAAAGTTAGAGATTCAAGGACCACTTGAGTTTCGACTATTTTTTTCACCTCAAGGACAGAAGAAGACCAAGGCAACAGTATAGAGATGGTGGGTTCTTTCATAATTAGGATAGACACCACTCTATGGGCAGATTCTTTTTGCCGAAATTTGATGGATTATCCTCCAGTTTTGCCAAGGCATGGGTAGAGAATCTGGATATTTACTTTCAATTGAACAAATTCCCTGAGACTGAAGCCATCAAGATTGCAGCGCTGCACTTTGAAGGTGAAGCACACAATTGGTGGTTCCATGGGTTGTCCACATTGGGACATATCAATGTGACTACCTATTCTAAGTTTACTAGAATACTGGTGGATAGGTTTGACAGGAAGGATCCTGAATCACTCTTTATAAGCCTTGAAAAGCTGAAGCAATCTGAGGATGTAGAGACTTATATCTCTGAGTTTCTGAGATTATCAGTCATGGTCCCTGATCTATCTGGAGCAAGGAGGGTCTACATGTTCATCGATGGCATAGAGGAACCTTTACATGGGTTGTTTAAATCTACCAAGCCCATCAATTTGCATGATGCCATTGAGAGGGCTAGATACCTTCAAGATGCCTTGCCAAAAGCAAAGGCAACTTTCCAGAGCAAGGCCCCTCACTTTTCTAAGGGGAAGGAAGGAAAATTTTCTCCTCCCAAGGAGAGATATTTGAACAAACCTCTTGATATTGAACTCAGGAGGGAGTTGAGAAAGAAGAGATCTTGTTTCACCTGCCAAGAGCCATGGGCACTGGGACATAGATGTGCTGCTAGGAAAGCACACTACATAGAAGTATTCTCAGATTTTGAGGAGGAAGATGGAGATGATGAACCTAGGAGGGGTCACAACGCTGATGATGATGAGGAAGATCAAACACCAACTGGAGATGGGAAGGGAGCCTTTGCTCCAATAAGATGGACTCTTGCATATTTGAGAGGAGTTCCTAAGTACTTGAACCTAAGAGTACAAGGTTCAATCATGAATCCAAGAGTATCTGTCGTGATTGACAGTGGGGCAACCCACAACTTTATTGATGCTCATCTTGTGCAAAGGAGAGAAATTTCCACTGATACTTTTGAGGGATTTTCTATTTTGGTCCCAGGAGATAGGACCATGCAATGCATGCAATATGTTCCCTCACTCTCTGTCACTATGGGATCCTACACTCTGGTGGATCACTTCTTTGTAGTTGACATACCAGACACCAACATCATTTTGGGTGTCCAATGGTTGATTACCTTGGGGAAGGTTACCACTAATTGGAAAGCTTTGCATATGAAGTGGGTGGACTTGAAGAGTGGGAAACCACAAATGATTCAAGGCATGCACACTTATCCTTCACCTAGTAATTCCACACAAATAACAGAGATGGATTTGTGCATTGGAAGCAAGGATCTCACAGTCCCTTCTCTCATGTTCATGAGGATGCTGCAAGGGACATTCTTATCTAGTGGAAAGCTAGCTGGAATGCCATCAGATTCAGATCTTGTGGGGAAAGCCTTAGAAAGTGCTGCTCCAAATCTAGATCCAGGAAGGATTGGAGCAATGAGAGACCAAGTTACAGCGTTGTAGGGCTTAGGAAAACCCAAGAATGAGGTTTCCTGCATCATTATCACCCTCTCACTTTTCTTAATCTACACTGTGGGAGGAGGAGAATGGGAGGATCAGCCTTCCAACAAACAAATTTGGCATGAGGAATGTAAAAAATGAGATCAGCAACATGACAAGCACTTCCATGGATGCATTAGCAGCACTGTCATTGTTGAGTAGTGTGGATCTGTATTGGAAATCTCAACTGTTTGTAGAGTATTCCAAATATCTCCACACAGGTATGATACTAGATGACATGCATTAAGAAGAGGGCTACTTAGTCCAAGGGGGAGTCATCTATTATCATGGTAAGGTCTTCTTGGCTAGAGATTCCAAGCTCAAGAAGAAGATCCTACAAGGAGCACATGCATAATTCTTCCTCAGCCATATGCATTCAATGAAGATCTATACCCTGATCATGAGGAGCCTTGATTGGGAGGGCATGAGGGAGGAATTACATCAGCACTTTCAAGAATGCATTAGATATGGAGCATTGGGGCAGCCAATGGACTCTTTGCAAGAGTCATCTCAGCCAGCTCTTCCTTTGCTTGAGAGGAGGGGAATGCTCATACACAACTCCATGTGTATGAAGGAGTATGATGGTAAAGGAACTGATCATGCCAAGCAAGTTTTATTTTCTGATTTATTACATTCCTTTGCCATGTTTTTGCAGGATATGACTCCTAAAGGGAGTGAGAGATCATGTGGATCTCATGGTTTTAGGTGGGCCAATAGAGATGTTGAACTTGGCCACTCCCTTATTGTGCAAAGGGAGATCCCTTCTCATGATGGGTGCTTTCCAAAGGCACCAAACTTACCTATCATCTTCAGCCATGTTAAGGTGACTCATGCAACAATTGTGTGGTGGGAATGCCACTTACCACACCTTGATATCATGCAGGCAGGTGATGCACTGCGCTAGCATCACATGTGGGACTTTGACCCACCTCCTCAAGTTCAGATTTCAGTTTGCATATATGTAGTCTTGCTTCCATACCTGGATGATATAGTTGTATTGTTTATGGGATTGTATGGACAAGAGATGGGCAGCTTGTATGTACCACATGGTTTGGAAATTCTACCTATACCTCATGATACATGCTTTAGATGGAGTATTGCTCCAACCATGTTTATTTCTGTTGAGTTTTTCACTCCTGGTGGGATGGACTATGCACATCTTATGTTGAACTTGGAGGAACAATTCATGATGTATTGGCTTGATGAGCACTTGTATTATGATGAGGACTTGATCCTTGATGATGACATCAATGGAGAAGGAGAAGTGCTATAGCTCTTACCCTATCAGTTGCTTGAGGACAAGCAACAACATTTTAGAGGGGAGGATTCTAATATTCCTACTTAGCCTAAGCTAAGAGGAATATTCATTTTTGTTTTACTTTCTGTTGCATGAATAAATGAATAAAGGAGGACATGTAAAACTCCTGAAAAGACTGAATAAATCAATGCCCATGTGAACAAAGACAAATCAGGGCCATGTAAATAAATCACTTGCAGGTGTGAAAGCAGTTTTGGCTGTAAGACTGGGTCAACCTTGACCAAATCTACAATGATATCTAGATTCAATGTATCTCATGAAGGGATAGCACAGTTCTAGAAGGAGGCCCCTCATGTGAAAAGAGCTAACTCATCAAGGTGGTTTAGGGTTTGCAAAGGCTTTCATATTATAAAAGGAAGGGGAAGGCAGAAAGAGGAGGTTGTTGATTGATTATATTTCTAAGTATCTTGTATGTTTATACAAATACTATTCTCTGTTGTTTAGTGGAGAATTGTGTTTCTTAGCACTTGGAGTTCCTATGTGGGTATTTCACCTCTTCCCTTGAGGATTATTGGAGGAGTATTTGCTGATTTGATCCACTATCAGGCTTGGGGCCAAGCTCTACTTCCAATTGCAGTGCAGATCCAGTGAGGGTTTTCTTGCTTTTGTAAGCTGCAACAAGTGGGATTCTATATCTGCAGAGATCTAGCTTGTATTGGAGCCTCTTTTCATGGAGTGTGTCTTTTAACCTCCTGGAAGAGTGCCTCTCCTGTTTGTGCTTCATATCTATAAATTGGCAGCTGGCCATCTATGTTATTCAAGCTACAACACAGCTTTCATTGAGGAAATATGCTATTTTCAGTAGAGGTTCTACAGGGTGTTTTGATCCCAATTTTGATGAGAGATCTCTGGTGCTGGGCTTTGCCTTTCACTTTGGTGATCCATGGATTAGTTTTCTGATCCATGTTCTATTTAGATCTGATCTATTGTAATGTAAAATCATATTCATAAATTTCTGTATCATTTTACAGATCTGCAACTTAAAACTCAGATCTACTCTTGTTTATGCATGATTTGGTCAAAACCCCAAGGGGATCTTGTAAATAAGACTATCTAGTTTCCAGATCTGAAATGGATCTGATGTTTTGTCCACAGATCTGTTCTAGACTTGAGTTGTAATATTGAGCTGTTGCAGCTCCTTAAAATAATGCTATTGAGCCATTTCTCCGTTTATACATGTGTTGCAGCCTTCTTTTCTGAAGATTTATTGCTCTCTTGTCTCCTGTATTCTATTGTCTATTGAAAGAGCTTCATTGTAATTTTGATTTGTTGTTGTATACTTATAAGTTAATCATATTTGATGGCCTCCTACTCATACTTTCCAAGACTACATTATTTATGAAGCAGTTTGTTGTGCATAGCTGCAGCCCCTCTTGTAGGGTGTTTTTCAGCTAGACTAGGTGGTGGGAGATCTGTTTACCACACCTAGTTTGATATGTTTTTTCCCCCCTGTTGGATCTAGACTCCAGATCTGCTGATCTAAGGGATCCAAGGGCTGTAAAATCATTTCTGTACATCAATCTCCCAGGAATGCATTATTTCAATAGGATTGTTGTGCTATTCCAGATTTGGAATATTACACGGATGTGATAAGTATAGAGCCTTGAAAATATACCCTCACATGAAAAGTATTTCATGATTATCTTCATCATAAGTGGATATATGTCTTGAAGGTGGGAAAATTAAAGAACCTCTTTTTCTCATTCTTATACCTTGGTTTTATGAAGGTCTCAAAGTAGTTTTCCTCCAAATCACTCTTTTTGAACCACTTCTCCCCAATATTCGGAATCCCAGTGGCAGCTGGAATTATGGAAGTTGAGACATAAAGGTGACTCCAACTAAAGTGACTTGATTTTTGTGGAGGTTTGATATTAAGAGCCTGTTCGACCTATCATGGTTTTGAACCCTATGAAAATTTTCACAAAAATAATAACAACCAACATATTCGAAACATGTTACTCTCATTTGAGAGGCTAAAAGTTCCATAGTGTTAATAGGTTCAAGTCTGAGCACTCTTCCACCTTTATGTGGCCTCCTCTCCTCTATTTCCTCTCCTTCAATGAATGATATGTTTCCTTCCTTTTCCGCCATGGTGTTTTTTACCAAAGCCCTAGGGATTAGGAATGATAATGTCTGTAATGTGACTTTTTGGGGATAGGAAATGGGGAAAGGGAAATTTATGGGAAATAGTTTTAGGGATATGAGAAATGGGGGAAGGGAAAAGGAATAATAGCATGATAGATTTAGTATAGGGATTAGGGGATTGGGAGCCTAGGTAGATGTAACACCTAGGGCTTAGGGTTTTGGGAGAAAGGTTTAAGAAAAGGGGATTTTGCAAATCAGGGGTTTGAGAATGGGTTTTTATAAGTGTGGGAAGGATGCAAAGGGTAAGGGAGTGAAATTTGGGAGTTTTCACAAGTGTAATGGGATACTAGGGTTTTTAACCAATTGAAACACCAAATTCTTCAAGTAAATTATACAACACCAAACAATAAAATTTGAAAGAGGAGAGAAATGATGGATTTCGACCTTTACTTACTTGCTAGAGGCTTATGAGATCAATATTGTAGCTATAGAGGTGATTTGGGGAAATTTGGATGATTTGTTGGCTTGATGGACATATGCGTAGCGCCTTAAGGTTGTGCGCAATGCCTTAAGGATATGTGCAGTGCCTTCAGTATGTTCACAGTGCCTTCAGCTTGTGCGCAGCGCCTTAAGGATATGCGCCCTATGCTCAAATTTTCTTCAATTTTTCCTAGAAAATCGAAAATTCGCTCTCCTCGACTGTTTGCTCAATAGAATAGGAGGAAAATGAATTTCAAATTGATGTCTAAGAGTCTTTAATACTTGAGTGAATTTGGATTTAGATCAAAAACCCACTTTTCCTATGTTTCCTTTCACTTTTTTGACACATTTTCTAATTACCCTTTTCTTTTGACTTTTCTTCTTTGCAGGATGAAGTTGGTGGAGTTTCGCACTTTTCACTTTCATTTGGTGGTCTTCAATTTGGCATATGTGATTTGATTTGGCAGCTAGGGACATAACTTATTACATATTATAAGCATAAAACTACATAAATAATTAAAAAATAAATTACGTATCCATTTTCATATCAAAATTACAATTTTGATATGAAAATCAAACTTTAAAATCAAAATCACAACTTTAAAAATATCATATTTACATGTTGATAATCATCTGCGGATGATAATGAAATGTTTATTGAGTCACTCTCACACCTTTTTCTGACCTTATTGATATGAAATGGTGCATTTTTGGATCTTGAACAATGAAACATAAGAACCTAATGGGACCTTGAATGACCTGACTCCATGGTTACAAGACATGATGAATTCACTTTATGGATGATGTACAGTCAGCAAGGTATCGAAGTGTGCCAGAAATTAAATGAATTTTAAGGAAGAGTGATGTTTTTGAACTGGGGCTACCATCAGTGACTAATTTTTTGCATGACCTAGTGGAATGATAAAAAATTTCTAAGTGGGACCCCTAATATGAATATGAAAAGAGTATATTTTTATTTCTTTTTCCTTATTTGAGGATGCTTACTTACTCGAAAGGAAAGAATGGAAGATGCTCACTTCTTATTTCATAATTGAGAATGCTTCCTCCCGCTTGATGAAGGATCAAGTAGGCTTATGTGATAAGTTATTATACATCATCGAGACTTAATGTTCAAGCCTTTGGGGATGCGAACAATCCTTCTGGTCGAGCCAACTAATAAAGGGGAATTCTGATGGAAGGATGCATATTCTAACACTAAAAAAGTGTAGAATCAACAATTGGGTAGAAAAGGAGGGTAACAGAGCTAAAGGACAAGTTGGTTTTAGGCCAAGGCACTCCAAAATTGATCATTGCATCACTCTTAGGCACTTCATCGAAAACTTTTGGGACGTCCAAGATGTGGAGGCCTTTTTTTTCTTCATTGACTTCAAGAAAGCTTTTGACGCATTCCCTAGAGATAAGCTTTGGAGAATAATGGAAGAGCTCAGAATTCCAAGGGATTATGGAGCGGTTTTTCATAAAATTTATGAGAATGTTAGCGCAAAATTCAGAACTAAGGAAGGATTTTATGAATACTTTGGTAGTGACATTGGGGGTTAAGTACGGGTGCCCTCTTTCCCCCACACTTTTCGGTTTATATATTGATAAGTTGGAAGAATGGGTGAAAAACACTAGTGGAGAGGGTGTTCAACTAGCAATATATGTAGTGAAGTTGCTTCTATATGCACACGATGTTATTCTAATTGCAAAATTTGTTCATGCTTTGAAAGAGAATTTGAAGGCATTAGAGCTCTTCTGCCAAGAGGTGGGGATGCAAGTAAACACTAGCAAAATTAAATTCATGATCTTCTCTTTGAAGCAAAAAAAACAAGAAGTTAGCTTTATTTTTTAGGAAAAAGCCTTGGAGATAGTGGAGGACTACAAGTACCTAGGAATTTTTTTCATAACAGGCTCAGTTGGGAGACATGCAAAACTAGAATGATTCAAGGGGGATAGAGAGCTTCTTACCTTGTTCATATTAGATGTAGGAAAGAAGAATTATGGGATTGGAAAACCAAGAATATTCTTTTTGGATTGTTATTTACTTTGGTTGTCCTCTATGGGTGTGAAGTTTGGGGGAGAAACATGTCATATCACAAATGGAGATAGGTAGAAATAATTCAAAAACATTTAATCACTAGTAACCTTAAAGACAAATCAACAATCCCATATGAGATCTTGTTGGGGGAGACTAGTTTTTTTTCGATGGAAGCTATAGAAATCATTAGTTTGTTAACATATTTAAAAAATGTGGATGAAATGGATGAACACCGTTGGCGCAAGTTGATTGTGGAATAAGAGTTAAAGCATGGGAAGAAAACTTGGAGGAAGAAAAATGACAAGTGGATGGGAAAATGGGGAATCAATTGACGGGACTTTCCTAATTCTAAAGTGGAAATAAGAAATTGGGTGCTTGAAAAATTCAATATTTCCATCTGGGAAAAATAGGTTGTCCATAAAAAAATGATATATATCAATAATTTCAATCCAAATTGGTCGTATGAATAAAAAACCTATTTGAGTGCCGCAATCAAGGGAAATGCTAAAATCTTAATAGCCCAACTAAGGACCAGATCCCATCATCTTAGATGTGAAACAAGTTGATGGGTAGTTCCCAAGGAGGAGTGAGAAGAAAGAACTTGTGTCTTTTGTGGGGAAGGAGCAGTTGAAACCGAATGGCACTTCATCATAGAGTGTCATGCTTATGAGGAAATTCATAGGTAGTTCAAAAGCGACCTGAAAGTGGACAGACTATGCGAGCTATTTGTGGAAGGAAGGCTTCACAAGACGAAAAACGTTTTGGTCATGATTCATGCCAAGAGGGTTTTTATAGAGAGAAACTTGATTGTGTGATGTTTTTTTGGTTGGATATTTAGGTCCCTTAGACCTTTTTAGTCTCATGGATTTCATTAAAATTCTTCAATTCAATTCAATTCATTAAACATTACATGATATGGACTTTCAGAATTTAGTTATACATAGTCAAATTGTACTAATTTTGGAATTGTATTTTTTAATTTATTGTGCCGAACTCTACAACCAAATATCGGTTATATGTCAAGCTTAAATGTTTAACATTTAACATTTAACAAATTTAATCTAATGTCAATGTCGCCCCAATTAAAAATCTATATTATTATTATGTATAAACAAAATATAAATTCAACACTGGTTTTAAGAAAGTTAAGTGGAATTGGTTTCATCAAACATTGAGAAGTGGATTTTTCTTTGTGAGAAAGGGTGAAATAATTAAAGCAAAATAGTTAATTTAATGTTCGTACACTCTACCTTTTGAATATAACATAATATTATTATTATTATTTTTTAATAAAATTACTTAGTTACATTTTGAATATAGTATTTTAATATATATATATATATATATAATAAAATTATTCAATTTTTATTGGGCTGAGAGGTGTTATCTAGCGCAAGAGTGCCCAAGACGCTAGAGATGTCTAAAGTTAATGTAAACATTTTGATTCAGTAAAAATAAAAATAAAATACGATAGAGATATGTAACTTAATGTGGCATAATATAATGTAAACGTTTTAATTTGATGAAAATAAAATAACAATAACAAAATAAAAATAACCCTATAAAAATTAATAATAATAAAAAAATGACCCATGGTATTGACCCATGGTATTTATGTGGAATATAACCTTTTTAAGGAGGAAATCAAACTAGCTTAGATCCATCTTAGTTTGAGGTTATATTTAGATACATAATTAGTTGTAAAAAATTATGATGTTGAATCCATGTAGCCTATAAAGGTAAAATGTTCTTATGGATATGAAATCGCTCTTGGCATTTGTATGTTTTGTTTATATGGTTGAATATATATATATATATATATATATATATATATATATATATATATATATATATATATATATATATATATGGTTGAATGGATGAATACGTAATATATATATATATATATATATATCAAGAAGGTGTTTTTAAGAAGTGTAAGGTTAACCAAGATTGCACAAAGTATAGAACAATAGTTGCTTCTTCATTCTAATGGGTACCTTCATATCCACTTTAATATAATATATGCAATATTCTCTTAATTTATGTGTAATAATGTATTAGAGAAATAAAGCTTGACACATCTAGGATGGTAAGTTTAGAAATGAATAAGCTTTACTATGAGAGTGAGTTGGGGTGAAGAGATGGGGTGGGAGATATATTAGGTAAAATGTAATTATTACATTTTATCTAATATTTATTCCTACCTTCATCCACTTTTTACTAGCTTGAGAGAAATATTGGGTAAAATATAATATATCTTACCTAAATTTATCTAATATTTCCCCTCAACTAAGCCACTTTTTTTTTTAATATTTTAATTTTAAAGGCAAGCAAAGTTAACTATAAAATTAGCAAGGGCCAGGGGAAATATTGAGTAAAATGCAATATTTAGGTTGGAGGGGATAGGAAATATTAGGTAAAATTTAAAATATTATATTTATATTTATAATTGTAATTATAATTGATAATTAAATCAGCCTAGATCCATCTTAACTACGGATCTACCAAGCCCCAAGAGGGATCAAATTTCTTGTGATGTAAGCCTCTTTTAAAGTGAAAAGAGATTTGATCCTTCTCGACGCTTTGTAGATCCGAAATTAAGATGGATCTAGACTGAATAGTTTTGATGAATACAATAGGGTTATATTGGGAGAGATACATCTATTTTAAAGGCCCATTTTGAAAACTCAGTGTTGTCCTCCTACATGGTTTGTCATTTTTTTTGTTGAATGAGTACATCATATTTTTTTATTTTCCTAATAATCTAGGTAAAATTATGACTTAATAAGATTCTTGAAAGTCTCCCATTGTGTTACTAGTTGTTCCTTTTTGAGTCTATGAGAGGTAAAATAAATTTCCAACCAAGGCAATGCACAGTCTTCAATATTGTCGAGTAAAAGAGTTTCATTTCTCTTCATGAATTTAATATATGCTTAAATAAAATTATAATAGTTATAACATTAATTCAATTTAAGGAAATCAATCTCACTGGCATAAGGGTTTATGCCAATATTTTATAAAAGTATAAAAGGAATTTAGATTTTTTGGTGTTTCACTTTTCCAACATTGGCTTCTCTCATTGCAATTCTTCTTCATAACTCAAACTTGACTCATGAGGTAGTTTTCATTTCTTTCTTCTGCACCATCATTGCGATGAAGTTATTGTTCATATTTAACATATTTAAGGTAAGTGGTGACATGTTTATGGACATTTGGGTCGTTTGGGTGTCTAGATTCCAAATTTTGATCTCATATTACTTCCTTATTAATTGTCTCCAACATTGAAAATTTGAGACTAGTGCTTTACAACCTGGTATGAGATATATGTTGTCACATGCATTCAAACATGAAAACATTTACAAATAAATTAACTAGTGTAAACCCATCTTAAACCTAAATTTACCTTGAGAGGGAGAAAATTCCTTGATGTGTAATTTTTTTATCATTTAATATGAAAGAATTAATACATGACATAGAAATAAATGGTTGAAAGAAATTACATCTCAAGAAATTTGATCCCTCTTAATTCTTGATAGCTCTGTGTGTATAGATCAAGATTGAAGATGGATCTATGTTGGTTTCCCCTCGTTCCAATGTCAATATTTTATGAAACACTTCAAGTATAACCCACTTTGATACCAATGCGATTCATAATTTATCTAACTATCAACAACTTAATTCACCAACATGGACCCTATGTCTATTATTAAAACCCTCTCTTTTGTTGCTATTATGTAATTAAGGATCCATGTGAATTAAAATACAATGAAATTAGGGAAATGAAACACCACAATCACACATAATAGAAGACAAAAAAAAATTCAAACCCACCCCCTTCTCGTCCTTGACTAGGTTATTTGTATCCTTTGGTATGGAAGGCTATTTGCCCCAACATGATTCAATTATCCACAATATAAGTGTTGTATTTGCATGGAATCAATGTGGCTTCATTGTTCTTGACTAGAAATTGGGTCTTCATGAATGATTATTTTTGTTGACATGGACGCTATGATGTTTTTGTGATGAAAGATCTCATTGATGTGGTTCAAGAGGCCATCTTTGTAGTGTAAATGTAAACTTGTTATTATTTGAATATATTTTGACAATATTTTTTCCACTTTTTTTATCCAAAATTTGTTTGTATAAATATTTTAAAAAATCACTAAATATTAATATCAATTAATAAAATTATAAAATCTAAATACAATAAAAATATTTAAATGAATATTTACCAACCTAGATCCATCTTAACTCTGGAGATAAACATAGTTGGTGCATTACATAGGAAAAATGGCATCACTAATCACTCATACAAACCTTGTTTGGTTTAAAGGTTGTCTTCAAGGTACCTTCTTCTCTAACACGAATCTAGTGATTTCATGACTTTAATTCTAGCTTGGTGAAGTATTTGGCTTGTTGGAAACCAATCCAAAAGATCATCTATCCTCGGAAGGGGGTCCATGTTCTTGAGAGTAATTTTCTTTAACACCTTGTAATCAAAACACATTTTCCAATGATATGAAATTGATTGTTAGTTAAGGTTGTGCTAATATCAGTTTCAGAATTAACATGAAAGTGCTTTGGTTTGCTTATCATACAAGGGTTTATACAAGTGTTTATGAGTGACAATTCATTAAACTTGATGAGATTAAGTGTATTTCAGAAACTTAAAAGCATGGAAACTCAATTTTGAACAACAACATAATAAAGCACAACAAGCACAAATAACATAGACAAATACACAAGTTTTTGATGAAGGAGTTCACCCCTCCTAGGCTACATCTCCTTGGTCCAACTTCATAGTGTGGGCCTTTGTATTAGCTTAAATTATGCAAAAGTGTTGTTTACAATCTCCTGTTGCCTCTGCAACCTGCTCTAATGGCTCCAAAACATCAAAATCTAAAAATAATGACTCTTCCTGAGCCAAAACTGGTAAAAACTTGCCTCCATTATGGAAAAAATAAATTTCCTTGCAATTTCTCCACTAATTCTGGAAAATATCTAGCTAACTCCACCAAAACTGGAGTTTCATCAGATTTGGCGCCCTTCGCAAAAACTATCGCCATGTTAATTCATAGTTAATTAGTGATAAGTACGTGAATAATTTTAGATAAGCGCAATTAATATGCGCTAATTGCACTTAGTGCCTTAACTCCAACGCTTGGTCATGGAGTAACGGTTACATGGAAAGGGGGCTAGCCCGCGGGGCTGCCCCCCTCCTCCGCCCATTGGCATGGATCATACAGTTTAAATGTTGGCACAATTGTATACATAATAAGTAACACGTAGTGGTCTACTGGTAATGTTGGGCCTTGGTATGGGGGGCGGTCACGGGGTCGAACTTGACCTCCGCCTCTCCTTGCACATTTAAATTTTTCCCCAATATACACCAAAGTTTTGGACTTTGGTTAAACTTTGGAATATGAAACATTATGTGCGCCCTCCATATAGAAATTTTAGACTTGGAATATAACATTACATTGCCAACCTTAAGGCCAGGGGGAGGGGGCACGTGGCAGCCCTTTCCTGTGCCACATGGCTCTTTCCCATTGGCCCAAGATTTCAACCACATAAAAATTAACCATACATCTTAAAATTGCAATTTCTAGCCTTAGGATAGGAATTAAAGAATTTCAACTTCTAGGCAACATCGACGAATCTAGCTACGACACTTGGCACAATGTCATTGGCTAAAAATGGAGAATATTCCCTGGATATTCTTGAGGTGCTGACTGGACTTCCAATTCATCAATTTGTCACTCTTCTGCACAATTTTTACCTATTTGGTAAAATTAAAAACAAACCATAACTCACTAACATGAACTCGTATTTTAACGAAAAAAATTGCATTGGAATCCTAGAGACGAGATCTATCCATTCATTCAGGTCTGATGCATTTCTGAGCACTTTCATTTTTTAGCTAAATATTGAGCCTTTGATCATTCCTCCCCACTAGAAGCCTTTTGGACCCCAAAAGGTACTATAAATTGTTCAGTAAGTGAGGGTACAACTCCCTCACCCTTTCACTCTCCATCCATTTGGCCTTTGAAGGATTGTGTCCCTTGAGTCCCACTCTAAGGTATTCGACATTCCCTCCTCTTGAAGTTCTGATTCTTCTGTCAAGTATGAGATATTGTTGAATTTAATTAAGATATTCTGGAAATAAATCATCTATTGATGGCAGTTGAACATTCTCTCCTTGATCATAAATCAAAGGATTCTCAAACAATCTCAAATTATCAACATTAATGACATAATATATTTGCATATAAAAAGGCAAATCTAGCTTAAATGCATTAGTACCAATATTTTCCATAATTTTAAATGGACCATAATGGATTGGCTTGAGCTTTTTACCTTCCCCTTTCAATATTTATTTTCTTATATACAACCAAACTTCATCTCCAACCTGGAATTTGTGATCAACACGATGTTTTTCATGCCTTGCCTTGTAGCTGCTTTGACTCTTTTCAAGTTGTTCTTGCACTGTGTGATGTATCAACTGAATTTACTCAATGAACTTCCTTGTTTTATCTATGTCACTATGACCATCTATAGTGACATCTTTCTCAAAGATGAAGTCCAAAGGTGATCTTGGAAATTAGCCATAACATGCCTCAAATGGCGATGTATTTGTGGAAGAATTCTTTGCCCTGTTGTATGCATGTTGAATGTAATGCAACTGTTCATCCCACAACTTGGGATTCTTGCTGCAATAACCTCTAAGAAGATGAATACTTGTCATGTTTACCACCTCGGTTTGACCATCTATTTGCAGATGAAATGTTGTACTCTTCTTCAACTTTGTGTCCATCATGTCCCATAATTTTGACCAAAAATTCCAAAAAAACCAGGAATCCCAATCACTTACAATAGAAGTAGGAAGACCAAAATGAACCCATACATTTTGAAATAAAAGATTAGTGGTTTTTTCATCTACAATTTTTTTCTTACATGGCATCAAAAGACACATTTTGCTGAACCTATCTACCACAACATACAAGTAATCATGACCTTTCCTTGACATAGGAAGACCACCTACAAAATCCATTGAGATACTCTCCCAAGGATGTGAAGGAATCGGAAGTGGAGTGTACAATCCAAGTTTCCTATTACTAGGCTTACTTGTTGCACATAAAGAACACCCTCTAATAAATGAGATACACTATCAATCATGCATGGCTAATCACAATACCTTTGGAGATTCGATATTGTCTTACCTACACTGAAATGTCCAACAATCACTCATGTGTGAGCCTCCATTATGATATTGTTTCTTTCTCCCTGTGGTATACATAACTTTCCCAAGTGATACAAAAAACTGTTATGCACATGATAATCTAAATTTTCATTTTGGTTTCTTTGACTCAAGCTTTCATATACATCTTGAAAATCACTATCATATGCATATTGTTCAATGTAACTTGCATGCATAATTGAATTGTGCTTGAGTATAATAGATTAATTTACAATAGGCCTAGAGAGAATACCAGCTACCTTATTGTATATTCCCTTTTTGTACCTAATAACCAAATGAAATTGTTGTAGAAATCCCATCCATTTGAAATGTCTTGATTGTTGCAACTTTGACTATGATTGTAAGTACTGCAATGGTTGATGGTTGGTATGGATAATGGTCTCTTTCCCCATTAAATAGTGCTTCCATTTCTTTACACTTTGTACCAAGGCATATAACTATTTATCATAGGTGGGATAATTAGTCACAGCTCCATTAAAAATTTCAGAATGAAACGAAATAGGCTTACCATGCTACATGAGCACTGCTCCCATAGCATAATCACTTGCATCTGTTTGGATCTCAAATGGATGTCTAAGATCCCAAAGTTATAATACCGGTGCTAAACTTATATTTTTCTTTAAAGCATTGAATTATTTTTGCTGAAAATATCCCCAATGGAAGACTTTCTTGACACTTGTCAAATGCATGTAACGAAGCTGCAATGGAAGAAAATTCAGTAATAGATTTCCTCCAATACTGTGCTGCCCCAAGAAAGCTTCTTACCTCTATAATTGTATTAGGATTGGGCCAATTTAGAATGACCTCTACTTTGGAAGGGTCTATCTTCAACTCACCTCCTCTAACAATGTGTTCCAAATACACCAAAGCAGTCTTTCCAAGCTCGCACTTTGAAATCTTTAGAAATAATTGCTCTTTTTTCAAGACATCAAGTACCTTGTTCACATGCATGACATGTTCTTCTCTTGATTTGATGAATATAAGTATGTCATCTAAGTAAAAAATGATGAATTCATCTAGAAATGGTCGAAGTACATCATTCATGACTCTCATGAAAGTATCTAGAGCATTTGTTAGACCAAATGACATAACTAACCACTCGAACAATCCTTGTCTAGTTTTGAAACCAATTTTCCAAATGTCCTCTTCAACTATTCTAACTTGATGATAACCACTTCGCAAGTCTAACTGAGTGAAATATCTTGCATACTTCAACTAATCTAGCAAATCATCAATGCATGGGAGTGGGTAGACATTATTTACCGTGATTTTATTCAATGCATGGAAATCGATGCACATGTGCCAAGTCTCGTCCTTCTTTGGTACGAAAACAATTGGTGAACCACATGGCGAAGTAGATGGGCGTATGATACTTTTTTCAGAAATTCTTGAATTTGTTTCTTGATTTCCAAACTCTCCATAATTAACATGTGATACATACCAATGTTTGGAAGTGGAACATCCTGCTACAACTAAATCTCATGTTGAATTCCCCTCTTGGGAGGTAACCCATTTCGTTCTTGAAACATCTCGCCATGCTGACTTACCACTTCAAACAAATCAGATTTTAATTTTTCATCACATCCTTCAAAATATTCATAGTCAACATCATCATTTTTCTTGATCATGAGAAGCACAAAATTTTTACTTGCATTAACTAGCCTCTTCATTTGCCCTACATTAACTAAAGAAATATTCAGTTTCTTGCGGTGAGCTCTCACAATATACTCCACCCCATCCTTAAGAAATTATATTTGTTCTCATGCCGATAAAATATCGCTTTCCTATCATAAAAATATGAAATTCCCAAGATAATCCCGGAAATTTCAAGTTGAACCACATCTAACTCAACCTCGTCAACAAAGTTTGCAGTAATAGAAAATCTAAATATGCATTTCCTTGTAACCTGTAAATTGGCATTCTTAACTATCCATGATGTGGTATAGTTTCAAGGTTAATATTTTTGACTAAGTTCTCTGAAATCAAGTTTTCTTGTGACCCACTATTAAGCAATGTATCAATGTTTGTATGATTTGAAATCACTCTAACGTGGAACAATTATATCCTTGTGTCTTCATTTTGAGTATTTTTGTGACTATTTGAGGAACTAGTACCTGCTATGGATTCCTTTCCTTTGTTAACCATGGCTACTATCTTGGTCTCATCTCCTAAATTGGATCCAAGATCTTGTTGTGTGGTGGCAGTCATTTTTTGTTTCCATTTGTTATTTGGTTTCTTTGGCCTTAGTTCGGGATGTAGTTTCCAATAGTGGGCTTCATAATTCCCCTCTTTGGAACAATGTTTGCATGTATTTTTATCCCCTTCTTTCTTTATGCTTTCATTCTTCTTTCCCTTCTATATTCCTCCCTTCTCTTTTCCCTTACCCTTGAATGGCTTCTTCTTACTACCCTATTCCTGAATGTTCTTTCCCCTTGCTTCAAGATGTGTGGCTTGCACACATACTTCATTTAGGTTATTTGGGTTAAACATAAGGATAGTATGTCTCAAGTAGGAATGTAAAACCCCATTATATTTCAAGAGTGTGTCTTTTGAATTCAAGTTTACTCCTAGCAACAAAACCCTATTTCTAAACTCCTAAGTGTACTCTTGAACAATTTTGCCTTTGAGTTGCCTAAAGTTTTTCCAACTCATTATCACTTTTTTTCATATAAGCTAATGGATAAAACTGTCTTTCAAATGGAAGAAATTAATTCAACCCAATAAATGGATATCTTACCATGAATTCACATTCCTCTTGAGTCTTTGCCTCCCACTAAATTAGTGCTACTCCTTCTAGCCTTAATGAAGCCAACTGGATCTTTATGTCGTCCTCTTGTAGATTTTTAATTCTGTAGTATACTTCCAATTGACGGATCCAATTGTATAACTTCTCTACATTTACCTCACCATTGTACATGGTAAGTTCAAACTTGATGTCCAACTTGAGTAATGGAGTTTTCCTTTTGGGATTTTTGAATGAGTGTGGGTGGTTTTTGTGGTGGATGTGGTAGATGAAGATGCTAATGAAGATGATGAGGATGCGGATGGTGGAGATTGAGGTGGCTTTCCTCCACTACCTTTCGAACTCTTCTCTTCATCCTTCTTACCATAGGAAGATCCTTCTCCATGTGGAGGCTTTGAACCTTCTCCTTCTCTTTCTACAGTGCATCAAACATGATTTTAACCATTATTTGTATGTCTTTGAAGTATCTCTTAACATCCTCTTCTTCTGAATGTCCATGAGTCTCTCAAACTCCTGAAATAATGGCTAAGGATTCAAATTCAACCTCTGATGCTTGTACCTCTTCAATCACTTTAGCTTCTTGTGAAATTTGTACCTCTTCAATCTCAACTACTATAGATGGAACTTGAGGTGCCTCAAGTGCAGCTTTGAGTGGAAATTTGGGTGAATATGATGCTTTCTCAACTCTCTTTCCCCTTTTCCTAATCTCAGTACTAACAACCAATAGCTTCCCTTCTCCTCTCTACAACTTCAACCTTGTAAGCATCACAAAATTGCAACTATTAAAACCCTTCTTGCACAATCTCAAGCAAAGCAAGAAATAAACCTTTAGCAACCTTGTTCTCTAATACCAAATTGATATAAAATTGATTGTTATTTAATGTTGTGCTAATATCAATTTCCGAATTAACATGAAAGTGCTTTGGTTTGCTTATCATACAAGGGTTTTTACAAGTGTTTATGAGTGACAATTCATTAAATTTGATGAGATTAAGTGTATTTCATGAACTTAAAAGCATAGAAACTCAATGTTGAACAGTAGCATAATAAAGAACAAAAATCACAAATAACAGAGACAAATACACAAGTTTTTGATGAAGGAGTTCACCCATCCTGGGCGACATCTCCTTGGTTCAGCTTCATAGTGTGGACCTTTGTATTAACCTCAATTGTGAAAAAGTGTTGTTTACAGTCTCTTGTTGTCTCTGCAACCTGCTCCAATGGCTCCAAAACATCAAAATATACCAATAATGACTCTTCCTGAACCAAAATTGGTCGAAAATTTCCTCCATTATGGAAAAAACCAATTTCCCTGCAATTTCCCCACTAATTCTAGAAAATATCTAGCTAACTTCGCCAAAACTGGAGTTCCGCCGAATTTGGCGCCCTCCTCCAAAACTACCTCCATATTAATCCGCAGTTAATTAGTGATAAGTACGTGATTAATTTTAGATAAGCACAGTTATATGTGCTAATCACACTTAGTGCCTTAACTTTGGCGCTTGTTCATGGAGTAATGGTTACATGGAGAGGGGGTTGGCCTCCTCCTCCGCCCATTGGCGCGGAGCATACAATTTAAATGTTGGCGCAGTTGTATACATAATAAGTAACACGTATTGTTATACCAATAACACTGGGCATTGGTATGGGGGAAGTCGCGGGGTCGACCCTGACCTCCGCCCCTCCTTGCACATATAAATTTTGCCCAAATATACACCAAAGTTTCGGACTTTGGTTAAACTTTGGAATATGAAATATTACATGTGCCCTCCATATAGAAATTTCAAACTTGGACTATAACGTTACATTGTGAGACTTAAGGCCATGGGTAGGGGGCACATGGTAGCCCTTGGCTACGCCACATGGCCCTTTCCCATTGGCTCAAAATTTCAACCACATAAAAATTAACCATGCATCTTAAAATTGCAATTTCCAGCCTTAGGATAGGAATTAAAAAATTTCAACTCCTAGGCAACATCGGTGATTCTAGATGTGACACTTGGCACAGTGTCATTGGCTGAAACTGGAGAATATTCCCTGGATATTCCTAAGGTGTTGACTGGACTTCCAAGTCCTCAGTCTGCCACTGTTCTGCACAATTTTTACATGTTTGGGAAAACAAACAAAAGACCATAACTCACTCATACGAACTCGGATTTTGATGAAATGAGTTGCATTGGAATCCTGGAGACAAGCTCTATCTAGGCGTTTAGTTCTGAAGCATTTCTGATCACTTTCATTTTTGAGCTAAATACTAAGACTCTGATCATCCAAGCCCCATCCTTCTTTGGCATAATGATGATTGGAACCCACATGGTTAGGTACTTGGTTAAATGGCACCTTTTTCTAGTAGCTATTTCAATTACTTCTTCACCTCACTTTATTCTATAACGAAATTTATTTATATCCCATTGTTTACAAATATGGAGTGCGACAACACTTGGATCTCATGCTCCACTTCCCTCTTGGGAAGAATCCCTTTAGGCTCAAATACCACAATCATATATACCTATAGCAACTATTCTAGTTAAAAAAAAATTCCTTAGTACATCCCTCCAAGGATGAATTTTCTCTCACTAACTCTTTTATAGAATGATTTTCTCTTAAAAATAGTAAACATACTTCTTGCTCGAACTAATCAATTTCTTGGCTTGGTTCATAGTTACCAACAAAATATTTGGCTTTCCCTTGTGCACGTTGATAGTGAATGATTTTCCATTCTTAATGAGACAATATCGGTTGGATCTCTACATGAATATTTCATCACGCATGTACATATAGGGACTTTCAAACACCACTCCACATACATAAAGGGGAACTAAATCTAGTTATACTTCATCAATAAAATTAGCACCGATAGAAAATCTTATTTTGCACTATTTGATTAACTTATTTCCACATCCTTATTTACACATCCCAATGGATATGTGCTTGGATGATCACAGAATTCCAATCTAGTTTTTTGAAAAACTCTAATTCAATGAGATTTTATGTGATCTTGAGTTGAACATAACATCAATCTTTGTCTTCTTTACTTGTAACTTTATATGGAAGAGTTTAGTCGTTTCATTCTCTTCATGTTTCTAAATACTACTCATATGCCCCCCCCCCTCCTGTACTAATTGTAGAAATTATATACAAGATGCATGTATATATCCAGATTCTCCTGATCTAACAATATTTATCTCCTTGCTAAATACATAATCCTTCCACTGTTAATCTTTTGCAGAAATTTAAAACTCAATTTCAAACACATGAAGCAATAAAAACAATCACACATAACACAGTTGTTTAACGGGAAAACCTGAAACTAAAAACCCCAAATATCATATTATGTATATCATGGAGATCATGTAACAATCTCATACAAAGCTTAGTACATCAAGCTCTCAGTACAATCAATCGTCACACACTAATTAGAAGAAATCTGTAAATCCATGCATTGATTTCTTGCCACCTGATAGCCTGCCTCCACTGCGCAATCCTTGCTAAAGAAGACCCCTGAATGAATTTGAAACTACCTTGCCTTGATTGCACAATCCTCATTGGCAACTCCAATGTGTGTGTGGTGCAATCAATGCATCACTATAGTAACAACGGATAGTCCATCTCATCCTTTCACCTATCTCTCCACTGGGTCTCCACTGGAACTGACATGCACTGTAGTTAACTGTTGTATCTATTCAGTTGTTAGTGAGTTATTAGTTGTGAATTAATTGACTAATTAATTCACTTAACTCTCACTAGAGTATATTTCAGTTAGACTAGATACAACTACCTCAGCTGAGTTTAACTCCATTAACTGAGTTAAACTGAATAACAACTCCTGTAACTACTCTTCCAACTCTGTCATAACTTTGCCACTTCAGTTCTAACTGAGTCCTCCATGCATGAGCCACCATAAACCCTAGGAATTGTGTAATTCCTTCAGCCCACTGATTTTCCAAATCTGTATACTGAAATAAAGTGCTCCAAGAGAATAAGTTGATATTTAGAGTCTGATTATTATTAAGGGCTAATAATAATCGACACATCTATTTTTAGATCGACGATCTATAAATAGACTTCGCCCAATCTTCTAAAAATAGAATTTCATCTATTTTTCCAACTTGACCAACCATCCAAAAATAGCACCCTGCAACTTTTGAAATATGATCATCATGTATAGAAATAGACTTGCACCTAAAAATAGCCTGCGGGCCCACTTAGTGAAGGTGATAGATTTTCACTAAGCTTAATCATCTTGTTGAATCTCAACACTCCCTCTCAACAAGATAGGGATTATCCTTTACCCCGATCCTGCCTCTATGGTATTCGAATTTTCTCTTGCCAAGCACCTTCGTCAGAATATTTGCATCCTGATATTCCGTAGGAATGTACTGAAGCAACATGATCTTTCGCTGCACACAATCTCTGATATGATGATACCGAATATCAATATGTTAATATCTATCACGAAACACAAGATTAATCGAGAGTTTAATGCAACTCTGATTATCACAATGTATCACTGTAGGATCTAAATGTGAACCAAAAAAACCGGCCAAGATCTTCCTCTCCAGATAGCCTCACATGCAGCTTGACTTGTTGCCATGTATTCTGCTTCCGTTGAAATGAGTGCCACGGATATTTGTTTCCTGCTATACCAAGAAACTGTTGTAGATACGATACTGAAAATCCCTCTTGGTGTGCTCTTTCTGTCCGTTGGGCTGCCTGCCCAATCTCCATCCATGAAGCCAAGCCATGCAACTTCACTTCATCCATTTGTCTATACCATAAGCCATACTCAGATGTGCCCCTGATATATCTCAGGACATGCTTGTCTGCCTTCCAAAAGAGCTTGGTAGGCTTAACCATCACTTTTGAAATTTGGTTCACCGCATAGCATATGTCTGGTCTTGTATTAACTAAATACATGAGCGAACCCACCAACTGTCGATAAACAATAGCATCCACTACCTCTACCGATGTAGCATCCTCTTTCCTCCAATTTCCTAGAAGAGGAGTGTCGATAGGCTTGTAGCCTTGCATGTGAAACTTCTCCAGTATCTCTCGGGCATACTTGCCTTGAGATACAAACATTTCACCTTCCCGCTGCCATATTTCCAATCTAAGGAAATAATGAAGGAGGCCCAAATCCTTCATCTCAAACTCCTTTGCAAGATCTACCTTGCATGAGTGTATCATTATCATCCTTAGGTCAGTATTCAAATCATCAATACCAAAATAATAATTAAAGTCTTTACCTTCTGTAATTTGGTCTCGGATTTTGCATCCGCCTCCACTCTTGGTGAAATAGAGTCAGTAAATGTTGTCGTCCACCGTGTGCCTGGCCTGGTGCCCCACTTTCCAACCCATACAACGCTCTTTTGGTACGCACACATGCGACTCGTACTAAGATCTCAAATCCTTCAGGCTGCTCAATGTACACCTCTTCCTCAATGATCCCATTAAGGAACACAGTCTTCACATCCATCTGATGAATGTGCCAACCCATCTACACTAAGAGAGCAAGGATGGTCCTTATGGAAGAATACCATGCAACAGGTGCAAAGGTTTATTCATAATCAATCCCCTCTATCTATGAGAAGCCCCAGGCAACAAATATTTCCTTATACTTCTCGACGCTTCCATCAGCTACTTGCTTTACCTTGTAGATCCATTTCGAATCTACCACTAATTTACTCACTGGCCTTGGAACAATCTCCCAAGCACTGTCTTTGACAATGGAGTCATACTCCTCCACCATGGCATCTACCCATATGGGCTCCTGCACTGCTTCTTTGAAAGAAGAAGGCTCTGTCATGACACACTTTCTCATAAGATCCATGTATCCAGTAAAACAGTTAGGTGATTTTCTTTGTCTGCACTGTGATGTAGGGACTCCTACATTCTGTGTCGCATCAAGCTTCAGTCTCTTAGCTTCTGTGGTACGATTTTTGCTAGTTCTGATGTTTGGTTCTGCATGAGTGGACTCCTCCACTCCATGAATCTCCTCCTGGGGATGATCCACATCTAGAGGCTCATCTTTCGGAACAAGCAGTTCCTCCTTTGCATGCAAGTGTAGCTCCCTCTCAAGCATAGCTCGTGCAACACCCATGATCGTTATGTTCTTCCTCTCCACGACCCCATTCTGTTGTGGGTTATGAGGCGATATCAGTTCTCTTAGAATTCCTTCTAAGCTATAGAAGTCTTTGAATTTGTTCGAGATATATTCACCACCATTATCGCTCTGTAGAGCTTTCACTTGCTTCCCCGAATCCTTCTCCACCAATGCTTTAAACTCACAAAACTTTGGGAATGTTTCACTCTTCTTTTGCATGAAGAAGATCCAGTATCTACGAGAATAGTCATCATCAAATATAACATAATACCTGTGTTTTTCTATTGAAGAAACCGACAAAGGTCCACACACGTCTGTGTGAATTCTCTCGAGGATCACCGAAGCACGGTTCTCCTTCTCATGAAAACTGGTATTCACAAACTTACCCATAGTACATCCCTTGCAATGATCTAACTGCGCAAGAGAACCCTTGGGAATTCCAATATAAAACTGCTGCAAAATCTTCAAAGCGCCATGGTGAAGATGACCCAATCACCTGTGCCATAATTCGCCCTCATCCCAACTCACCACTTCTTCTGCTTTTCCCATCATTGCAGCGCAGCCATCTACCTCTAGCTTGTAGGGATTCTTAACTCAAATCCCTATCCTCTTGGTTTGAACTTTTGTTTTATGTCAAAGGAAGGATTTTCCCTCACTGAAAACAACGTCATAACCTCTGTCTTCCAGCATTGCGACCGAGACCAAGTTCTTCTTAAGACCTGGAACATGCATAACATATTTCAATAGAAATTGATTACCTGAATCCCTCTCAAAGGTAATGGTCCCAATTTTGGTCACACTGTATCGACCATCTTCGCCCATCTCTATATGCATTTGGAGATCCTTCTCCTCCAAGTCACTAAACAACTCCTTGTCTCCCGTCAAATGGAAAGACGCACCACTATCTAGATACCACACCGATCCCATTGAGCTTGAAACCAAGCATGCGATCAAATAGAAATCAAGTTCAAATTGCGAGGCTAAGGCCTCTCCAGCTGTAGCTCCAGTAGCCTTCTTATTCTTCTTTTTCTGTGGGGCAGTTAGTGGCGAAATTCTCAAGTTCGTGACAGTGAAAACATTTCACCTTGGACACATCCTGCTTATTTCCTTTAGCTTCAGATTTTGGATGGGATTTCTTCCCCTTCCCCTTCCTTTCTTTGGTAGCCAAAGCATAATTCTCTTCATCATCATTCTTCGATGAAGAGCCATCCCTGGTACTTCGCCTTATCTCCTCCTGCACAAGATCCGACCAAAGTTTCTCCCATCCTAGTAGTTTCTCCTGTCCATTGACAGAGTCTTCGTAGCTATGCCAACTCTGCCCAAGGAGAACCAAGCTCACCAAATCATCATCATCAACAGTAATCCCCACACTTCCCAGTTCATCCCTACAGTGGACAAACTTCGTGATATATTTTGGAATACTGTCGCCCTTCTCCATTTTTATTTTTCTGAGCTTATCTTTCAGCACAAACTTCCTCTGGTCACTACCACTTTGGAAAAAAAAATTCAAAGACTTCCACATTGCAAATGGAGTGGCTTCCCCGTGAAGTCTAGAAATAATATGGTCCTTCACACCTTCCAACAGAATTCTTCTTGTCTTTGCTACCTTCTTTTTCCATGCGTCAAGTAATGCAGCATTGCTAGATCCCGGCTTAGGAACATCGCTATCGATGAAATCCTTCAGTCGATTATCTTCCAGCACCGCCTCCATCCTATCCTTCCAGGATATGTAATTTGAGCTGCCCTTAAGGGCATACTCCAATTGCAACCCATTGAAAGACATTTCAATGAATACTCAACTATCGTACCAAGAATTTTCTATAGCAAATACGAATTGTCCACTAGCACAAACTCAGCGATTCTTCACAATTGCAATATTCAAGAATTAACACTACTCTGATACCATGTAGAAATTATATACAAGATGCATGTATATATCCAGATTCTCTTGATCTAACAATATTTATCTTCTTGATAGATACAGAATCCTTCCACTGTTAATATTTTGTAGAAATTTAAAACTCAATTGCAAACACATGAAGCAATAAAAGCAATCGCACATAATATAGTTTTTTAACGAGAAAGCGTGAAGCTAAAAACCCCAACTATCATATTATGTATATCATGGAGATCATGTAACAATCTCATACAAAGCTTAGTACATCAAGCTCTTAGTACAATCAATCGTCACACACTAATTAGAAGAAATCTGCAAATCCATGCACTGGTTTCTTGCCACCTGATAGCCTGCCTCCACTACGCAATCCCTGCTGAAGAAGACCCCTGAATGAATTCAAATCTACCTTTCCTTGACTGCACAATCCTCATTGGCAACTCCAATGTGTGTGTGATGCAATCAATGCATCACTAGTAGTCACAACGGATATTCCATCTTGCCCTTTCACCTATCTCTCCACTGGGTCTCCACTGGAACTGCCATGCACTGTAGTTAATTGTTGTATTGTTCAGTTGATTAATGAGTTATTATTTGTGAATTAATTAACTAATTAATTCACTCCACTCTCACTAGTGTATCATTCAGTTAGACTAGATACAACTAGCTCAACTGAGTTTAACTCCATTAACTGAGTTAAACTGAATAACAACTCCATGAACTACTCTTCCAACTTTGTCATAACTTTGCCACTTCAGTTCTAACTGAGTCCTCCATGCATGAACCACCAGTAAACCCTAGGAATTGTGTAATTCCTTTAGCCTACTGATTTTCCAAGTCTGTATATTGAAATAAAGTGCTCCAAGAGAATCAGTTGATATTTAGAGTTTTATTATTATTAAGGGCTAATAATAATTGACACATCTATTTTTAGATCGACGATCTATAAATAGACTTCGCCCAATCTTCTAAAAATAGAATTTCATCTATTTTTCCAACTTGACCAACCATCCACAAATAGCATCCTGCAACTTTTGAAATATGATCATCATGTCTAAAAATAGACTTGCACCTAAAAATAGCCTGCGGGACCACTTAGTGAAGGTGACAGAGTTTCACTAAGCTTAATCATCTTGTTGAATCTCAACACTAATGTAAAAACAATTTTCTCATCCACATTTGAGATTCTTTCCATAATTACTCGATTCAATAGCCAAGATAATTTTCTTCTTAGGATATTTCTATTTATTCTTTAGGTTAAGATTTGGATGCAAATTCCAATATTTATACATATGAACATCAATGTTACAATTTTTGCAGTGTTCTTTGGGATATTTACACTAGTGATTATGGTTTTTTTCCTTTTTTCTTCTCCCCCTTTCCACTTATTCTTCCCCTCCTTGGAAAATAACTAGTATGCCTTTTATTTTGATTATATCATATTTCCCTTTATTCCATCCTATGTTCTCTAGGTATTGTGCCTCTACACGAGCTTTGTCCACCAATATGGGTTTTAATAGCATCACTTGCTTCCTAAAAACATCTATGTAGACCCCCCAAATACGTGAGAAGTAAGTTTGGGTTCTTTGGGGGTGTACCCAACATTATGGAGATATTTCCAAATTTGGTCGTGTACTCATATACACTCTATCTATGTCTTTACTTTACATATATGATAGGGTAAAATTGTGAATTTATGAGGGTTTTGAAATCCTCCCACTTAGTCACTAGAGGATCTCAATCCAAACTTAGGGTCTCTGTGTGGATTTCCCACCATGTTAAGGCATGGCCATCTAATTTCAAACAAGTGAATGAAACCTTATATTCTTCCTATATACAATGAACACTAAAATAAACTTCTAATTGTTGCAACCAATGATTTCAATTTAGAGAATCAATTTTACCTTGATATGTCTCAATGTTTACCTTCACTTCAATTTGAATAGGGATTGTGAATGATTCACAACACTTGAACTTGGTTGTTCCTTTCTAGGTTCTTTCTCAGACAATTCCCTCTATGGTTCCTCATGATTTGTCGATTTCCCCTCTGATCTTACCTCTGCATTAGAACCCCTATCTTCTCCAAATAGACAAAGCTTATTGGTCATGGCCTCCATGAAGAGGCTCACATTATGGTTTATATATTTGACTTGTGCTTCCAGCCATGCAAACCTCTCCTCTAGAATATCTTGAGGGTTATTCATAAATTCACCAACCATGTCTAGGATTTTATTAAATTTGGCTTAACTTATCTAGATAACCTAAAACTCCCCATAATATACCCAAATAAACCTCCCTCTAATACTAGTATGAGCCATAAAATAGCATGAATATTCTAGTGGATAGGTCATCACAACATATCTGATTAATTTATACTGAAAATATAAAATTTATATTATGAGTATTATTTTCCTTGAACTTATGGATTTATTAATTTTTTTTTTATGCATGTAATATAGAAAATACATAAAACAAAGAATAGTAAAAAATACTATAAATCACAACAATAATAAAATGAGATATGACCTAGGAAACCCTCTCAACGAAACGAAGATGAGGCTATTATGCTCTCTCTTTCTTTCAATGCAAATGAAATCAAGTACAAAGAATGAGACATATGGCCCATGGGCTACTACAGTTCACAAACCCTCTCTCTCCCTATCCACTCTCGGATACTCACCTCATATATGGATCATGTAACAAAATGCTTGATAAATTTGATGAATGTTTCCTAATCTCATAGGAAATGATGTGGCCATGGTTGAAAAACATATAAAAAAATTTTACCATCATGTTGTTGGTCAACATATTGAAGAGGAAGACAATTTCATGAAATCATTTTCCCTATATTTTGAGAACAATACTAAATCATGGTACTTAGACTTTTCTAACGGAAGGATCTAGAACTTGGATCAATTCCATGAAGCTTTCAACAAAATATGAGAAACTATAAAATATGGAAGACTATTTATGGCTCTATTTCATGAAATAATGAAGAAATATAGTGTCAAGGAAATTAACCAACATTTTGATATCTTATTCAAGGAGATACTAATTATATTTAAGCCCAATGCAGGTATTATACTAATGCAATATACAATTTCTCTTCATGGACACTTTGGTTATGTACTTAGATACAAGGGTCCTACGATTTTAGATCAAGAACAATAATGTGTTGTTTGTGTTGAGCCTAACCTTATAACTTCCAAATTTGACTTCTTCTCATATCCTATAGCCAAAGTTGAACAAAGTTAACCAGCCTTACAAGCATTTTCCAAAATTTTTGATAAAGTGACTAATGAGATTATGCGGGATCAAATTCCCATGGTGAATATGTTGACTATTTTGGATAAAGGAGAGGTTCATATCCAATTTATCCTCCTAAGCCTCATTATAGTAATGGAAAACTACCTAGAAGGAACCCAGGCCCAAGTAGTAGAAAATATCATCCTAACTAGAATGTCCCTAACAATATTGTTCTTGCTAACATGATCAATCAGGAAGGGATTCCTTGGATTCCTTATTTTAATGAGTTTCATAGTGAAGAGGAATGTCATCAAAACCAAGCAAGATAGGAGGAAAACTGTTAATTTTTTGCAACTAGGTCCAAACTCCAGGTTGCATTGCTCATATGATGATGATTATATTTTTTTTGGATTCCTCTTTTGGAGAGGTACAATATTGCTCTAAAGATCATCTTGTTTGGATGAGTAGAACATATATTTTGATTTTATTTTCCACATATGTGCAAGGTCGGCTAGATTTGTAACGTAGGCTCACAAGCCTAATAGATGTGTCACAGACCCTCACCGATGGATATAAATTGGAGAGACTTGGAGATCATTTGATCATCATCTCATCACGCATTCTCTCATTGTGATTTGATTAGTTCGATAGCCTTTGAAGGCCTCTTTCCTTAACACGTGCGAAGCTAAAGTTGGGGAAATCTACAGATATGTTCTAGGGTTGTTTGTTGTGTGTTGACTAGTGTTTACCATAGTCAACCCTTGACCGTTGACCTCCAAACTTTGCTAAAAATCTGATTTTTCAAGGTCATACATCTGGGCACAAAAATTGTGGAAAAAAAGTAGGTTGATCGAAGCCCTAAATCTGCAGCGTTGACTTTCTGCGTTGACCTTTTGTGTTGACTTTGGTTGACCAGTGTTGACTTTTGATGAATTGTCTTTGAGGGTTGTGTGTGACATTTTTGGAGGGTTGGGTGATCTTATGTTGAGAAGGAATTTGCTAGCTGGTGCATCATGTTGACTGTCGTAACGCACACAATCCTATATCTTTGTTGGAAAAACAGAATTGTAAAATTTGATCTATATTATTGCCTTGTCTTCTGTTGATTTATTATTGTGTTCTATCAACATTTTAATTTCGTGTTTATGTGATTTCTAAATTGAATCAGGCCTAAGAAAGATTGAAATAAATTTTCAGTAAGCATATAACACACCATGGTTATCTAAATTTAACATGGTATCGGAGCTGAGGTGAAGACAAAGCCCAAGCTAGTGTGAAAAGAAATCACTGAAGAATAAATCCTATCAAGGACCAATGGCCTTCTCAACCTATAAGGGTTTCAAGTTTGATGATAAATTGGTTTATAAGTCTGGTTATCATGCATGGAAGATGGCCTTGGATTTGGCATTAGAAGATCAAGATGTCATGTACTATGTGCAGGGGAAGATTCATGAGCCTCCATCAAATAAACCTACTGCCACAAAGATGAAGTATAGAAAAGGGGAAATCAAAGTAAAGATTATTATCTGGGATTCTATTCATAAGCACTTGGTTGCTTACATTTTTGAGTTGAGCACATCTAAAGAGATGTATGATAAGTTGGTTAGCATGTTCAGGGCTAGTAATGCTAATCAAGTTCTTTTCTTCAAAAATCAATTGAAGAATATCAAGAATGGCAAGGATGAATTCATTCAATCCTATTTTATGAGGCTCACTAAAATCAAGTACAATCTTTAGCTATTGGAGAAGAAATAGCTGATCGAGAGATGGTTCTCATTGCACTTGGAGGTCTCCCCCGTGATTAGTATGTATTCAATACCACTATTCTTAATAATAATGTGATTCCTAATTTTGATAAAATATTGACGAGATGCACTGAAGAGGAGACATGAATGATGGAGAGAGATCATCACTCTAATGGAAATGGAGGTGACCCTACTACCTTCACCATTCATGCAAAAAATATGAACAATGGTGGTCCGAGAAATCAAAACCATGGAAGAGCAGGTCCCAAAAGAAGGAATGGAATATGTTACACTTGTAATTAACAAGTTTGGTCACTATGCAAGAGAGTTCCCTAATAGAAGGTACTCTCCCAAGGATGATGACGACAACAACTATGGGGGGAAATGGAAATCAAAGGAACAACAGGTTCAAAGGAAAAAGGACGGATCCCTATGATTGTAGTGGAAATGGGAAACCTTTCAAGAGGTTAAGAAATTCCAAGTACGATGAGTCTAATGTTGTTGATAATAAGAGAAATGAATTTATTCTTGTATTTTCCCTCTCTGTTGCATCTCCTCTCGACACCCTGGATGTCTAGTTGATTGATAGTGGTGCTTCAAGGCACCTCACTGATTATAAAGAAGCCCTCTCAGATTTGATTGAGAAGGATACTAATCTATAAATTATCCTTGGATATAATGCCACCTATCTTTTGAAAGGGACAGGGACTGTGACCCTTCATTTATCTCAGGGTCAAGTCCTTCGTTTACAAGATGTGTTGTACGTACCTGATTTGAAGAAGAACGTTGTATCTATTTCAAAAATGGAATACAAAGGGTTCAAGGTGGAATTTATTGATGGAAAGGTATGTATCAGGAATAAGAACTTCAAGGAAGCTCTTACTATTGGTTTTAGAGTTGATACACTCTTCAATTTTGAGGAAGTCCATTGCGGGATATGTTATGTGATACAACTCTTAAAACAGAGTTATGGTATCGGAGATTTGCACACCTCCATTACAAATCCATTCCCGAAGCGAGGAAGGTGGTGACAGGGATGCCTAAATTTAAATATGATCATGAAGGTATATGTCAAGGTTGTGCCGACGGGAAGCATACAAGGGGACCATTCCCCTCTAGTGTCACAAAGACAACTGATATCTTGCAGTTGATTCACTCTTATTTATCTGGAATGCTTCCCGTGAAATAATTGGGAGGATGTTCCTATTACATGAATTTTAGAGATGAATTATCCCACAAAACCTGGATATATTTCTTGAAGAATAAGGACAAACATTCAAATGGTTTTGTACCTTCAAGGCCTTGGTGGAAAATCAAACTGAGAAGAGAATAAAATTTTTGAGGATCGACAATGGGACCGAGTATGAGTCAAATTATTTCAATGACTTCTGTAGAGAAGCTGCCATTAAAAGGGAGACCACAACTGCGTATACTCCTGAGAAAAATGGTGTTGCTAAAAGAAATAATAGGAAAATTGTGGAAGTTGCACGCACCATGCTATGTGACCAAGGTCTTCGAAATTTTCTATGGGGAGAAGTTGCGAACAATGATGTGTACATTCTGTTAGTGTAGTATTTGCATACTTCCACCAAGGATCAAAACACATTTTGCATGTGCATCTTAGGTGTCCCACTCAGAAATTTTGTATCATTCCATTAGATCATGTAAAAAATTGATTCACTGATGGTAGCGCTAGTCATAAAGTCTCACTCTCCCTCAAAAATTATCATTTGCTGGCCCACCTTCATGTCTTGTTGAACATAAAAAAACACTTTTGAAAAGCTTATTTCACTATGTATTATGTCAGTCAAAGTCAACCATGGAGTCAGGTCATTCAAGGTCCCATTAGGTTATTAGGTTTCATTGCTCAAAGTCCAAAAATTCACCATTCCATCTCATAAGGTCAACAAAAGGTGTGAGATTTATCTCAATAATGTCTCTTTACCATGTAAAGATGATCTCAAATATGGTTTCCAAAGTTGTAATTTGATTTCAAGTGTGAGTTTCATTCCAAGATGTAATTTTATTTTTATTCATGTAATTTTATGTCAGTTCAAATTTAATAAGTACTCAGTCTCCCAAAGCTGCCAACTTAGATTTCCACATGCCAACACATCAAGTGTAAAATATAAAAAGTTTCTACTTCAGCAATTGATCAAATGTCAAAGGGAGTTGTCTTTTTCCAAGGGTGCCTAAGTCATCATTTTCCACAAGCGCTAAACCCTAATTTCCTCTCCCACTGAGCTAGGGTTTTCAATGGAATCAGAGACATATGAGTAGAGGAGGAATAAGGCAGGTCATATTAGTAAGTATGGGGTCATTCCAAACTCATAAACATTATGTCTCCATCATTTTCTAGGAAATCATTCCAAGAGTCAAGCCATTTGCCACTCATAGGGCCATTTTTACTTCAAACTATGTTTATGAACAAATAGAGATGAATTTGACAAAAGTAAGAGAATTTTTTGTCCATAATAGGTCCAAGAAGAAAAACCTCCTTCATTTTTTACACAGGTGTCATGGTTTGGGATAAATGTCAAAAATACAGGTGCCATAGGAGAGTTGCTTCACTCCTGGAGTGACCTTGGGAAAAACACTTTTTCTCCTAGTTTCAGTGTCCCAATAACTTTCTTGATAAGTCAAATGAAAACTATATTGGAATAGCTTTCCAATGAGCTATCATGAGCTCCATTTGGATTTGAGGAAGGCCTCCAAAAGTTTCCTGCAAGAGCACACTTCATTTTTGCACCCCCATTCTGTACTTTTTTACCAGTCTTGGAAAATTTTATTTTTGAGGGGCTATACTTAATCATTTTTAGTGCTTAATAGGTCCATTGTGTAGAAAAGAACAATATATTTCTAACGTGCCATCATGCGCCCAATTTGGACACCGGAACATAAGCCAAAAGTGACCTGCAAGAAAGGATATTTTTCCTCCTTGGCGTTGTGCATAGGACAAATTCTGCCTGTTTTGGAGTTTTCTCTGTTTTTCACATAATTTTTGAGTTTTAACTCACTAGTTGGGGTTTTCACTAATTTAATTGATAAATATGAATTTAATTATGATGGGTATTATTTTACTATAGGTAGATTCATTAGATTGAATCCTCTAAGGTCAAATGAATCAGTTTCCTCTCTTTTAGAGGCAAGTTGTTGGGTCTTCCTAGTCTTCAGATTCGTGTTCAGCATTTGGTGGAAATTGATCCTAATCTCATGGATTAGACCCCTTGAGGCTAGGATGATTTGTTTTGAGGTCTATATCTTCTTCTTCTTTCTCATTAGTAATGGTTGGACTCATTTGGATGCTTGGCCTTTGAAGAGACACACTTTGTATCAGTTCTGAGTAGGAATATTAATCAAATTTGCAGCTATTTTTATGAGATACTTGTGGTATGGTGTTTATTTTCATTTTCACCTTTTGTGCTCATATGTTATAATTTTTTTTTATTTCACCCATCATTTCATTGCTATTAAGTGAATGTTTTCAAGTTTGATGAACAAAATCCATAATTTGTATGCTCTATTTTGGGTAGATATTCACAGCTTGTAATTTCTTCAGTTTAGAAAGAACCCATGATTTCACCATGCTCTTTCTAGATCCTCACCTGTCTTGATCATCCCACCCATTGAAATACTAAAGTGACAAATCACTATGCCTACCTTGCTACATAGAACACCCTGCAAAGTTTGACCTAATTTTCCCTGCCCTAACTGTTTGACTCCTTTTGATCCAACACAACCCTATACAATCAAATCAAAAACCTGAGCTACTATACCTAGCCTAATATCTTCTTTAATCATCCATATTGGTTGTGATCCTTAGGGAGAGAGCCCTCTCCTTGCCTAGTAGGGCTAGCTACTTGGCTAAGCGTGGTTTGTGGTTACCTCATAATTGCCTTCCTTAGCCTAAGGTTCAAATCCGAGTGATACCATATTGGCGACCATACTGGGGAAGGAAAATATCATATATTCCATGGGAAAGAATGACAAAGTTTAGATCTGATTACTGATGGTGGACAGAAATCAAATGCATATGAAGGCTAAACTCTTCACCTAGCGACTCCAACTTGATGTAAAGAATCCACTGGAGGATCGACCTTGCCAACAGGAAAATGGAAGGATCTTACACAAAGGTCAGGTATTCAAAGTGGAATTGTATTCAAGATCTAACCTGATTTCTTGTAAATTACTTCTTTTCTTTTCCTGAAACTATCCTGAAATTTTTCTGGAGTTTTTTGTATGATAAAGATGATCAAAGTCTTGATTCTTCTTATTTAAAGAGTGTAAATACTGAGTTTCCCTTTGATTTTGATCAAGATAAAGACCTCTTACCTGAAAATTGTACATATGATTTTCAATCTGATGAGCCTAAAGAGACCAAGACTAATCCTACAACTTCTGTACATACTCCTACACCTTGTAAAATTCCAAATCGATACAAACCACTCATCTTACGTCCTATACTCCATGCTTTCCCTGAAAATCATTACATGTATCTGCTGAGGTTTGATGGTGAATATTACAACATCATTGTTGAGAGACATATGCAGAATTTTGAGACTTTCATAGGCCTTTTTGAAGTTGAAAAAGAGGATGTCAGTATCAAGCTATTTTCTCTTTCTTTGCAAGGCAAAGCCAAGAATTGGTTCAAAAACTTGTTTGCCGCGAGCATCTCAGATTTCCTGCAGTTCATCAAAGTTTTCCTCGACAGGTGGGTGGTCAAACAAAACCCTTTCCTAATTCTAAAAGAGTATGACCAACTAAACATACAGCTAAGGGAGATAGTACAATAGTTTTTTTCCAAATTCAATCAAGTCTATTATTCGATACCTACTGATATAAGACCCCTTCCTGCCTCAACTCTTTTACATTACCCGAATGCCTTTGATCTGGAAATGGAGTTTCAGCTGAGAGAAAGGAATCTTGCAACACTTGAAGAGATGCAGAACAGTGCAGTAGATGTAGAGGCTAATCTGATGATCAGAAGGGCAAAGCTGAAGGAAGAAGAGAAGAAGAAAATTGCAGAGCACCTGACATCTTCAGAGGTAAATCACGACATTTCTGTAAGTACAATAGAGGAATGATGCAAAAGATCACCATGAGAGATGTATTTTTCGTTAAATATCATCATGACCCGCTTATCCGAGAAAAAGAAGAGATTGCAAGCCCTAAATATTTTCCTGCTAATCCCAGCCACCACAAATCAGAAACTAGATTTGTAGATCAATCTGAGGAGAAACAATATGATAATCTAATGTGTATGATTGGTGAAAATACTTATATTGATGATTTGCCAAATTTTGATCAATATTATGATGATTATGTTCTCCAAACATAAGCTAATCTTGTAGATCAATCAACAGTTGGTTTGTGGGAGGAAGTTCAGTTTCAGCAGCTTGAAAACAGTGATCAACCGATGCATATCGGCTATGAAAATGATGAGGAAAGTCTAGAAAATTTGGAAGTAAGTGAAGGATCTTTGCCTCTTTGTTTTACTTCATTTTAGTTCTTCAGAGATAACTTTCATGCGACCAGAAATCAACACTCATTGAGTTTTGATCTTGAAAATCAAGAGGATAATCAAATTTTTTATCAGAGCTCCTTAACTTTGTGTTTCTCCTCATTTGTAAAAATAAGAGAAAACTATAAGCAAGCAGATAAGAAAGTGGTCAACACTATAAATGATGAACATTCTCTTGAATTGGTTGAGGAAATCATTTGCGACATAGAATCCTCCTTAACTCCAGATTTGCGACCACCAGATGCCATTGAATGTCGGGTTGCAGATGAAGGCTTGGAAGTGGAAACACATGATCAAATGATGCAATATGATTATGTACCACTATGTTTTAAAGAATTTCGATTTTTAAATAAAAATTTTCATAATATCTCTAAAGAAAAGGATGAGCAGCCTGTAGAGTGTCATGCAGTCTCATTAAAACCGATGGATACATTTCAACAGTCTTTTCAAGCTTTTCATGACCCAATGGCTGAAGTGTTGGATGATATCTGCAGTAAAATTACTTCTCCATTAGCTAACTGTTAGCCTGAAAAGAGTGTTGATATAAACTTGATCCGACAACCGACTTCATTGCCTTGTTCAGTAGGTGTTTCATTACGAAGCTCATACCAATATTTGCAGTCATATCAGGAGAGTAATGAAGAAGATTCTTTTTTTGTTGTTGATCATCAAGAAAAATTAGTCATTCACGAGTTTCGGGATCCTTTTGTCAACCTGCTACAGTCATCAAAGAAAGAAAGCACAGATGTTAGGAAAAATTTAAAACCAAGGTATGAAGACTACCTAGAGCAAAGAAGTAATGTATTAGATGGGCTGGAAATCAATATGTATTCCTATGAAGATCCTTTCACAGCATTCTTGAGGTCAGTCGGTGAGCTCATGCTTTGAAATTTCATCCAGATTCAATTTTTTGACAAGTTTTCATGGGAATTTCCTTTTAGTAGTTCTTTCTTCTTGCTCATAAGCAAGCACTTGCGGAAAATTCAAACAACAACTAGAATGCTTACATGGTTGCATTGGTTGTTCTATTTCACTTGATCAAGTGATGAATGGATCAATTAGAGTAGGTTTTGTTGAATAAGCTCAATTATGAGCATCTTTTTCAGTCAGTCTTGAGTCAGTTTACTGAGTCAATTTTTCAGTATTAAGTTAGTCTTTAGCTTTTGACTCCATTGCCCAATGAATAGGCACTTTCTCTACAGTGTTCTTGGCACCTCCCAAGGACCTACCATCCCCAGCTAGAGCCAATGTTAGTGTCAGTATTTTCATACTTCCACCAGGGATCAAAACACATTTTTCATGTGCATCTTAGGTGTCCCACTCAGAAATTTTTTATCATTCCATTAGGTCATGTAAAACATTGATTCACTGATGGTAGCCCTAGTCATAAAGTCTCACTCTCCCTCACAAATTATCATTTTCTGGCCCACCTTCATGTCTTTTTGAACATAAAAAACACTTTTGAAAAGCTTATTTTACTATGTCTTATGTTATTCAAAGTCAACCATGGAGTCAGGTCATTTAAGGTCCCATTAGGTCATTAGGTTTCATTGTTCAAAGTCCAAAAATGCATCATTCCATATCATAAGGTCAGAAAAAGGTGTGAGATCGATCCCAATAATGTCTCTTTACCATGTAAAGATGATCTCCAAGATGGTTTCCAAAGTTGTAATTTGATTTCAAGTGTGAGTTTCATTCCAAGATGTAATTTTATTTTTATTCATGTAATTTTATGTCAGTTCAAATGTAATAAGTACTCAGTCTCCCAAAGCTACCAACTCGGAGTTCCACATGCCAACACATCAAGTTTAAAATACAAAAAGTTTCTACTTCAGCAATTGATCAAATGTCAAAGGGAGTTGTCTTTTTCCAAGGGTGCCTAAGTCATCATTTTCCACAAGCACTAAACCTTAATTTCCTGTCCCACTGAGCTAGGGTTTGCTATGGAATCAGAGACATATGAGTAGAGGATGCATAATATAGGTCATATTAGTAAGTATGAGGTCATTCCAAACTCATAAACATTATGTCTCCATCATTTTCCAAGAAATCATTCCAAGAGTCAAGCCATTTTCCACTTATAGGGTCAGTTTTACTTCAAACTATGTTTCTGACCAAACATAGATGAATTTGACAAAAGTGAGAGAATTTTTTGTCCATCATAGGTCCAAGAAGAAAACCTCCTTTAATTTTTACACAGGTGTCATGGTTTGGGATAAATGTCAAAAATACAGGTGCCATAGGAGATTTTCTTCACTCCTAGAGTGGGCTTGGGAAAAAAAAATTTTCTCCTAGCTGGAGTGTCAAAATGATTTTCTTGATAAGTCAAATTACAACTATACTAGAATAGCTTTCCAATGAGATATCATTAGCTCCATTTGGAGTTGAGGAAGGCCTCCAAAAGTTTCCTACAAGAGCACACTTCATTTTCTACCCCCATTCTGAACTTTTTGACCAGTCTTGGGACAATTGATTTTTGAGGGGCTATACTTGATCATTTTTAGTGCTTGATAGGCCCTTTGTGTATCCAAGAGAAATATATTTCCAACGAACCATCATGCGCCCAATTTTGACACCGGGAAGTTATCCAAAATTGACCTGCAAGAAGCGATATTTTTTCTTCGCTAGCGCTACGCATAGGACAAATTCTACCTGTTTTGGAGTTTTCTTTGTTTTTCACGTAATTTTTGAGTTTTACCTCACTAGTTGGGGGTTTCACTGATTTAATTGATAAATATGAATTTAATTATGATGGGGATTAGTTTAATATAGGTATATTCATTAGCTTTGGTCCTGTAGAGTTCAAATGAATCAATTTCCTCTCTTTTAGAGGCAAGTTGTTGGGTCTTCCTTGTCTTCAAATTCTTGTTCAACATTTGGTGGAAACTAATCCTCATCTCATGGATTAGACCCCCTGAGGCTAGGATGATTTTTTTTTAGGTCTATATATTCTTCTTCTTTCTCATTAGTAAGGGTTGGACTCAGTTGGGTGCTTGGCCTTTGAAGAGACACACTTTGTATCAGTTCTGAGCATGAATATTAATCAAATTTGCAGCTATTTTTATGGGATACCTGTGGTATGGTGTTTATTTTTAGTTTCTCCTTTTGTGCTCATATGTTAGAATTTTTTTTTTATTTCATCCATCATTTCATTGCTATTAAGTGAATTTTTTCAAGTTTGATGAACAAAATCCATAATTTGTATGCTCTGTTTTGGGTAGACATTCACAGCGTGTAATTTCTTCAATTTAGAACGAACCCATGATTTCACCATGCTCTTTCTAGCTCCTCACCTATCTTGATCATCCCACCCATTTAAATCCTAAATTGTTAAATCACTATGCCTACCTTGATGCATAGAACACCCTGCAAATTTTGACCTAATTTTCCTTTCCCTTACTGTTTGACTCCTTCTGATCCGGCACAACCTTATGCAATCAAATCAAAACCCTGAGATACTATACCTAGCCTAATATCTTCTTTACTCATCCATATTTGTTGTGATACTTATGGAGAGATCCCTCTCCTTGCCTAGTAAGGCTAGCTACTTGGCTAAGCATGGTTTGTGGTTACCTCAGAATTGCCTTCTTCAGCCTGAGGTTCAAATCCGAGTGATAACACATTCAAAATACATGCCCACATTCTGCTCTGGACTCCAAAATTTCTGAAGAAGTCTTCTCTGGTAAGAAACCTGATGTTTCTCATTTTAGAGTTTTTGGTTGTCCTGATTACTTTCATGTGCCGAAAGAAAAGAGAAGCAAGCTGGATGATTCTGGAAAGAAGGGAATGTTTGTGGGCTATAGTGAAACTTCGAAGGCATATAAAATCTATGTGACTTCAAAGAGAAGTGGAGATATGCCATGATGTCACCTTCGATGAATATGTTGCCCTCAAGAAAGTGAGAAATATTCCTAGCGCCAAGGGAGACAAAGAAGATGAAGAAGCATGGAAGCAGGAAGAGCTGAAGGATGAACCAATGTTGGACGTTGAAGGACCTATGGATATTAGTGATTCACCTTCTTCAAATAAGAGAAGACCCTCATGCCTCAAGGATACTCTCGAAGATGCCGAGAGACATATTTCCCCAAGGGGGACATTTTGTGAAAGCAAGAAGTCGAATAGATACCAAGGGTATCTAGCAGCCATGAGTACAATTGTACAATATGAGCTTGGATCATCTGAAGAAGCCGTAAAGCAGAAATTTTGGAAGGATGTTATGCACGAATAATATGATTCCATTATGAAAAATGATTTCTGGGAAGTGGTCCCGAGACCGAAGGAAAAATCTATTGTCACCTTGAAATGGCTCTATAAGATCAAGCATGGATCTAATGGAAGTGTTGAAAAGTAGAAGGCAAGATTCGTTGCCCGAGGCTTCTCTAAAAAATAAGGCATAGATTATGTTGAAATATTTGCACCAGTGGTCCGCTATACCACCATCCAATATAACATTTCCCTTGCTACAATGCAAGGATGGAGTCTCCATCAAATGGATGTGAAGACTGATTTTTTGCATGGTTCAATAAAGGTATGTGGAGCAACCTCTGGGGTTCGAAGTCCAAGATAAAGAAACCTATGTATGCACGTTGAATAATTCCCTCTATGGGTTAATGCAAGCCCCCAGGGCTTGGTATGAGAGGATAGATAGCTGCTTGATGAAGCTGGGCTTCACTCGAATTAATGTTGATCCAAACGTTTATTTTAAGGTTGATAAAGAAAGGCCTCTCATTCTAGTTCTCTATGTGGATGATCTCTTCCTGAAAGCTGTTTACCCTCTCATTCATCAGTGTCAGAGGGAGATAGCTTCCGAGTTTGAGATGAAATACCTAGGACTGATGCATTACTTCCTAGGCTTGGAGGTCTGGCAGAGGCCAGATGAGATTTTCCTTTCTCAAGGAAAATATGTCATGAAGCTACTAGAGATATTTGGTATGGTGGAATTTAAGCCTGTGTAAACACTGATGGAACTCAACTTTAAGAAGTTATGTGGAAATGTTGCTAGGCCCATGCTAGGAAATCCCACCGAGTATAGACAACTCATGGGGGTCTTAATGCTCGTAGTAAGCTCTCGTCTAGAAGTATGTTTTGACGTGAAAACTTTGAGTCAACATATGGTTGATCCTCTTCACATTCACTGGATTGGTGCCAAGAATATATTGAGATATCTTCGGGGCACAATCAACCATAGGTTGAGATACACTGCCAGGAGTTTCAAACTCCATGGATATATTGATGTCGATTGGGCTGGCAGTGTGGTTGATCGCAAGATCACATCTAGATGTTTATTCACCTTGGGTTCTACTTCGATATATTGGATGATAAAGAAGCAGAAATCGGTGGATCTGAGCACTGTTGAGGTCGAATACATTGCAGCGAGTATGGCCTGTTGTGAAGTTGTTTGGTTGTGAAATATATTCAATGATTTTCTTGGGAATGTGCTAGATACCACTGTTATCCTTCGTGATAACCAGAGTGAGATTCGTCTTTCTGAGAATAATGTGTTCCATGATCGATCCAATCATATTGATATCAGGCACCACTTTATCTAGGATATGGTACAACGAAGCGCCATAAGGCTCGATCATACTGATGAGCAGGTCATGGATATTCTCACAAAGCCCTTATGGAAGGTCAAGTTCCTAACCTTCCGTGAAAAGCTCGAAATCGTGGAAAGGCCCTATTCTGAGTGTCCTGCTTGAGTTGGACTATGAGCTCTGGGAGCTCCAAGGGACTTGGGAATATCTTCTTGGAACTATAAGCACACATAGGGCTAGGCTTGATGAACCTTGTTGTGATTCTACCCCACCGTTATGATATTGAGTTGGTTCACCTCTCTTTTCTCTATGCCCCACACGCATCCTATCCATGGAGTTTCGGACTCATGGGAAGTACCTCTCATTTTTCCAATGAGGTGGGAAATATGGATAGATACTATTAGAGAGGGGACATGGACGCATCGGATATTGTCATACTCTCTATGTCTAGGATGGCACGTGTCCAACACCTTGATATGGGATAAAGTTTGATGAGGTTCCTACCTCTAAACTGACTTCAGGTCAATAAACTAACGTTGGGTTAGTATGTGACTCTTTTTGAGTCTATTGAGGTTTTATCCGCTAAACTAACTTAGGTTTAGTATGTGAATATTTTTTATTCGAAGCTGAATTCGGGTCAGGAGAGCGTGATGTCTTTGTGACTCACTCTCCTTGTTCTATTTGCGACGAGAGCCAGCAAATCAAGTTACGACAGGATGAAACACGATGATATATGATGGTACACGATGTTACTGATATCTGGATGGCACACGTGGATAGATGGAGTTCTCCCTAGTTTAGAGGGAGTGTTAATTTTGGGCAACTAGGCCAAAAATCCAAGTTGCACTACTCATTTGATGATGATTTTTTTTTTTTTGGATTCCTCTTTCAGAGAGGTACAAGATTGATATAAATATCATCTTGTTTGGATGAGCAGAACATATATTTTGATTTTATTTTCCACACATGTGCGAGGTTGGCCAGATTTTTAATGTAGACTCACAAGCCTAATAGATGCATCACACACCCTCACTGATGGATATAAATTGGAGAGACTTGGAGATGAATTTATCATCATCTCATCACACATTCTGTCATTGTGATCTGATTGGTTTGATAGCATTTGGAGGCCTCTTTCCTTCACACGTGTGGAGCTGAAGTTGGGGAAATATGCAGATCTGTTTCAGGGTTGTTTGTTGTCCATTGACCAGCGTTGATCATGGTCAACCCTTGACCATTTGACCTCCAAAATTTTCTCAAAATTCGATTTTTGAAGGCTATACCACTGGGCACAAAAATCGAGGGAAAAGGAGCAGGTTGAATGAAGCCTTAATTCTGTTGCGTTGATTGTCTTGAGTTGACTTTGGTTGACCAAAGTTGACTTTTGATGAGCTACCTTTGAGGGATTTTTGTGCCATTTTTGGAGGGTTGGCTGATCTGATGTTGAGAAATAATTTGTTGGCTGGTGCATCTTGTTGACTGTCGTAACACACACTATCCTATATCTTTGTTGGACAAGACGAATTGTAAAATCTGATCTATATTAATGGCTTGTCTTCAGTTGATCTATTATTGTGTTCTATCAACATTTTAGTTTCATTTTTATGTGATTGCTAAATTGAATCGGGCCTAAGAAAGATTGAAATAAATTTTCATTAATCGTAGAACACACCATGGCTATCTAAATATAACAAAAACTTAGAGCATTTGAACTTGATACACGATCCTTTTCCCATATCTAATTTTCCAAATAGAAATTTTTCTGTTTCCAAGAAGCAACATAATGAAATGATTAAAGGATGTGTAAAAAAATCAAATGACCATGTTAATGATATATAAGAAGGGAGTAGGTTTAATGGGTTGCATTATACTAGGAGAAATAAACAACTAAAGAACCTTGAGGCAAGTAACAATGATGCCCCACCAAACAAATGGACAACAACATATTTACCATTTAGCAATAACCCCAAACCCACTCTAAACTAAAAGAGTAGTGATGCTTCTTTAGATATTGATTTGGGGATCGCACTAACTAAAGTAAATGTTCGTGTACCTTCTCTTGAATTAACCAATATTGAACCTCAAAGAGGTCAAATAAATAAAATAATTAATCTTGACAAAGAACTTGACGATCATCGTATGATTCTAAAAAATATGTGTTATGATAGAAGAAATGGAATGCATGTGCCTTTCTTTGTTTCATTAGTAGTGAATGATTTAATGATGCATAATTTCATGTTTGGTTTTCTCTGCTAATGTGATGCCATTAAAGGTCATAAACCAATTATAGTTTCAAATTACAATATCTTATATAAATGGTGTGTGGTTTCAATTCAAAATCTATCCAAGTTTATGATTTGATCAAATATTTGAAGGTCTATTTGGAAAATAACCCTAACATTTTTATGCTCATGGATGTTGTTGTCATAGATTTACATGATTCCTAGGGCATGATCTTATCAATAAAATGGTCATACACAATAGGTGGGCATCTGCAAATGGACTTATCCTATGCTACCATACCCACCTCTAATGGAGAACTATTATCCTTTATAGAGAACCTGCCATAAGATATCATGTGGAAGACAACAAAGAGTCTAATAATCATATATTTGATATTGATAAGTATTTGTGAGTGGATACTCTTCCAAAAATTCAAGGACATCAAGAGAATATCAATATGAAGACTTGCTTTTTCTTCCCTTTTCCTCGGAAGACATGTTGATCTCACGGAAAGAAAATACAAGTATGACAAACCTTTGAACCTTGAAATATATTGAAATTATTTTTAACCTCAAGCCCTCATGAAGTAAGAGAATCTTAAGGAAAAATAGAATGATGAAATTTTAAGAAGTATATGCCAAGTAGACCCTTTACCCTCTTCCAAGTCCAATCCCTATGATCAAAAGAACAAAAATAAAAGAATGTACATGGTCAAAAGGAAGCTTAATCATATGTTAGATGGTTTTGAGATAGGAGACCTTGTGCTAGTAGATGATCCTTTCCCTTAATAATAATATTCATGCTAGGTTGGAATTGATTACTTCTATTTCTCTGACCTTGATGGTATGAATTTTCCATCACCAGTATATGGAAAAATTCTTACATTTTATATCAAAACTTGATTCTTTAATTTAGATAGTTTAAAGTAGGTATGATTTTGTTTCTTACATTCTTGATTTTGCATCCTTCCTTGTTCTCTTCATGCTAATTTTATTGCATACTTATATATTCTTATTATATTTTCATTGTTTAGTTGAAAATTTTACTTTCCCATATCACATGGTGACAATTAGCACCTACACTTTTATTATTAATATTTTATTTACCGTTATATAAGCAATAGGTTTGCAAGCACTGAGGATTGCTTTTATTCTCATGAATTATTTGTTTGAGCACATGGATCATGTGCTCCACAAAGAGAAAATGTCCACAAATTGGAGCTAGATGTTACCTACTTAAGTGGGTAACCCCTAAGAGAAAATTATATCCTATTTGATTAGATTATCAATGAGAAACCCTATGGAAATCCTTAGATAGCTAGCCTTAAAGGCCTTCTATCCATGATCCAGTCGGTGATTTATTTCTTGAAGGTGGGTTATCTATTATAAAGTGCATTAACAATTTTTATAATAAATTTATTTCATTTAATATTTAATGGAATTCTATTATGGATCAAAGGTTGAATTAGAATAAATACAACATTTGATTGTAACCATGTATTGGTTCCCTATTTTCCTCATCCTTGAGTATGAGTCCAGTTACCCACCATTTTGTGGGTGATATACCTAGGAGAAAAAATTTCTCCGAGATGGTCCTCAGCGGGAATCCAACAACCCCTTGCAGCCACTAGCTAGCTCATTGTGCCTTTTCTCTGCCACCTAAGCCATCAATGTAGTCCCTCACCCATCTGTCGTGATCGTATGTTTGAAGGTGGGCCTCCCGAATCTAAAGGTATTCCTTGTCATTAAGTAATTGAGTATTAAGTTTACCTATCATGGACACTTCTGGGCATGGATTAATGGGGGGATTTGATGGAAAGAGTGGGCTAGATTTGTGATTTTGTCCCCTAGACCCCCTTTGGATGTTAACCTTGGATCTTAGTCCCGTGGGATCTCCTTTACTGACCCTTGGGTTTAGGGTAGTACTACATACGAAACCCTGATTTTGGTTGCTTGGTCCCACTCCCTCATCCATATATATCAATCCCATTACGTTTATTATAACCCCATTCATCATATTTCCCACTCGGGTCCACATTTCTCCACTAGATCAACACATGATTAGGCTCACATTCCCCTTTCCCAAACCTTGGGTAGGGTTTGGAATGATTTCTCGGAGGTTGATGCAGCTGAAAATAAAATTAAAAGCGTAATTGGCCACATTCAATAGGAAAATGTATTCAAAATCAAACATATGGTCGGGACAAACATATTTAGCATGTGGGAAAAAACCAATGCATGAGATCTACTCCATCCCCATGGTCATCACCATGGTTCCATAGGCCATAGATGAGTCCCCTTTATCATTTAGGAACCCATGATTGTCCCAACGCCTCGTGGGAAATGAACTGCCCTACCGTAAAGGGGGTATCCACTGTTATATCTTACACATAATGCTCTTATCCTTTGAGCCTCAAGCAGTTAATCAAAGAAAAATCGTAAAATGAAAAAGGAAAATAAATAAGGGTGGAAAAATCAAGGTCGAGGCACCTCATGTACCACGATTTTCCCCTCCTATACATTGCATACCCAAGTGTGGTCTTCCATTTTTCAAACTACCCTTGTACCCCGATATGTGCCCCAATATTCCCCCTTTTCATTCCCTACTCCATTCACCTCTTTGTCACATTCCACCACCATTTGAAGGATGTACCTTGGACATACTATCCTCTCTAAAGGTAGGAACCACTTAATAAGGTACTTGGTCAACCCCCTTTGGATCTTGCAGACATTAGCACATGTCAAAGCCCATAATGGAAGGGCATGCCATTATGAAGTGTCCACGTGATATCTGTGGTTTGTAAGATCTTTTAATCGATTACTTTAATGACTTATTTTTCTGGAAGGCAAGGGGACGCACTGGATCTTATGCAGGATTGTAGATAGTTTCCATTTTGATTTTTGTCTCCCTATATGAGTTCCTAACCCTCCAGAGGGCTACATTGGCACATGTAGGGTGTGTGTATAAATCCATGGGCCTCCAAAACAGTAGAAAACACTCCATGGATCCCCATATATGTTCATATATTGCTCGATATTCACCTATTCAACAAGGAATATGCACCTGGTTCACCATTCCTAGTCGGCCCCACAATTGTACTATGCACTGGGAAGATAACCCAGGACTTTTATGTTGATGTGGAATCACTTACACAGTCATCTGAGCCCTTACAGATGGTCTACAAGCATCTTTTACTTACTTGGATACCCATGAGGTTATTTGTGTGCCCCCACACCCACTAGGGGTACCACAGATTTATTGTTTGGAGAACAAGGGGCCAACCCATTTTCCATCACTTTTGGGAGTCATATTCATCATTATGGCACTTATGGACTTCATTTGGCTTCTTAGAGAGCCCAACAACATGTATTATTCATCATTTGACCTCATGAGAGACTTATTATTTTTTTTACGAGCTAGTTTGGCGGGCTTGTCACCAAAAGTTAGTTATTTTGCACATTATTTTATTTTAGGGGCTAATTTAGGCCCAAATAGGTAAATCGAACTCCTAATAAGTGTATAAATAGAAGTGATGTGAATTCATTTTGAATCGTCACTTGGATTGGATCATTATCTCTCTTGAGATTTTCTTTATTCCTTGTTGGTGGAAAAATTTGGAGCATGGATGAATTTTGATGTTTGGATTACATTTTATTGTCTTGGAGCTTCTTGATTAGCGAATTTATTGATGGTTGGATACATTATCTTACATTTAAGTACAAACTTAATGTTATTTTATTTTAATTTTCCACATGCATTGATAATGGGATTTTTGTTATTTTAGGGCCAATTGTTGCATGCATTTACAACTAATTGTGGAATTGTGTTTCTATATAGCATATCTCTATTTATGGACCATGTATATTGAATGAATTTTTCTAGAGATAATAATATCTTGATAAGCCATCTTTATTTGCAAACGAAGTATAAACTCTTTAAGGTCACTCTCCTTTTCCCTAATGCCAAACAAAGTTGTCTTTAGAGCCTCCTTGAGATAGAAACCAAGTCCATCATCATTATTCTTCATGAATCCAATATCCCCAAAGGAATTAGGCATTGTTCTACCATAAGGTGATCACCCTAAACCTAATTTTCTTCACATTTTCCTCCTCCATCTATGTCTAGCCACGTTGGGTCACCTAGGGCGTCATTTTCTCGACAAAGTACACATAGAAAACATTTGATCTCTTGGCCTCTCTTGCATTGGTGTATCTCCAAGGTCCCCTCTAATTTTGAGGAAATTTCGATGGTGGTATTATGAGATATCCCAAGCCCTAACCCTGAGACCAAATTTTGCCCTGGGTTTCCCTAGGCTAGCACCTCATAGGATCACTTTGGAACCTTTAAGTGGAAATTCTTTCTTTGATCCTCTTTTCCTCCTTGTTTAGGTTAATATCATCATTGGTTTCTAATCTCCCTCCTCTTAACCTAGGTTGGGTCCACTTGGTCCCATGTAGTCCCATTTCTAATCAAAGTCAATTCTTCAAAAACAACTATGGAATCCAAGTTTTGCAAGGATTTTAGGGATTGGGAAGTTCCTTCACAAGTCACACTCCTCTAACCTAGCCCTTAAATAGGTTGACCCCCTTACCCTAGAGATCCTTGTACCTTGTTTAAGAAGCAAGAAAGTCCCATTCTTGAGCCTCTCTTAGGGAAGGGTCATTGAGGTCACTTCATATATATTTCGCTTGATCTATCCTTCATAAGTGACTCTCTATATACTGGGGCTCCTCCCATCATTGAAATTTTGTAAAGAATAGGGAGCCTTAGCCGAGGTGATAATGGTCTAAGTCTCCATAGTTTCCCCTGACCTAGTAGTTGTCCCTTTAGGATTACCCTTTAGGTCCCCTTCTAGTTTGAGTGGTAACATTTATGGTGGCATTGTCAGGGAGGAAGCAGATATGGCTCCCTATTGACTCATTGAGGAATTGATTCATTTATGACTGTATTACTATCACTATGGCGATTCCACTCATTGTCTGAACCCCTAGTTTTCTTGAAGGTGACAATATTCCTCCTTTAACTAGGGTTGCTGCAAAAATGAAGAAACAAGCTCCTTCACCCGTTGAAACCGCTCTTCTTCCCGATTTTGAAAAATTCAGTGATCCCACCATAAATATTGCTACTAGTTCTACCATTGACAAAACCAAGATGACAAAAAATGAGAGACATTTTTGTAGTGCCTTTGCTCCTTTGAAATTAATTGATGATCCTAAACCATTACCTAAAAAATACAACCGATGATTACCCAAGTTCAAAGGAGATGCTACCACAAGTGCTCGTGACTTTGTTGAGGAATTCTATTGGCACATGTCCCCTAGAATGATCGTTGATTAAGATAAGCTCATGATGCTCTTTTCTTTATCACTTGAGGGACAATCTATAGAATGATGCCTTAGTCTTCCCATGACATGCATTGAATATTCTGATGAATTTTAGGATCTGTTCATGAAAATATGGGCATGCAATTCCAAAGGGACCTTCAACATTAAGAAGTTTTATCAAATAGCGATGGGAAGGGAAGACATTTTGGAATTCATTCAAAAGTTTCATAGGGTAGTCTGGGATATCCCTAATCACCTAAAGCCCTCTTATGCCAACATCCATAACAAATTTGTTAAAGCCGTAGGGGGCCACCTAACATATTCCTTAAGGGACAAGAAGCCCTCCACATTGACCGAAGTTATGGAAATGGTGATGCAAGTTGAGGAAAACCTACGTATCTCAATAATGGATGCCAATGACCTCCCTAAAACCAAAAATGAGGCCAAGAAGGAAAAATCTAAAGATCGACATGAAGAAAATATTTTGGCTATCCTTAAGAAGATGGAAAATCTTAGTGAACAGATCCACTCATGGGATATGACAGTTATGAACAAAATCATTGCATTGGAGAAGGCCCAAAAGTCTAGTTACATTACAAGGGAAAACCTTTTCCTAAAAGGAAAAATTAAGAGGATAAGCCAAGCTCATCTCAAATCCAAAACACTTTGGCTCCAACCAATGCAGTGGAGCAAGAATCATCTTCTAAAGATGAGCAAAGTGAGAGTGACGAGAGTGACAATGATGAAATAAATGAGCAGGACAATCTGGTTGAATCCGATTCATTCAAAATTTTGCTTAGGGGTTCATACACTCATCCTCCTATTAGTGAGATCACAATCAAAGAAGAGAAAGATGAACCTATCCTTAATTCTGGTGCTATTAATGGAATATTTAAAGGGGTGCAATATTCATGAAAGGATAATAATGACCCCACAACCTCCAAGGAACCTAACAAAGATGAACCTCCTCCTACATGAGTGCCTTCTAAGGAAGTCCCTTCTAAATATCCTCCTAAAAAGGAAACCCCTCCTAAGGATCATCCTAAAAATAATCCCAAAACTAAAGTCAAGCCTAAAGGGGGTTCCCAAAAAGGAGGAAATACCAAGAAGAAAGAAAAGGGAAAACAAGTAGGACTCAATATTGATTTGGAAGATGCTATAGGGAAGATGACTGTATCCATTCCTCTAAAGTATATTGTAAAACTTCCTGAAGAGGAAGAGTTACCTGAATACTTCCAAAACATTCATATTCCCGATCATAACCCTGGACATGAACCTTTTATGCTCACTTTGGTTGTTAATGACCTTTATCTACATAATTGTTTGCTATAATTTGGGGCTTCCACGAATATTATGCCTTTAATAGCCATGAAGAAATTGGGTCTTAGCATCACTTGGCCATATAAGAAGATATATGTTTCAACTCTAAGTTTGTGGAGATGGAAGGCCTCATAAAGGACCTTAAGGTTTCTTTGGCTAGGAACCCCAACATCCTTTCTCATGGATTTTGTCATCATTGATATTCTTAAAGTCTAGGGAATGCTCTTGTCTAGTAAATGGGGGGCTACTATTGGGGGTCATGTTGAAATGGACTTATCATATGCTAGATTTCTGCAATATGATGGAATACCTTTTATCCTATACAGGGAACCCACCTACCTCTCTCACGTAATTAAGCTTGGACCAACTCCATATTATGAAGCACATGACATTGAAAATACTTCTCCCATTTTCCATTCACAAGAGATTTGTATCATAAATAGGCCAAATCACAAAACAAAAAGTGGAAGTCTAAAAAATAATATAAGGTAGGGGACTTGGTCTTAGTAGATAACGACTTGATGCCTGTCAAGATTCATGGAAAATTTGGGGATGATTATTATTATGTTGCTAAACTCAATGATGAACTGTGGCCACAACCGGTTAAGTTAAGTCGTATCACCCCTTTCCTTGATACTTGTCATTTTACTATATGCAGTGTTAGGATGCATTGCATGATCATTATCTCATTAGAACTAACATCATACGATATTGTTCATGATATATTAGCTGCATTTAGTTTAAAATTTTCACATATTATTATTTGTTGATTTTATGGCCTGGAAATAAGCATGGGTGATCATAAGACACCATAAAAAACATGTTTTCTCATGGTCTTAGTCATTGATATGTGTAGAGAACAGGTCTTCAGTGACCAAGAGATTTTTGTAGTTCTCGTGACCTTCTGTTTGAGTAGCTTCACCCACTTATTCGAGAGATCATGTCCCAGTTGGAGCCAAATTCTACCCACCACTTTCTAGGTGATCTCCCTTGGAACAAGATTTTCTCCAAGATGGTCCTCAGTCTGTAGCCTTCAGCCACCAGCTAGCTCATTGTGCCTTTGCTCTGCCACCCGAACAATCTATGTGGTCCATTAGTCTTCTATCATGATCGTATGTTTGAATGTGGGCCTCCCAAATCTAAAGGTATGCCTTGTCATTTGGTAATTGAGTATTAAGTTTACCTATCATGGATACTTATGGGCATGGATTAATGGGTGGATTTAGTGGAAAGAGTGGGCTATGTCTGTGCTTTTGTTCCCTATACCTCTTTTGAATGTTACCCTTGGATCTCCTTTACTGACCCTTGGGTTTTAGGGTAGTACTACATGGGAAACCCCAATTTTGGTTGCGTGGTCTCACTCCCTCATCCATATATATCACAACCCTTTCATTTATTATAACCCCATTCATCATATTTCCCACCTGGATCCACATAGGGTTAGCCTCCCCTTCCCCTTTCCCACACCTTGGGTCAGGCTTGGAATGATACCACGGAGGTTGATGTAGCTGAAAAGAAAATTAAAAGCATAATTGGCCACATTCAACAGGAAAATTTACCACAAAATGAAAAATATGGTTGGGGAAAACATATTTAGCATGTGGGAAAAAACCAATGTATGAGCTCTACCCCATCCCCATGGCCATCACCTTGGTTCCATAGGCCCTATATGAGGCTCCATTATCATTTAGGAACCCGTGATTTTCCCAACCCATTGTGGGAAATGAACCGCCCTACCTTACAGGGGGTATAATATTGTAAAATGTAACTAGGTCGGTCTTCATGATGACTGTGTAATTATGAAAAGAAGAAGACAATGATAATAAAAATGTATTTTTGTCTCATGGGTTTCATGAGAAATATTTTATGTAGATATAATTCTTCTTGATGTCTATTAGGTTCATGTATTCTAAGTATAGGATTAAGTGTCAAATTCATGAAGGATCCAGACCTTATAAATAATTTCACAACAACCATCCAAAAGTGTTGGAAGACAAGCTCAAAATATGGTGAAAACAACCTTCAAACAATCTTGGAATATATGAGAAGTAATACCTCATAAAAATTCAAAGAAGATAAACTTCAAGTCAGCCTAAATTGAAGTTATAATGTCGGCCTAAGTATCAAGATGAATGGTCAACCTAATAGATGATCTGTCTCCTATATATATATATATATATATATATATATATATATATATATATATATATATATGTCTATACTACGGCTCATTTGGTGAACAGAATTGCAGATCTGTCTAAGGTTACATAACATCTAAAAACTGCGGATATATGGACAATTTCAGTATAGATTGAAGTATAATTTACTGAAGGTACGATGATGACTGAAGGTATAATGATGAATGAAGGTACGATGATGACTAAAGGTACAATGATGACTGAAGGTGCACGATGATGACTGAAGGTACACGATGGCTGGAGGTAAAATTTCTGAAGGTGTAGGAAGGGTATAGTAAGAACATATCTGAGTTTAAATTATCTAAGGAAAGAATTTTTCAAATTCAAGACAGTGATCTGAAGGTGGTAGAAAGTGAGGAAGGTAAATCAGAGATTTACCTTCCTAACTACATTTCAAGATTTTTAAATAGAGAATCCATACAGGTGAAGTGGATTATAGAGGAGAGGAATAACCTGTTTCTGGGTTATTAATAAAAACTCAGAAACAGGTTATTCCTCTCCTCTATAATACATTTCAAGATGTTCAGTTACAAGTGAAAATTATTCTGTCTCTACATTTGACTAAGTGCTTTGATAATTGGCTTGATGAAAGATTAACTAAGTGAAATAATAGAATACATAAGCAAGCTCACAAATAATTATCGAGAAGAGAATTTGAGTTAACCACTTTCCCTACAAATTCTCAACACGGTTTCAGAGCTATGGCGCTAAAATTAAAGAAAGGGCATTTAAGAGACACTCAAGATACAAGTCCACAGAGCTCGAACACCCTTGGAAACTTTGGGTGAGATGACAGTAAGACAATGTAGACACTGAAATAGGTTCGATACCTTAAGCCGGAGGGAACACAGTCTCAAGAAAATTACAGTTTGAGCTACTTATTTAAGATTGCAATCATGATCACAATATAACTTCGTGTTATAACTGTATGGCTCGGTAGTATTATAGTATGCTATTTTGGTATGCTGCAAGTGCTGCATAATGCAAACACTGTAATCTCAAGCAATCTCACAGTGACGAACTCCTCAATGTTTCAACTCTATATCACAGCAAATATTTTCCAGTGTAGTTTTGTTGTCTTACAACATAAATTACAGTAACATAATAACTCAATGAAGTGATACTTAGTAATATGATAATCTCTATATTATAGTGGTGACTCGGTACCATAAGGTCTAGGTGGATCTACATTGAAGAAGAAATGCTACCTCTAGACAAAAGTCAAAGTAACTTGAAGAATTGAAAAATAAGAGGCTAAAGGCATTGTCATCATATTCAAAGGTTATAAGACAAGTTTCATGTCATTGAAACAAGAACCACTTCTTTCTCTATAAGAATATCATCCAAAAGGAGAGCACTAATAAATCTTTTCTCAACCACCATTCAGGCAATAAAGTTGAAGACTCTTCACTTGTCAAGTAAGTATCTTTTATTCTATAATCAATTTTGGTAACATGACTTTGTTTTTGCAAGGGGATCTATAAGCTTGTTGGATTACCAAGAATCCTTGCATGAGGAAGATATTCACAGTCCTCGAAGAAAGTAAAGTCATGAAAAGCTTATGAAGGATTGGATACATCAAGAGAATATAAGATAAACTGAAAGAACTATTCTATGCAATATATAAGGTTATATCACTTAGACCAGATTTACACAAAATTGAGGTATCAAAGAATGAAGGGATATCTTCATAAGATCTCAATTTGTGATCTGGAAAAGATGATAAGATGGATAGCATAGCAAATAGACAATAAAATTACCTCACTCAACTTGTGGTCTCCATACTAGATGGAAAAAGACAATCAAAGGCAAAAATGTAGAAGGATAAAAAGAGTCAACATTTGCAGAAGGAAAAAGAAATTTTAGGAAAAGTGGAAGATTTATGGACACTACAAGAAAGTTGGTCCTAAAGGGACAATCTCAATAGGAGAAAGAAAATAAGATTCAAGGAAAATCACACAAACTTATGAATAAGGAATTGACTTTTGTTGGTTATATGATAGGAAGCAATGTAGCATTCTGATCTAAGCATGGCAAGAGCTCCTGATGAATCAGCTCCGGGAAAAACCTCTTTGAAAAACTTAAAGAAATTAGTCATCAAGAGCAAGGGTCATCATAGAAACATACTTCTGGGATGTGATGAGATATTGATGAAACAAGCCAAGAGGATGAATCTATTCGTTCCTAAAAATTTCTATAGGATGACTCAAGGGAAAAAGGGTAAAGAGGTATGTATATATTTATATACTAACTTTGAATGTTGTGAAGTCGTGTCATATGGTTGCAGGTAGTGAACTTCTATATTTATAAGTATGATCTATGGAGGAGTATCTCTCAGTTCACAGACAGATGAAATCAACATAATATGTCCTCATGAAATATGAGGTGGTTGTATATGAACAAGAAACTAGAAAGGTTATAAGTCCCTAGAATGTGCAGAGAGGAAGAGATCATGAAATGCAACCATGTCAAGAGGTGACTAAGAGATCTCCTGGAAAGATATGTAGACTCTGATGAAAGTCTGGTAAAGAAGAATACCTTTGGCAAAAAGCATATCATTAGGAGATGTGTCAATCTATATGAAGGAAGTCGATGCCTACAAGAAGATGTCATGGTGAAATATCATCACTAAGGTAACTTTCGTTCTAAAAATTAATATGAATATGTTTATCTGGATGAATCTGTGAAGGGCTTCTAATCATGAGAAATGATGTGTGATTCTTGGAAATGATTCAAAGAAAAGTAGCAGGACATAACAATGGACCAGATAAAGGAAGTCAGATGAATCACTCTGATAGCTGACATGACTCAGGATGGAAGTGATGGATGATATGTTCCCTATGAAGCTAAAATTTGGAGATTCCTCAATATTGAAATCCATGATATCAAGAATAGGAATTCTTCATGAGTAGCTGGGTGTCTCACCATTGCTGCTGGAGGTCCCTGATTAAGAGGGAGCCTGATGGTAATTTTCTTACTTGGAAGAAACTTGGTAATTCCTAAGGATGAGCTTAGGTACATTCTTTGTATAAGAATGAGTACATTCCCTTGTGGAATAAGGTCCTCCCTGGGAGGGAGAGATAGACACATCATTCTGGTCTTGGGAAGATAGAATGGAGGATTGGGTAATCATCTGGCATTCGATACTCTTTGAGAATGTGATAGGGCATTCAAGATAAAAGTAGTCAGGGACCGATATTCTTTGAGGGCTAGCTACCCAAGAGAAGAATAGTCCAGGAAGGTCATACTTTGGGAACACCTGGGTGGAGTATGTACCTTGGAGAGACAACGACGAAGGTGTCTATAAGTCACGTGTCTCGCCAGCATTGAAGCCCATTGTCTCATTGAAGAGATGGGGTTGTTATTCAAGGCCTTGCACTAGTACAATGCTGGTTGAAATGATGCTATACAGATGCGATTACCAATCCGATTTTTCTTATGAAATTATTTAGTTTGAAAATGATCATGTAACTATATGAATACCTCCCTAGTTAAGAGGGAGTGTTGTAAAATGTAACTAGGTCGGTCTTCATGATGACTGTATAATTATGAAAAGAAGAAGACAATGATAATAAAAATGTATTTTTGTCTCATGGGTTTCATGAGCAATATTCTATTTAGATAGACTTCTTCTTGATGTCTATTAGGTTCATGTCTTCTAAGTATAGGATTAAGTGTCGAAGTCATGAAGGATCAAGACCTCATAAATAAGCTCACAACAACCCTCCAAAAGTGTTGGAAGACAAGCTCAAAATATGGCGGAAACAACCTTCAAACAGTCTTGGAATATATGAGAAGTAATACCTCATAAAAAGCCAGAGAAGATAAACTTCAAGTCATCCTAAATTGAAGTTATAATGTCGGCCTAAGTATCAAGATGAATGGTCGGCCTAATAGCCGATCTATCTCCTATATATATATGTCTATATTGCGGCACATTTGGTGAATAGAATTGCGGATCTATCTGAGGTTACATAACATTTAAAAGCTGTAGATATAAGAACAAGTTCAGTACATATTGAAGTATAATTTACTGAAGGTATGATGATGACTGAAGGTACGAGGATGACTGAAGGTACATGATGATGACTGAAGGTACGATGATGACTGAAGGTACACAATGATGATTGAAGGTACACGATGATGACTGAAGGTACACGATGACCGAAGGTACAATGTCTGAAGGTGCAGGAAGGGTACAGTAAGAACATCTCTGAGTTTAAAGTATCTAAGGAAATAATTTGTCAAAGTCAAGACAGTGATCTAAAGGTGGTAGAAAGTGAGGAAGGTAAATCAGAGATTTACCTTCCTAACTACATTTCAAGATGTTCAGTTACAAGTGAAAATTATTCAATATCTACATTTGACTAAGTGCTTTGATAATTGACTTGATGAAAGATTAATTAAGTGAAATAAGAGAGTAAATAAGCAAGCTCACAAGTAATTATCAAGAAGAGAATTTGAGTTAATCACTTGCCCTACAAATTCTCAACATATACACTGCTATATCTTACATATCATTAACTTATCCTTTGAGCCCCGAGTAGTTAATCGAAGAAAAATCATAAAAGGCAAAAGGAATATACAGAAAATTTCAAAAATCAAGGTTGGGGCACCTCATGTACCACAATTTCTCCCTCCTATACATTACATACACAAGTGTGAGCTTCCCTTTTCCTAGATACCCTTGTACCCCGATATGTGGCCCAGGATTTCCCCTTTTTCATTCCATACTCCATTCACCTCTTTATCACATGCCACCACCATTTGAAGGATACACCCTGGACATACTATCCCCTCTAAAGGTATGAACCATTTAATAAGGTACTCGGTCAGACCCCATTGGATCTTGCAGACATTTGCACATGCCATTATGACATGTCTACTTGTTTTCCATAGTTTGTAATTTCTTTTACTCGATTACTTTAATGACTTGTTGTGTTGGAAGGCTAGGGTATGCATTGGATCTTGTGTAGGATTGCTTATGGTTTCCAATTTGAGTTTGATCTCCTTATACGGAGTACTAACCCTCAATAGGGCTACATTACCACATGCAGGGTGTGTGTGCATATCCATGGTCTCCACAACAATATAAAACACTCCATGGATCCCCAAATATGTTCAAATATTGTTCAAGATTCACCTATTGGACAAGGAAGATGCACTTGGGTCACAATGCCCAACTGACCCCACAATTGTACTATGCACTTAGTAGATGACCTAGGACGTGTATGATAATGTGGCATCACTTACACCATCATCTGAGCCCTTACAGATGGTCTACATGAATCTTTGACTTACTTGGAGACCCATGAGGTTATTTGTGTACCCACACACTCACTAGGAGCACCATAGATTTCTTGTTTGGAGAATAAGGGGTAAACCCCTTGTCCATCACTTTTGGGAATCCTATTCATCATTATTGAACTTATGGGCTTCATTAGACTTCTTAGAGAGCCTATCGACACATATTATTCATCATTTGACCTCATGAGAGGCTTATTATTCTGTTTATGAGGTAGTTTGGTGTGCTTCTCACCAAAAGTTAGTTATTTTTCACATTATTTTATTTTGGGGCTAATGTAGGCCAAATTAGGTAAATCGAACTCCTAATAAGTGTATGAATATAAGTGATGTGAATTCAAATTGAATCATCACTTGGATTGGATCATTCTCTCTCTTGAGATTTTCGATATTCCTTCTTGGTGGATGAAGTTGGAGCATGGATGAATTTTGATGTTTGGATTAAATTTTCTTGTCATGGAGCTTGTTGATTAGCAAATTTATTGATGGTTGTATATATTCTCTTACATGTAAGTACAAAATTAATGTTATTTTCTTTTATTTTGTCACATGCATTGATAATGGGATTTTCTCTATTTTAGGGCTAATTGTTGCATGCATTTACTGCTAAAATGTGGAATTATGTTTCTATATAGCATCTCTCTATGTATGGGCCATGTATGTTGAACAAATTTTTCTATATATAATATTATCATGATAATCCATCTCGATTTGCAAATGAAGTATAAATGCTTTAAGGTCACTCTCCTTTTCCCTAATGCCAAAGGAAGTTATCCTTAGAGCCTCCTTGAGCTAGAAACCAAGTCCATTCTCATTATTCTTCTTGACTCCAATATCCCTAAAGAAATTAGGAATTATTCCACCATAAGGTGATCAACCTAAAACTAGTTTTCTTCACTTTTTCCTCCTTCCCCCTAGGTCTAGCCACGCTGGGTCACCTAGGGCATCATTTTTCCGAAAAAAAAATACCGATAGAAAAACTTTGATATCGTGGCCTCTCCTGCGCTAATGTCTCTCCAAGGTCCCCTACAAATTTGAAGAAATTTCGATGGTGGGATTGTGATATATCCCAATCCCTATCCTTGAGACCGAATTTTTCCCTAGGTTTCCCTAGGCTAGCACCTCATAGGATCACTTTAGCGCCTTTAAGTGGAAATTCATTATTTGATCCTATTTTCCTCCTTGTTTATTTGAATATGTTCACTGGTTTCTAAACTCCCTCCACTTAACCTAGGTTGGGTCCACTTGGTCCCGTGTGGTCCCATTTCTCACCAAAGTCAATTCTTAAAAAAAAAACTCAGGAATCCAAGTTTTACAAGGATTTTAGGTATTGGGAAGTTCCTTCAAAAGTCACACTCGTCTAACCTAGCCCTTAAATCCTTAACCCCTTATGCTAGATATCTTTTTACCTTGTTTAAGAAGTGAGAAAGTATCATTCTTGAGCCTCTCTTAAGGAAGGGTCATTGAGGTCACTTCATATCTATTTCACTTGATCTATCCTTCATAAGTGTCTCTCTATATACCGAGGCTCCTCTGTTGTGAAACTAGCTCCAAAAATAGAAGAAAAGAGATATCAACACCTTAGAAATAAGCCACTTCGAGGGGGAAACCTCCAATACATTACATGAATGAACAATTCTTGGATGATACAATGACAAAACCTCCTTTCTATATATAGGAATCCATGGGGCCACAATGTAATCCTACCTGACCTAAAAATAATAATGTAAGGGAAAAATAATAACAATATGGGGGTTACAAGAGTAAAACAATAACAATAAGGGGGGATACACTAACATAATAAGGGACTACACTATTAATATAGGGACCTCACATTCCCCTCTCCTTCAAACAAGTGTTGTCCTCAACGCTTGATTATTTTTTGATGCTTCTGTATAAAATTCTCATCCTCTCATGTGGAATCTTCTACAGGAAAGTTTTTCCACTTGCTGAGATACTCTGAAATTGATTATACTTGTCGAGTTCTTGTTTATGTGACTGCTTCAGAACTTCTTTCGATGTGATGATGATCTTCCTGTTGTTTCATTAGATTCTGCACCAAAGTAAGGTTATCCTTTGAGAGTTGGATAACTTGTTGTTGATGCTCGATGTGATATTCCACTAATTTATAATCCATATTAGCTATTATTTGATCCTTCAAACCATCCAACTTAGCTTCCAATTCTTCTTTTAAACCATCTATGTCATCTTCGGTTGCTCTTCGTAAGATCGAAATTTGTTGCACTTGGTACCGTAATATTGATATCTCATACTGCAATTCTTCCTCTTCATGTGTCATTGTATAGATTTTTGAGGGCTTAATGGGTATGGAATTATTTTTTTGAGGCATTATAGAACCCAATACTCATAAAAATTCTAAAATATGCCCTTGGAATCACTTCAAACTTCTTTTTCAAACAAGCATTATGCAATTTTTAAAACCAAATACACACCTTTTTCTTGCTTTTGAGAAGCTCGATATTGAAACTGAATTATCTCTGTGATTTTGGATCTTCAATATCTAAAATTTGGCCTTGAGGTAGCCCCCTGAATCCTCTTTAGAATGCCGCAATTCTGACCGGATTTGGATTCTTCAAGGCAAAGTTATGTCCAATCTCCCACAATGACCTAATTATGGACTGGTTCAGTAGAGAGAACTTGTACGACTTGCCACGTGTCACTGTTGTTTCCTTTGGCTCTGAAATTTATAGAAAGAAAATAAATTCTATTTAATTCTAGTTAATTTTTACAGAATTCCAATCCGATGCTCAAAGAGAGAGTTATGAAGATTGTCCCACGATCACCTCTTTGAGATGAAATTCGCGATCCTGAAAAAGACCTAAGTTCCACAGATCATATCTCTGAAAATATTGCAAACCAAGATCTGAAATTTTTACAAGAGGTTCTTCAGGATTTTAGATTCTCTTTGTGAAAATTTCAGCTTCTGAAACCTCGTAGAAAAATATTTATAGAGAAAATTATGTGATGACCTATTTAGGATAAATTCAGGAGCCTGCAAAAAGCCCTAACTTCCACAAATCATATCTCCGAAAATATTACGAACCAAGCTCTGAAATTTTGGGACAATGTTCCTCAAGATTTTAGCTTCAAACTCTAAAAATTTCATCTTATGAACCTTTTTATAAAAAACATTATAGCGGAAATTCTACGATGACCTGTTTGGAGCAGCGAAACCCTAGAATCCAAAGCTCTGATAGAAAATATTGTGAAATCAACTCCAAAAATAGAAGAAAAGAGATATCAACGCCTTAGAAATAAGCCACTTCAAGGGGTCAACCTCCAATACATTACATGAATGAACAATTCTTGGATGACACAAATGACAAAACCTCCTTTTTATATATAGGAGTCCATGAGGCCACAATGTAATCCTAGTGGGGCAACAATGTAATCCTAGCCGACCTAAAAATAATAATGTGAGGGCACAATAATAACAATATGGGGGTTACAGGGGTATAACAATAACAATAAGGGGGGCTACACTAACATAATAAGGGACTAGCCCACGAGGCGTAGAGCAGTCGGTGATGGGGTGCACTCTTAAGGCACTCCGTTCTGCAAGGTCACCGGTTCGAAACCCGTGGGTGTAGGATTAGTCTAACCGAGAAAAAAAAAAAAACATAATAAGGGACTACACTATTAATATAGGGACTTAACACCCTCCCATCGGTGAAGGTTCGTAAAGAGTAGGGAGTTGTAGCCAAGGTGACAGTGGGCTAAGTCTCCATAGTTTCCCCTGGCCTATTAATTTTCCCTTTAGGATTCCCCTTTATGACCCCTACTAGTTTGAGTGATAACAAGCCCCAGGAATTTTCCCTAAAATGTCGATGCAGAAAAAAGAAAATAAATAACATGAGCCATAATTACAAAATGCAAAAGATTAGCAGGTATATAATAAAGTATGTGGAAAAAATGCTAGCCTAATCTCTACCCCTCTTATTATCCCTCACATAGTTCTTGGCTAATACATGAGCTATCAAAATGAAATGAGCCATGAATATCCCAACCTCAATGAACAATAAGTTACTCTATCTTTAAGATTCAATATTGCATAAATTAAATCTTGTAACCAAATCTATGAAAAGAACAAAAAACAATGAAGAGAAGGCGCACAAGAGGGTTTGTAAAAATAGTTCAAGGAAAGGGGTAACTTTGGTCCCACGATTGCTCCCTATTCACATTATAACACTCAAATATGATGGAATTTCATAGATAGTGTTGTATCTCAAGAAACAATCCCTTAGTTGTGGTAAGGAATCAGTGCTTAAGACATTTTATAAATGTATGTCACAATTACGATATCAAATGGCCTATGTTTAACACCTTTTGAATTTAATTACTTAATACCCTCAATAATTTGATATAATGAAAGCCTTCACAATGTCATAAATTGATGATACTTGAACGAAATTAAAAGAAAAAATGTAAGAGAAACTCAAAATGATATGTTGAGAAACAGAATCTATCACTTTTAAGTTTCAGAGGAAATCATGGAGAGAGAGGAAACTCGAAATAATATGTTGTAAACACAAAATCTATTACTTTAAAGTTTTAACAGGAGTTTGTGAAAAGAGAAGAGATGAAGTGAAGGAGTGCAAATTAAGGTGATTTAACTCTTACTCACATATGTAATTAAGAGATCGGCCGCTACATTACTTCACTTCATTCAAAGAGGAATAAAGACAGAGTGAAACTGGAAAGACATATCAACATCAACGAGGGAAGGAAACTTGATCTTCTTTCATTAATTTCTCAGAAAATCTAGTACCAAATTAATAGTCATCCAGAGGTCCAAAACTCAGAACCTTTTTTCTTTATTTCCATCTACTTAAATACATCAAAGTAGTTCATAATTGCTTAACTTCTTGAAACTATTCGACTACCTAAACTGTTAATATTACTTATGCAATCATATATAGAAAACAAATAAAAACTGGAAATATTGTTCGTTTTGCTAAATCTGATGTTGTTGATGCGTCCTCACGAAGTGCCGAGGTGTCCTTTCTGGTTATAATGCAGCAGCTGTGTAGTTCTATAACGACGCCTTGGTGCCCGACTTGACCCAGTTGTCGTGCTTCCAACAGTGCAACTATACATTCTTCTGTCAGACTCTGCCTATGCATCTTTATTCATTGGCTACCCCTTCACATTACCTTATCACATACACGGCTGCAACTTTATACAAACCCCACAGACCTGTGGTTTACGAGCCTACACACAACCTGACCAATCAGAAGCAATCACACTTCGCAACTTATTCGATATCGCACACTGGAAACTATAAAAAATAGCTTAAATGGTAAAAAATAATAATGTCGATGTGCGAAACCGCTCTATTTGCGATTTAACCTCCATCGTTGATCTGAGCCCCAATCCAACGGTCCTGTTGTACTGTCTCACACCACCATCTCTCATTTGTCACATCACAACTAAAATAATTTACCTTGCGAAGACTTGATGCTAAACTCTAAACCTGTCAATGTACGATATGTGTTGAATCGTTGTGACAACGCGTGGCTTCTCCTTTTATCGCATCGAAAGTTTCGCTTCTTACCACATCGCAAGTTATTTTGTTTAACTTTCGAAGTCCTTAACACATAAACTAAATAATTGCCGATGTGAAATCATGCTATGCCGACATGTGTCCAATCCACAACTTCTCAAACTTAACTTTGTGATGCAACCTGGCCCGTCCATCTCTCACTTTAATTCTGTGATTTAATCCTCGTCATCAAATCACCTCCTTTGGGAAACTTCTAAAGGTTTTATGCCTTAACCAATTTCTCCGTTTCTTCTGTTGTCACCGCTCTATAGCTCCATCTTCTCCACAATACTCCCTACAATAGTTCATTCAATGAATTCGTGTAACTCCATCTTTCTCCACGGTGTTAAAACCCTCCTGAGCTTTATTCTGGTTATCCAATCCTTCGACCTAACTTCACATCTCATCACGAAATGTTAATGTACCAACATATAAATCAAAATTCTTCTTCGACATACAAACTTTTACATTTTCTAACATATATTCTTTTTTGGTGCTTTGAAAAATATTTCAAAGATAAATGCAAATGAGCCACAACATCTAGCTCCACCTGGGGATTGTGCTTTTTTCCACGGAAGCGCTAAGAACCGCAAATTAGTGCCTTATCCATTGGGCATGGAGTCAAATATGGCTTGGTGACATATGAACAATGATCAATCTGGTATTTACAATGGTGGAATGATGAATTTTAATGCTGGAAATCATGCTTTAGATACTGCCCGTTCACAGGCAGCTGTACTGACTCTCCATCTAGATCTTCCAGAATGAATGTGTTATTTGACCTTGCCTCAGAGATTCTATATGGACCATACCAGAGAGGGTCAAATTTACCATTCTTACCCATTTCTTCTCGTCTAGTGTCCCATCTTAGTACCAAATATCCTACTTGAAAGAGAACTTCTTTTGATTTTCTGTCAAATATAGACTTCATAATTTCCTGATAAGTAATTAAGTTATCCCTGAATTTGTTTCTATTTTCACATGATTCAATTATCTTGTTCAATCTTCTTACCAGAGCATTAGGTTCTCCTTGAGCTTCTTGAAGGAAATAAATCACTGGTTTGGACAGCTGAGTAGGAAATAGTTCTTGAGTCCCATAAAACAGTTCATAAGGAGACTTCCTAGTAGATCACCTGGGGGTGACTCAAACTACCCAGAGAGAAAACTTAAACTTCATATCCCAATCCTTCTGATTCTCAGTGATTATCTTCTTCAAGATTATGACCAATGTCTTATTTGAGGACTCTGCCAATCCTTTCCCTTGGGGATGATATGTTGTAGAATGTGATAAAGTTACATTATATGTTTGACAGAAATTAATTAAATGAGCAGAGTTGAATACATGAGCATTATCAGTCAAAATTTTGACTGGGCATCTGAATCTACTAAAAATGTTTTCCTCCAGAAACTTCATCACTACTTGGTCATTCACCTTCTTAGTGGGTATTGCTTCAACCCATTTGTAAAGTAATCAGTGGCAGTCATAATCCACTTGAACTTTCCACTTGATGGTGGATTGATCTCTCCAATAAAATCAAATCCCCATTTCGTGAAAGGTTCTTCATTAAATACTGGGATGAGAGGTAACGGGGCAAGTTTTCTCTTTTCAGCAAACAACTGACACTTTTGACAACTTCTGACCAGTCTATAAACATTTTCAAATAGGGTTGGCCAATATAATCCTGACTTGAGAATTTTATGAGCACTGACCTTCCAGCTAATGTCCTCCACACAGACTTTCATGATATTGTTTGGTGAATTCAATAGATTCTCCTTTGGTCAAACATAACAACAAAATACCAGCAGGATCTTTCCAGCATAGCTTTGCTTCTATGATAACATATGGTCGAGACCTGAGCTTGAGAGCTATGTATTTTGTTCTATTTAGTGAAGTTACAGATTGTTTCCCCTTACTGACCTGTTTCACAAGATCCTTTTGTTGTGGAGTCGCCATTGGAGGAGGAACGAAACCTTGTTGTTCACCTTCATTATCCTGCACTCTAGATCTCTTTCTAGACCTTAAATCATACTTTTATGTAACTTAGCTTGCATGAAATCTGTGAATTATCTACGATATTCTTCCATTTCATCTTGATCAAAAGATACTTCAGCTTTAAAATATTCATCCATTTCATCTTGGTAAAAAGATACTCCAGCTTCAACATATTCATCCATTTCATCTTGATCAAAAGATACTTCAGATTCAACATATTCTCCCTCACAATCTTCCTCTTCATCCTCTTCTATTTCATACATAGCAGATACCTGATCCTCGGCCTCCGTTTGGTCATCTTCTTTCGGCTTTACGGGTGCTGCTTTTATATACAACGGCGCTTGAATCTGGTCTTGATCTCTTATATCCATCTGCAAAATTTGTAGAGGATGTCTTCTAAATTGAGGGTTAAACCCCCCTCGGTTTTGTTGTACTTATCTTTGGGAATTTTTGTTTTCCAATTCCATCTTGGCTAGCTTATTGGTTATATGCTTCATCACCTTTGTTATATCTTCAATTCTTAGATCTTGTGATGATTCTTCTTTTGATTTCCCCTTCTCTTGGACCGGTTATTTCCCTTTCACTTTTCCAGTTGCATTCATATTAGCTTCGATCTCTAGAGCATCTGTCTATATCTGCTCAAGAGTAGGGGCTCTTCTCTCTCTCAATGTAAAGCTAAAATCAGCTTCAAAAGCCCCAACAAAAACTACCTTTTCTCCTACAGGGTGGGGGGCTTCATCTTTGTGGGTAAACTATTATACAATTTGTTGAATCTTTTTACAAACTTAGAAATTAATTCACTAATCTTATTTTAATTGCATTAAAATTTGTCAATGAGTAACCATGATCTCTCTTTTCTACCGATCTCTGAGTGAATTGAGTTTCTAACTCTTCCCAGTTATTTATTGAACCATTTGGTAAACCTTTGAACCATTTTCTAGTCTCTCCATCTAGAGACTGCACAAATAGTCTCATCACAACATCAAGAATTTCTACATTTAAATTCTCGGAAAAAGTGAAAAACAAGGGTAAATGTTGTTCTGCAATTACTTCATCTTCTCCAATGAAATGAGGAAGTAATTTGAGGTATTCTTGAGACATGGAATTCATTGGTTGCACAAGATTTAGTGGAGCATATCTGTTCAACAAAAAGGTTGGTGCTGCCATATTTACACTTTGGTTAACTGTTCATTAGGTAGTTGAGGTTAATGAACCTGCTGTGAAAATGAATGAGGGTGGAGGAAAAATTGATATGGGAGTGGGTCGATGAACAATGGCAGAAGAACCATCAACTATATTTGGTTAAGCTTGAGTGAAGATAAAAATAACAGACTCGAAAGAATGTTCTTCTATGTTAGGTTCTTGAAAATGAATGGGTGTGGAAGGAGAATCTTGTTCCAAGAAAGAGATTTCCTCGGAAATATATTCAAACAAACGGTTATGAGAACTACTATTAGGAGGAGAAAATGTAGGATCAGGTATTGAAGGAATTTCAGGTTTCTGGGCCTTTCTAGAAACCAATCTTTCTAGGTCTGGCAAAGCAAGGACTATCTACTATGAGGTATCTGACCTCGTGTGAGGCCTTTTGAAAGCCAGAATTTTGAAAATAACAAACACATCCCAATATTTCCTCCTCACTGAACAACCAGAGGAAATAATGTAAAAAACCCAAGGAAAAATCAACTTTGTTTCTTCGTCCCCAGCAACGGCACCAAAAAATGTTGTATCTCAAGAAACAATCCCTTGGATGTGGTAAGGAATCAGTGCCTAAGACATTTTAGAAATGTATGTCACAATTACAATATCAAATGGCCTCTGTTTAACACCTTTGGAATTTAATTACTTAATACCCTCAATAATATGATATAATGAAAGCCTTCACAATGCCATGAACTGCTAATACTTGAATGAAATGAAAAGAAGAAATGTAAGAGAAACTAAAAATGACATGCTAAGAAACAGAATCTATCACTTTTAATTTTCAGAGGAAATCATGGAGAGAGAGGAAACTCAAATAATATGTTGTAAACACAAAATCTATTACTTTAAATTTTCATCATGATTTTGTGAAAAGAGAAGAGATGAAGTGATGGAGCTTAAATTAAGTTGATTTAACTCTTACTCGCAGATTTAATTAAGAGATCGACTGCTACGTTACTTCACTTCATTCAAAGAGGAATAAACACATAGCGAAACTAGAAATACATATCAACATCAATAGGTGCAGGAAACTTGATCTTCTTTCATTAATTTCTCAAAAAAATCAGTACCAAATTAGCAGTCATCTAGAGGTCCAAAACTCGGAACCTTTTTTTTATTTCTATCTACTTAAATACATCAAAGTAGTTCATAATTGTTGAACTTCTTGAAACTATTCAACTACCTAAACTGTTAAGATTAATTATGCAATAATACAGAGAAAACAAATAAAAATTGGAAATATTGTTCATTTTTTTGAATCTGATGTTGTTGATGCGTCCTCACGAAGTGCCGAGGTGTCATTTCTGGTTATGATGCAGTAGCTACACAATTCTGTAACGAAGCCTTGGTGCCCGACTTGACCCAACTATCGTGCTTCCCACAGTGCCACTATACATCCTTCTGCTCGACTTTGCCTATGCCTCTTTATTCATTGGTCGCCCCTTCACATTACCTTATCACATACACGACTGCAACTTTATACAAACCCCGCAGACGTGTGGTTTACGAGCCCACACACGACCTGACCAATCAAAAGCAATCGCACTTCGCAACTTATTTGATATCGCATGCTGGCAAATATAACAAATATCTTAAATGGTAAACAATAATAATGTAGATGTCAAAAACCTCTCTGTTTGCTATTTAACCTCCACTGTTGATTTGTGCCCTGTTGGAAATTGGATAAACCAATGCTCCCCTGTGTGTTTCACGAAATGGACTAACCGCCTGTCATGGATCCTTATCTCTGGCGATGTGATCATTGACTAACACCTGCGGGTTTTGGTCTAACGGCAATCGTGATTCCCAACAAGTGGTATCAGAGCTAGTACCTTCACTCAAAGCCTAACAGCTTTAAGGTTGATCATTAGAACACAAATGGCAAAGCCAAGGAAGAAAGTCTCCAATCCTCCTAGAGATGTGTCTTCCTCGACCATTGAAATTGAAGTAAATCAATTTGCGAAGGCTCCATTGTTCAATGAAAATTTTGATATATGGGTGGAAAGAATGAGGAATTTCTTGAAGACTCAAGGAATTGAAGTTTGGAAATCAATGACTACTAATGACACGATGGATGAAGAATCCAAGGAGTACAATAAAAGAGCAATGAAAGCAATTTTGAATGGGTTACCAAATTCTGTGAAGGCCAATTTCGAAAAATGTTCGTCAGCAAAAGTCATATGGGACAAACTTCATGATATTCACTCAAAAGGAGCGTTGACAATGATCTCTAGTCAAGAAGATGATGGAAAACAAGAAAGAAGTCTAGAATCCGTTAAGGAAGCTAAAGATAAGAGAGATGACAACAAGGCTAAAGAAGACCTAGAAGATGAAGAGAACAAAGAAGAGTTTGAAGAAGATCTCTTGAATAAACTTATGGCTTCCATGGAAGAGATTAACAGTTTGAAAAATGAAAATGAGGAACTTAAGAAGAAAGTGCAAGATGGTAACCAAGACAAGGCAAGGAAGGAAGTTGACTTTGTCAAGCTTCAAGTACAAGAAAGAGATGAGGAGCTCGCCAAACTTAAAGAGGAATTTCAAAAAAATAAAAGAAAGCATCATGAAGAAGTCATATCTATAACAAATCAATTGGATAAGGCAAAGAAAAGGGAAGAAACTTTGTCAAGCCACCTTGAACAAAGAATTAAGAGCTTGAACAATCTTGAAGCAGAGATTGGTCATTACAAAGAAGAGGTCTCCTCTCTTAGATCTCAACTAGAAGAAGCAAGGAAACAAGCACAAGGAGCTGAGAAGGTGATGGAAACTTTGGCATTCATAGAAGGACAAGTTAATGAAGCAGAAAAGGAGAGAAACACCATGATATGCCAACTAGACGAAAAGGATGAAGAAATCTTGAAACTAAAATCAGACATCAATCTTCTCAAGGTTGAAACATGTGAAGCTACAAGAATAAAAGAAGAATTGGAGAATAGTCTAGCAAAGGAGAATGAAGAAGTCTTCATAATGAAATCAAATATCGTCTCACTTAAAATCGAAGCACATGAAGCAACAAGGATGATGGAAGAAATGAAGAAGCAACTACTTATGAAAGATGAATATTGTGAAAAGTTAAAAGGAGAAATTGTCTTTCTTGATAAGGAAGTCTAATTTATGAATAAAAACTTGAAAATCTCTCAAACCCTAGATGACATCCTAAGTTAGCAGAGGTCTCCCCTTGATAAATCAGGTCTTGGCAATGTAGGTGAACCTTCAAATAATGCAAACCCTAATTCTTCAAACAACAAGGATGTGGAGAAGCCTGGAAGAAATTTTGATGCCCCCAGTTCCAACAAAGAAAAGGAGAAGATTCAAAGTGACATTGAAAGAAACCCCACTCTAAGAATATATGTAGATGGTGTCAAGAATGCAAGAGGTAATAAATTTGATCAAAGAATCCCAAGACAAAATGACTTTGGAAGTGAATCAAGGCAATCTCCATCCTCCAGGTACCAAAGTATATTTTTTGGTTATTGTTATTCTTGTACAAATTTCGGACACATGGCAAAGAATTGTAGGGCATACCACAAGGACAAATATAATGGTCCCCGTCAATCTCCGAGAAACAATTTTGCAAGAAGAAGTCATGATTTCTTATTCATGAACAAGATAGAGTGCTTAAATTTCCATAACATTGGACATATGGCACGTGATAGTAACTTGACATGGGCCCTTGAAAAAGCTAGAACTATGCCAGAGAAGAAGGTTACACAAGTATGGAGAAGGAAACAAATCGAATCCGGAAGTCTCTTGAACACTCCAACGAACAACACATGTTGTTGACTAGATGAAGTCATCCTTGATATTCCAAGTATTTGATGGTGAAACCTTACCAAAATGAGACCATGCATACATTTAGGAGTTTTTTTATTCTTAAGCTTTCTTGCAGAAGCTATCCGTGAAAGGGCCCTATGAAATCCTTGATGAGTCATACATGGAAAATCATATTTTGATAAATCGTCTCTCGGAAGCAACTCCATTGAAGAAAATAATCCCTTCTCATTTGAAGGACCATTGTTGAAGATGTCTTTCATTAGATCACAAAGCAATCAATATTTCGTGAGCTAGAGGTGTTTATGCAGGCAGGGGGAGTTGGTTCATCACATGAAGAAATGTAATCTATCATGGACCACATTACCAAAAGGAAGAGCACCATGACAGGGGGAGTAATATTCCTATGAAGAATTACTATTGATGTAGAAAAGAAGCATCTTGACAAGGGGAGTACTTGAGCACCCTGTTTTCCATTGATGTCAAAGGGGAAGAAAATTTTGGAAGGGAAAGAATATTGCCATCAATGACAAAGGGGGAGATTGTTAATCAAGGTTGTCATTGATGTCAATATGGAATTAACCAAGATGTCAATATCGCATTGTTCGTGATGGAAAATTCTTATGATGTGTGATGTTTCCTAAATGTCCATTGATCATAATACCCTAATGATGATGTCCTTGAACTAACCATGAAGATGCCCTAGAACCCGGATGATGTCCTTACTCTTAATAAGGAAGTCTAAAGATGTCATGTCAACCATGTGCCTATGATTGATGCTCATAGTGATCTAGCCTTTAAGTGACAATGATGTATCTAATATACAAGCCCTTGATGACATATGGAGGACTATACATGAATGACCTTACATTGATGAAATATATATATCATGATGGGATCTCTGGAGGGAAATTAATGGATGCTGCACTATGACACGGTTGGTAACATGATTGATGCTACACTATCACACATAAGGACATACATGATGATGACATGGACAATGATGGGATATATGACATGAATGACCTCACCATACTTAATGACATATAATGACATTGTTGGATACATTACACTGGAGAAGCCATTAATGACCTCTTGTTGTCCTAATCACCTTCTGCACTAAAAATTCCAAACAGTCATAAATAAAATTATTTTTTGACATCTTGAAGACAATCATTTCACTATGGCTCCTTCACTATCTTATAGAGGACTCTTTCCTCTTTCCAACGAGCCCTCACTCAGCCTCTAACTCCTAGTAGTGTAAGAGAAATTAATTTTTAAAGTTAGTATATCATATTTTTTTAAATCTAGCCGACCTATACATAGTTATTCATGTCGGCCTCTCTCCATGAGATGTGTCTCTTCATGAAGGGTCGAAATCCAGTATTAATTGACGTTGAAACACCTCATTTTAGCATAAAAAAATTCAGTGATTTCCCAGAGATGAGATACAGAACTGTAAGAGGCCGAGAAGACATAAATTCACTGTTTTGGGTTAAAAGATTTCTGTTTGGGAAATTTTCTTAAAACTGTATACACTTGTGAAGGCACTAACTAGGAGCTCGGACTATAGAGCCACAGACCTGCAGATATGAAACTTCGGACCTGTAACAGCTCTGCAATTTCAGGTCAGTATAAACCACTACAGGAACAAACCTTGGGTTTTCTAGAACACCTTATCTCTGCACCTCGTTTTGTGTACCAAACCTCATTTTAGGATCTCGGCATTTGAGAACAGTCTCTTAAAGGAGCACAGTCATCATTGCAGAAGACTGCTACTAGTATAGTAGCTCTGTTTGCTAAAGATTACAGTTTAGAATTATTGACAGTCTTTTGAGCATCATTTGAGGTTTTTGAAGAAGTGACTTTGACATCACCTCAAGACAAAATTGTAACAGTTTTGGAGAAGAACATGAAAAAACTAGAGGAGTTGTTGGAACAAATCTTGAAGAAACCTTAAAGCAGTATATATTGAAGTGAATTTGGAGCTGCCTTTGGGACATTCTTAAGCACACAATATTGACATTGTGTGAGGCTTGTAGCAGTGCTTGGAGCAGCCTATTAAAGAACCCTTGAAGCACTTAAAGACGTTTGATATACAGAATAGAACCTGTGGTCTTCTTTGGAGCAAACCTTGAGAGGCATTCAAGAAGGCCTTGATTGAGCAACTACTGGAGGAATCTAGTGATAGATTTATTAAAGTCTTTGCAGCTGCTTAAGAGAATTGAAGTGAAGCATCTTTAAAGACCTGTTGAAGCCTTGATAAGGTCTAGAGCAAAACTTGTTGAAACATCCTTGTTTACACTGGTTCGTTATTGAAGGGAATTAGAAGCATAATTTGAGGCTTGTGTGAAGACAATCTTGTGACCAAATTTGAAGAACATTGTTGAGGAACTGTAGTAGACTTGACCTTGGTTTTAAACAAGGTTGAAGTACTCTTGAAGGAGTAGTGATTTTGAAGATCTCTTTGGAGCTTATTGATGATACATTGGACCTGATATTGAAGACATCTTGTTGAGAAGCTTTAATTGATCTTGATGACATTATTGGAAATAATGATGCATTACTGAAGTCATCATGAGTTGACATTGGATAAATTGTTTGGGTACGATGAAGAGCAGCGGTGACACCTTCTACGAAGAAAAGGTTGTCATTGATGACGTAATGTGGAGACTACAATGAAGACTAAATGAAGATTGTCAAGGCTCGTTGAAGAATATTTTGGGAGCCGTGAAGAATAACCAAAGATATTTTGACGAAGTGAAGTTGAGGGTTGGAGCCCTACATATATTGTACTTGATTTATTGTAAAGAAGAAATTAATAAAAGCATTTATTCTTATTGTTCATTGTGTGTTCTAAATATAAGTGATCTAACTGGTAAAAATAACAATTGAAAATAAATATTGATTCACCCCCCTCTCAGTATTTCCAACACGCCCCAATCCAACGGTCCCGATGTACCGTCTCACACCGCCATCTCCCGTTTGTCACATCGCAACCAAAATAATTTACCTTGCAAAGACTTAATGCTAAACTCTAAACCTGCCGATGTGCGATATGCGTTGAATCATTGTGCCAACACGTGGCTCCTCCCTTTATCGCATCGCAAGTTTCGCTTCTTACCACATCATAAGTTATTTTGTTTAACTTGTGAAGTCCTTAACGCATAAACTAAATAATCGTCGATGTGAAATCGCGCTATGCCGACATGTCTCCACTTCGCAACTTTTCAAACTTAACTTTGTGATGCAACCTGGTCCGTCCATCTCTCACTTTAATTTTGCGATTTAATCCTCACCGTCAGATCGCCTCCTTTGGGAATCTTCTAAAGGTTTTCTACCTTAATCGATATCTATGTTTCTTCGGTTGTCACCACTCTACAGCTCCATCTTCTCCACGCTACTCCCTGCAATATTTCATTCAATGAAATAATGCAACTCCATCTTTCTCCACAGTGTTAAAACCAACTTGAGATTTATTCTGGTTATCCAATCCTTCGACCTACCTTCACATCTCATCATGAAATGTTAATGTACCAACATATAAATCAAAATTCTTCTTCTACATACAAAAATTTACATTTTCTAACATATATTATTTTTTGGTGTTTTGAAAAATATTTCAAAGGTAAATGCAAATGAGCCACAACAGATAGTACAAATATTATCGCATTCTCCATTAATTAAACCCCTACCATATCACCAACCATTTGCACCTGTTGATTCATGCATGGACCTATGAAATGCTCCTACCCTTAGGGTTGGAAGCACCTAGTAGGGCCTTTAATAACCCTCCCATATATAAGAATGGTAACATGTTTACAAACCATAAGCTAGGAACACATTTGAAGATAATGCTTGTGTGAAGTGTATTGATGCATTTTACATTAGACGTGGCCCACTATGACACTTTTATGGTAATTTACCTATGATGATTTTATCACTTGAATTTGATGGCATATTTTATATGCTTTCCCTTTGGTAAAATTTTCATACGTTGAGGGATTGTACGAGACTTATCCAGAACTTTAGAGAGGACATCTAGCCCCATTTGATGATCATTTTTTTCACTAGAGCCAGGACATTAACCACCTTTTGAGGAGAATTCATATTGGAATCTATCTAGAACTAATGATGACCTCCCCCTCTCCTTCCAAACATTCAAACATTATACATTTGATCCAGGACACTACACAAAGAGTTGATGTTCCCCATAGATGAGAGGATGTCCCTAGGCTAGCATTTTACCTTCTTGAGGGGGTGGTACACTTTTCTAGATGATGTCATGACCTAGCCTTATGGCATCCCCTTCATATCGCTTGGATTGATGACATGGACTTGGTTGAGGATGAAGTATTGATGAGGAGGATTTTTTCTTGATGATTGGACACCTTATTGGTCAAAACATGGCTATAGAGTAAGGAGCACCTTTTTGACCCATCCATTGCATGTTTTGATGAATACATACAATTTTATAGAAAAGCATCGCCCATGTAGGCATTTTTCTCACATGTGTGGCTTATGACCTATGAAATTATGTTATTATGATCCTTGAGGTTGGCTTATGACCTACTTAACTTATAATAACATAATTTATTAGTTTTATGGATTTTAGTCATAATTAAATCTAAATTTTCTTCGATTCCCTCATATAAATAGAGGGAGCCTAATTTAGTATAAATTTATTATAATACACACACTCATTCATTGGAGAGTGTGCATTAGTGTTTCTTTTCTCTTGGACGAAATGGAGAAATGAATGAGAAAATTGTCTTGGGGAGTATATTTTGATTGGAAGGAATTTTCTTTTAAATGATAAAGTGATTCTATTGTGATTATGTGCAATTTTATTGTGAGTATCTTCTTCTATTTTGTAATTGTTGTATAATTAGGATCATGCTAGAATTTTCATCATATGTATTGATTATTTTATGGATATAACATCAACTTTCGCAAAATTATCATCGATTTTCATCCAGGAACCTTAATATAACTTCCTTTCCTTTTTATCTCCAATTGATTGAAAGTCGTTAGGCTTTCACTGAGAGACCTCATTGTAGCATTTTCTCTCTCATAACTCTTGTTCCATCAGTCCTCTACCATAGACCTCACCTTTGACTCTGATAGCCCAGGATTGAGAAAGGCACTAGTCTATTAGTGTGTCAATCCTATAAAAAATTAAAACCCTACTTATATTATTTTTATGTTTTAGATGGTAAATTATGGTTAGGTTACGAAAAAATAACATTTACTAGCATAAAATACCTAAGACCTCATCATAGAGGTAGGTTTGCATAACTAAATTAGAAAATAAAAAATATCAGTTTTTTGCATTTTTCAACCACTTTTTAGAGTTGGTATCTAGGGTTTTATATTTTTTTCGGCTATTCAAAAATTGTTGCAACCTATTTGCAACCTACTTCCTAGTTTACCTATTAAATAATGTTTTTTTTTTTTTTTTTTACTCGCTAATCATCAATTTTAGGATAATCATTGTCAAAAAATTTCCATGATGTGAATTGTGCTTCTTAAAAACTCTAATTTATAACAGCAATTGGTAATTTAAAAACAACATATGTTGTGGGAACCTATTTGAGCCTTGTTGATAGAGAAGTTTTTATGCTTCTCACAAAAACATCTCAAATTTCATTATGCTAAGCGAAATAGGTGGAAATGTTACCGTAGGTGTATAGCCCTTAAACTTTACAATCAAATCTTAAGAAGCAAATTCCTTGAAATCTGAAATATATTTTCAAATTATAATTTTTTTATATTTTTTCTATATCGACAAAAGAATAAAATAATGGTATATCAACTCATAAATGTAAAATTCAAAAATAAATGGTAGAAAAAATATAAAATGGACATCAACATCAGTTCAGAGAAAAATATTCAAGCCAAATTTGAGAAAGAAATCAACAATAATTTTTATTAAAAATCAATTTGAAATACAAAACTTGATTGTATTTTTAGATCTCTCTGAGGATCAAGACAAAATATGTTCTTAGATGCCTAATATGTAATAATATTTCATACAAAGGCAACCAAGTTCCCTAGGAAAGAGAAGAAAGAATAAGATCCATCCTTGACTACTTCAAGAGGCATAAACAACATCATCAAATATCTGAAAATTTACACTAATTAGCATTAAATTAGTTCAAAACTTATAAATAATGCAGACATAATACAAATAGAATAAATGTCCTTGAAGAACACCACAACTCAATTTTATTCAATATTTCCTTGTCACTTTCAAGATATCTCTACTCTCAACAAGACACTTTAGTCCACAAGAAACTTAGAATGGAAATAAATAAAAATAATAAACCCAATGTCAAAGCTTGGCCATACCTTCACATAGGTTTTTTATCTTTTTTAATCATGACTTCTAGTATCCTTTAAACTTGTGTTAAATAGTGATATAGTTCAATCATCTTTTAATACATTCCTTAATATTTGGTTTTGGTAAATTTTATGATAGAATAAAACGTATCAAGAAAAAAGGTCACAAATATTTTAAGACACTTAACTAATAGGTGTCGTCCCACTAGACTCTATTTGGAAAAACTTCAGTGGATATGAAATATCTTTGTAACTCTCATATTAAATTGATCACCATATATGTGGCAGATGATATATTTATAAATGCATTATCATCAACATAATACTTGTGTCTCCCTTTATCAAAATATATGATATTTTGAGTCTTCAAAATTAAATATTAGATAATCCATATCAATTCCAAAAATTTAATGCCTCCAATATCCAAAATATAAATACTGACATAAAAAAAAAATCAAATCGCATAAGTTCAAGATGCATGTCACTAATAAAACTCAATACTTTGATGCTCTTCAATTAGTTTCTCCCCTTTATCTTTAAGATGTAGAGGAAGATGTTGCTTATCATTTCTTAGGGGAGAGAAGGAAAAAGAGACAACCAAAGTGACATTAAGTGTGGAGATACATAGCAAGGGTTATCCTCTTGGACTCACAAGCCAATGAATTATACCAGAGGGGGGTATAACAATAATGTTTTCCCAACCTTCATCAATAGGCTAAGGGGGTATTTCTAAAACATCCATAATGCTCGAATGAGGTTGCAAAGGTGAATCAAGAGGGGAAAATGGTTGGGGCAAGGCTAGATGCCCACCCAAGTCCAAGCATTCAATTTGGATCAATTGGTTAAATTCATCAAAATTATCATCAAAGTGTACTAATAATCAAATTAATTTTGTTCTTCCTTTATGCTATACCAAATTTGGCCTTATACCTCTTCCTCTTCTATTTCCTCTACTTCCCTCACTAAATAAAATTACCTATATGATACCATAAAATCAATTAATATTCTCAAGTGAAATACAATATGCAATAAAAGACATATGTCACAAAATTTTTGTTAAATATATTTATCAAACCCCAAGTTATAGCATAGAAGAGATTGGGAATGCAAAAGGGAAATGAAAAGGGAATAATAAATGAAACATGAAAAACTTAGGCATACTATGTTTCCATACCCATAAGAGATACAATCCATATTATTAAACCTTATTATAATACACACCAATCTCATCGTCTTAACCATAAATATTCTTTCAAAATGTTATATCTCCTCATGTAATATTCAATTTCCATACCATAATGCTTTAACAGCCTTCAACCAATATAAGATAGGGGTATGATTATAGTGAAATAAAAAATGATATGTTGAATACAACCACATGTTAGGCACATTAATTTTCCATATAACTTATTGATTTTGTGACATAAAAATTTCATATATAAATAGAGTATTAAATCTTGATTTTATATGATTCACTATAATACAGAAAAACCATAGAACATTATATTTTGTTCAAATGTAATTATGTATGAAAAATGGTAGTATGAATGGACGAATGGATGAGTTTTAAGTCATAATGTAGTTAAAAATCATATTCCTTCTAAAGTTTGTATGTTACCATTAAACAAGAACTGTAGTCTCAAGAAAACTCCATACTTTTCACAGTATCTCTATATAGAGCAAAATCGAAACCCACTAAAGAATATCTAATGTTGAGCAAGCTCAAAATTAATGAGTATGATCCAAGCCCCTTTCTTTGATTTCAAAATGATTATACAAGATATACCAATCAAAATAACCCATAAACATTTATTTTGAAACCAAGTATGGCAAAAAATCTGTAAATACAAAGTCATGAATAAAATAATTGAGTACAATGTATGGTAAGTTGAGTTTCATCTCTTTCTTTTCAAACAACCATGTTATGAATATCAATCATAAGAAATCACATAATATAGCATAATATGAATTCAAGGTATCATGTAGTGAGTAACTCATACATATGTTTAAAAAATAACCATTGCCCGACATGAAACCCTTATCATATTTTATTCCATACTGCCACCATTTCATATGAGAAGTAAAATTCAAGATGTTTCCATAGATAGTAGGGTTTTTCTCTTCTATCCATGTCATTATTTTTTCAAGTTTAGGGTGTAATAATAACTCATATATTCTCTTTCTCTTTCTAGATAATGAAAATCGCTCAACTTAAACCCTACATGTGTTTCCTTTTTGTATATTTCAGCTAAAAAAAATATTCACCATGAAAGTTTAAACTTCCAACCATCCATTCCGTAGTGCAACTAATAAGGTTTGAGCTCAACTAAAAACTTCAACACAAAACCAGAGCCAACTTCAAAATTTCCAAATGATCAAATGAGTAGACACATAACAACCTAATGAATTTCAAAGCAAGTGATGCATTGTCATTTTGGCAACACTAACTCGGAACAATGGAAAAATAAATGCATGGCACAACACAAATGCCACCTTTCCAACATGCATTACAACCAACCTTTTTATATCTCACATACTTCACACCATACGAATGTCGTAGCACTTAATATTATCATGTATGTCAAACCATCATATGATATGCCATAACAAAAATATGTTATGACCTTGATGATATTTGTAATAACTCAACATCGTATGACATACCACCTTGTCAAATACCATTATTGTTGACCTTGTTGTATATCACAACTCATTTAATATGAGAATGCTTACCATATACCATTTACCAATATTTAGTGTCATTGCAATGTGTTGAACCATGGTTTACCATATGTTATAGCATTCAAACATACCCTTATAATAGACCAAAAACAAACCCTTGTATAAAACCACGTTGTGTTATACCTTTACCATGAGAATATATATATGCAAGTATTATTATCATTATCATGATCTTTGTTAATGGTTATATCATAGCATGATACAATAGCTTATATATATTTCACAATATTTGGTTGCTTCCAAACACATCACTTGGTCATATAACAATTATGTAATGCAATGCATGAGTTTCAAACCATATTCCAACCTTTTCCTTATAACATGTATGATCAAGGTTTTTTATCAATCATATTCAACTTTTCATGTGCAATAAGAAATAATAAATATGTGAACCATTTTTGTAATAAGGGCCACCAATTTCATTTCAAGACCTTTCAAAATTGAAACAATGTGCATAGATAAAGATAATAAAGTGTCCATGATGCCCCTGTGAAACATATAGTAATGTGACATCAATCAACTATAATACTTTCACTAAGGGACATACACGGAAATCAATCAACTACAATGCTTTCACTGCAATACTTTGTGGTAACTTGCACCGAGTTGAAGAGGTCTACAACACTCCATCCTCACTGATGAACAATGCAAGGCATTGAATAGAATATTACTAAAAATTCTCAAAACTTATAACCAAAAATATCAAATAAATGGGATGTGTACCTTATATACAACATTTTTATAATAAATCAAATCCATAACTTTACAAATTAGTTACCCTTTAAGACACGCTAGGTTTCTTATCACAAACTCATTTTAACATTTTGTTCAACAAATCTATAGAAATGAATGTTATAAATGAGGATGTGAGAAATACATTCAAATTCATTGAGGTGATACAACAAAATCATGAATATGTACAAGAGAAACTCAAGTATAATAAAAGACATGATGAATGCCATATTACATACACTTTTTAAAGTTGGAGACCGTGTTTTGCTACATTTATGCAAGAAGAGACTCCAAGGAGAATGAATGAAGTTTAAGCCATATCGATATGACTCTTTTAAAATCATATAAAATTCTGGGATCAATACATTCAAAGTCCATATATGCCAAAGTGAATATTGAAAGTTTGAAGTTGTTCAACACATCAATGCTCGATGGGGTTGTTAATTTTCCAATACCATATTTGATTTATTTATACCTCAACAATTATTTGTTACCTAAAAATTATTACTCAATAAAATTTGAAAACTTCTAGAAAATAAATTGATTGGTACTTTAGCTTTCAAAAATTAAATTTGCAGTGGAAATAAAATAAGGAAATCGATTGTCAATTATGCCAAAAACAATCTTCCTTCACTTTAAATTACTTAGGAAACTTAGGGCCTAGACCAACAGAGAATACACAATAAAAATTATTAGCTACTTGGAGCCTAAAAACCGACCCCTATGGAAAATCAACCTCAAGGAATTCGACCCCACTAAAGAAAATTTCCCTAGAAATTTGATCTCCTTCACTAGCTAACTCAGCCCCTCTTTCGTCTTTCATACAAATACTGCGCAATTGAGAAAAAACAACCCCTGGATAATTTGGCCTCCCTCGAGAACTCAACCTTCCTCTTCAACAATTTGACCTCTTTCTTCTAGGCTCGACCTCCCTAAAATGTGTTCCCGAAGTTCCCTTGTTGTGATCATTTTCCCTTCTCTTCGACCCTGGAGTCTCTCACTCTTTGAAAAAATCTCTCTCTCAACAATAACAATAATGTGTCTTTATTCTCTCCCATAGGCTCTCTTTATGATTTCTCCATAGGAAAAAATCCCTAATCTCGAAAGTGATAAAAAACTAAGACTAAATACCAACCTTCTTAGACCAACAACGGAGATTATATCTAACTAACTTTAATAATTTAATATGTATTCTTAGATAAACATTAGCCCAAAGTCAACATTGATTAAATAATTAATCATGTACTTATTCCTGAGTTAAAAACTTAGGAAGGATATCATATTAGTTACTCTCAAACAACCATCTAAAGAAGACTTCTTCTCCTGCATGTTGGACACAAGCCTATGCAAAAGACCTTCTGAAGCTAAAAAATCAACATAATTGAACACCATCGAGAGTCTTGAGGAATAAGACTCAAGGCTAATTATTCCAATCATTGAAGACTTAAATTATGATACTGAAAAATAAAATTATCAAAAAATCAATATTGTAGCGAAAAGTTCACACTTACAAAAAAACAACCAAAAGAGTACTTGCAATTTATATGAAAAGAAGTTCCAAAAAAATCCCAAATGTACCCATTTGTGAAATAAAGTTTCCCTCATATTCTTCAAAACTAACAAGGCTTTTATGGGACCAAAAATCTTCCAAATGTGTAGCTTTGTTATGTAAAGGATAAAGCATAAGAAAACTCACATTCTTAAAATCCAAGTCAACTAAGAAAAGGGATGAAACTCTTATCCAAGTTTGAAACTAACTACTATGGAGGAAGACAACATCAATACCCAAATTGAAGTGTTTATCAGCAGTTGTCATTGATGTCAACCCAAACAGCACCAGGGGCTACCCCAATATTGCATGGGAATTTTGACCTACCAAATTAATATATTCTGGGTCAAGAATGCTTTTTATGGTTTCTACTTGTCGAGATGTTTCCGTTGATATATGGAACGCCACGTAATTCTTCACGGTTTGAGAGATATTCATGTTTGAAGTTTGTACCCCCAGTTAGTGGGCTAAAACCCCATGGGGTTGTGGCATGGGTAATTGAAAAGTCATAATTAATATTTTTTAAGCTCCTAAAATCCCTCCGACGCTCACTTGTTCAAGCCCCTCTCAACCTAAGCATTTATATATATTGTGATCCTCATATCCTCCTTATGTAAGGGATTTCGCCATCTAAAACAGGTCATCGTGGAATTTTTGCTATAAATTTTTTTCTACGAAGTTTCAAAAGCTGAATTTTTTATGAGGCGAAGCCAAAATCCTGAGGAAGCTCCTATATAAATTTCAAATCAAGGTGCATAATATTTTCGGAGATATGATCTGTGGAAGTCAGTGTTTTTGCAGGCTCCTGAAATTCATCTCAAAGAAGTGACCTTGATAAAATCATCATAACTCTCTCCCTGAGTATCAGATTGGAATTCTGTAAAAAGTTGTAAATATTGCACGGACTATATTTTTCGCTCTATAAATTTCAAATCCAAATAAAGAAACAGTGACACGTGACACGCTGTACCAGTTCGCTCTACTGAAACAGTCCATAATTAGGGCATTGTGAGAGATTGGGCATAACTATATCTTGAAGAATCCAAATTGGGTTAGACTTGTGGCATTGGAAAGAAGACTCAAAGGAATACTACAGGACCGAAAATCACATATTGGGGATCTGAAATAACAGAGATACACCAGATTCAATATCGAGCTCCTAGAAGGCAAGAAAAAGCTAGATCATGTGCTGTCAAGGGCTGCAAAGGACTAGACTTTCTAGGGCAGAAAAACAAAGAAAGGTGCAATAGAGGGTAGCAAGACAAGAGCAACAACCAAGATGCATAAAAGCAGCAAGAAGTTCATCACATGAAGTCTTCAAGTGGACAGCACTGCATACAGTCACGGTAAAGGTATCATTGTACTAAGTCATTGTAAATACATTTGTAAAAATTGTTCTAGTGTCTATCTGCCAAGAGTTGAAGAGGAAGTGTCGGGAGGTCTAAGATCATCATTATGTGGTTGTGTCATAGTTGGGGTTATGGTCTAGTGTGTCTTCTTCTTCTACATCATTCTATATCATTGTAAAGTGGACCATTTTCCCTTGTACAGGAATCCATTCTTCTTTTATTCTTCTACAGGGTGGCAGGGTGGTGCTAGGGTGAGTTATAGCTCATTGGGTTTTGGGGCATCCGTTCAGTTGACTACTGAAGAATATCGTGCGTTGGAGCGTCCATCCAGTGGGAGCTGGAGAAGAATGCTTTTCTAGATTCTAGGAATTTGGAGCTTTATTTTCAATTGGAGTTGAATATTAAAGAATTATTAGAAAATCATTAGGTGGTTTTTGTCCTGGAGTGGGTTTCCACCTTAAAAACTGTGTGAATTTGTGTTCCTCTTGTTTGCTGCTATCATTGTACAAACACTGATAATAATTGAAGATTAACTAATGCTCTAATTGAAAGAAATACTGATTCACCCCCCCTCTCAATATTTCCAACAATTGGTATCAGAGCTTGGTTCCTTCAATAGCAGTTTAACAGCTGGAAGGAGGTCATGGAGCATACCAAGAATGGTGTACCTCTATTCAATGAAAATAATTATGCACTTTGGAAAGGAATAATGGAGGTCTATCTCTTGGCGCAAGGTTATGAAGTATGGGACACCGTTCAAAATGGATTTACATCAACCACAGATGAACAAGGTAAGAAGAATTTGGTAAATGATGCAAAAGCAAAGAATATTATTATCAGTGGAATTATTGAATCTGATTATCATAAGGTGTTGGGTTGTAAAACCGCCAAAAATGTATGGGACAAGCTTGAGAATATATATGCAAGTGACTCAAATGTCAAAGAAGCAAAGCTTCAAATCTATAGAGCAAAATTTGAGCAACTCAGAATGAAAGAAGATTGCAACATTGCTGCATACTTTCAATATGTTGATGAAATAACCAATATTCTGGAAGGATTGGGAGAGCCAATTGACGAGAAGACTATTATACGAAATATTCTTAGAACGTTACTAGGGAGATTCAACCCAAAGGTATCAGTCTTAGAATACAGTGCAAATATGGACAAACTCAGCAAAGAGGAATTACATGGAGTTCTCATAGCATATGAAATGAGAATTGATGAAGAATAGGGTACTTCGCATCTAGAAATTGCGTTTGTTGCATCTAAGAAAACCAATAAGGACAAACAACCTTCAATTGAAAAGACATGCATCTGCAAGTGTGAAGAAAAGGGAGATGATGGAGAAGATATTTCAGATGAAGAATATGCTTACTTGACGAGAAAACTAAAAATTGGTAAGGGAAAATTCAAAGGTAAACTTCCATTGATATGTTTCGGTTGTGGTGAGGTTGGGCATTTCGCAGCAAAATGTTCGAACAGAAGTGGTGGCAACTCAAAAGGAAAGAAAGGCTTTAAGAAATTCAACAAGCAAGAAAAAAGGAAAGGATCCAAAAGGAACTTTCTCTCTAAAGAAGATAGCTCATCATCCGATGAAGATAGTAATAGCGAAGAAGAAGCCAATGAGAGAGCATTGTTTATGGCCAAGCACAATAAACAAGAGGTATCAAACAATGAAGAAGAAGGGTTGACCATAGAAGAATTTTCTAAGGAGGCAATCGGGCTTATAAAAGAGCTCAAGGCTGAGAAAATTCGTTCCAATACTCTTGAAGAACAAGTTCAAGGTCTCAAAATTGAAGTTGAAGAACACAAATGTATTGAAGAGTCACTTCAAAAGAAGTTGGAAGAAAGAAACCAAGAAAGGGAAGCATTAGAAGCCGAAGTAGTCTCGCTGCATAAGGAAGTGAAGAAGGAAACATTTGTCCAAAACTATGCCAACAGCTCAAGCGCATTGGAAGAAATCATCAATAATCAATGATCTTACAATGACAAAACTAGCCTTGGTTACAAAGAAGAAGAAGCAGGATCTTATAAAACAAAATACAATGAACCTATGAGATCTGACATGCATGTAGACTTCATTGGACAATATTTGCAAGAACATCCTTGGAAGATGATTCCTCAACGAAGATTTCCATCCAGGAACCAACATATTTTTTATGGCTATTGTTATTCATGTGGTAAATTTGGTCATAAAGCTGTAGAATGTCGCACATACCTAGGAACCAATACAGTTCCAGGAGATCCTTCAAACATGAACCTCCCAGGGCTCAACGAAACATCAATAGGTTTGAACATTTAAGAAATAATATGGAATGTTACAAATGTCAGAACTTTAGACACAGCCAAATACTGCAAACTTGAAAATCCTCCAAAAGAATCTTCGAAGCCACGGAATTAACGAACATGGAAGGAGAAGAAGACGGATAATTGTGCTCTCTCTCTCAAGGCTCAAAACAAAAAAGATGTTTTGTATGTTGACAGCGGTTTCTCAACACATATGATTGGAGATAGAAGGAAATTTGTATCTCTGAAAGAGAAGAAGGATGGAACCGTATCCTTTGGAAATGATGGATCTTCAAATGTTAGAGGATCAGGTACCGTCACTCTCGGAAGCAAAGATGTTATAGCCAAGAATATTCTATTGGTTGAAAACATGAATCACAATCTTCTCAGTGTTGGAAAAATGTGTGATCAAGGACACACAATGCTATTCAACTCCACAAAATGTGAAATCAGGAAAGGCAGGTATGGTAAAATTATGGCTACAGCAAGTTGAGCTCCAAACGACATATATGTTCTAGATGAAGCAACTAAAGCATGTCTACTAGCTAAAGAAGATGAAAGCTGGTTATGGCACAAACAAATGGGTCACATAAACTTTGACAATCTTGTCAAGATAAGCAAAAAGGAAGCAGTACGAGAAATTTCTAATATCTCAAAACCTTCCAGCACACTATGTGAGGCATGTCGGCACGGAAAGCAGACAAAATTCCAATTTAAAACAAAAGAACACTTTGCATCACATCCATTGGAATTGATACATACTGATCTATGTGGTCTTGTGAGAACAAAAGGCTTAGATGGAGAATTATATTTCATGTTAATGATAGATGACTATACCAGGATGACAGCCGTTAGTTTCCTAAAGAAAAAATCTGAAGCATTTGAGTGCTTTAAGATCTACAAGAGTTGGTCGAAAATGAAACTGATTTGAAAATAAAGTTTCCAAGATCAGATAATGGCGGAGAATTCACTTCCAAATTATTTCAGCAATACTGTGACTAAAATGGAATAAAAAGACAATTTTCAACAGCACGAACACCTCAGCAAAATGGAGTTGTTGAAATAAATAACAGAAACGTACAGGAAATGGGTAGAACAATGTTGAAGGACTCAAAATTGGATGAAAAATTCTGGGTTCAAGCAACTGATACGACAGTCTTCATTATCAACTGAAGTCGTCTTAGAAATAATTGCAACAAGACCCCATATGAATTATGGAAAAGAAAACCAGCTAGTGTAAACTATTTCATAATCTTTGGAAGAAAATGTTATATCAAAAGAGAAGATCAAAATTTGGGTAAGTTTGAATCACGTGTTGATAAAGGTATCTTTGTTGGTTACTCACGCAAAAGAAAGGCCTATAAATGTTATAATCTAAGACGAAAACAGATAGTGGAGACCATAAATGTTACATTTGACGAAGATGGTGTTCTAACGAATAATGATGAGGATCTAGAATCTTTGAAACTTGAGACAGAGGCTGAAAAAGAGACAAATAAAATTCTAGAACAAGAAGCAACTATCAACCAGGAAGAAGTAAATAATGATCATCAAGATATACCAGAACAACAACAAAAAGCTCCTCCAAAGAGAACAAAAGAATGGATTCAAAAGAACCATCCATCCAATCAAATCATTGGTGACATAAATAAAGGTCAACAGTTTCGTTCGTCACAACAAGCTCACATTTCTTTCCTAGCAACCTTTGAGCCTAGTAGTTTTGAGGAAGCCAACCAGAATGAACATTGGGTAGCAGCTATGAATGAAGAATTGGATCAAATCAAGAAGAATAACACCAGGGAATTAGTTCCATGACCAAAAGATAAAAATTTCATTGGGACTAAATGGGTGTTCAAGAACAAATTGAATGAAGATGGACAGGTTACCAGAAACAAAGCAAGATTAGTTTGCAAAGGCTATGCACAAGTGGAAGGAATTGATTTCGACGAAACATTTGCACCAGTTTCCAGAATGGAATCCATATGAATGTTTCTCGCCTATGCATGTTCAGGAAAAATCAAATTCTACCAAATGGATGTTAAGTCAACATTTCTGAATGGAGAATTAGAAGAAGAATTTTACATTGAACAACCTGAAGGTTTTCTACTATCAGAAAAAGAAAACTATGTTTGCAGGTTAAAGAAGGCTCTATATGGTCTCAAGCAGGCTCCTAGAGCATGGTACGCTCGTCTAGATGGATATCTACGTCAACAAGGGTTCAAGAAAGGTGTTGTTGATAGTAATCTTTATGTACAAATAGATAAAGATAATTTAACAGTCGTTGAGGTCTATGTGGATGATATAATATTTGGTAGCAATGATGATCAACTAAGTAAGAAATTTTCTACAAGTATGCAAAGTGAGTTTGAGATGTCTTTACTTGGTGAGCTGACATACTTCTTAGGGCTTCAAATATCTCAGCAAGAGAAAGGAATATTTATATGTCAAGCCAAGTGCATCAAGGAAATGCTCAAGAAATTCAAAATGGAAGATTTCAAACCCGTCCTTACTCCGATGGTAATAGGTTGCAAATTGAGCATAAACGACTCATCTAAGGATGTGGATCAGAGGTTGTACAAATATATGATTGGTAGTCTTCTATATGTAACAGCTTCTCGGCCAGATGTTATGCAAGCAGTTGGACAAGTAGCAAGATTCCAAGCAGCACCAAAAGAATCACATGTTGGTGTCAAAAGAATTCTTCGATATCTAAAGGGAACAAAAGAATATGGCTTGTGGTATCCCAAGGGTAAAAATCTCATTATTCAAGCCTTTAAAGATGCAGATTGGACAGGAATCGTTGATGATCGTAAGAGTACTAGTGGAGCAGCATTCTATCTAGGTGGTTGTCTCGTATCATGGTTGAGCAAAAAGCAAACCTCAATCTCATTATCTACAACAAAAGGAGAATACATTGCAGCGGCAGCATGTTGTAATCAAGTCCTTTGGATGAAACAAACTTTGCAAGATCTTAAAGTATAATTTAGTGAGCCTATTCCTATATTCTGTGACAACACCATTGCCATCATCATCTCCAAGAATCCTGTCATGCATTAAAAAACAAAACACATTCTGATCAAATATCATTTTGTTAGAGAACAAGTCGCTGAAAAGAATATCAAACTTGATTATGTTGGTACAAAAGAACAAATCACTGATATCTTCACTAAACCTTTACCTCATGAAGCATTTTAATATCTTCGCCAAAAGCTTGGGATTCTCCCAAGTTCTCATTAGATTTTCCTTATTCACAATCTAAAGGGGGGGAATGGAAGTGTGTACAGGTCTGCAGGATGGTTGTGTGTCAGGGGGAGTTACCCTTTGCCATTGATGTCAAAGGGGGAGAGAATGATGTAGGAAGATGTGTCATGATCGCAGGGGGAGTACTTATGTTGCCATCAATGCCAAAGGGGGATATTGTTGATCAGCAGTTGTCATTGATGTCAACCCAAGCAACACCAGGGGCTACCCCAATATTTCATGGGAATTTTGACCTACCAAATTAATATATTGTGGGTCAAGAATGCTTTTGATGGTTTCTACTTGTCGAGATGTTTACGTTGATATATGGCATGCCGCATAGTTCTTCACGGTTTGAGAGATATTCATGTTTGAAGTTTGTACCCCTAGTTAGTGGCCTATAACCCAATGGGGTTGTGGCATGGGTCATTGAAAAGTCATAATTAATATTTTTAAGCTCCTAAAATCCCTCCCAAGTTCACTTGTTCAAGCCCCTCTCAACCTAAGAATTTATATAATTTGTGATCCTCATATCCTCCTTATGTAAGAGATTTCGACATCTAAAATAGGTCATCATATCATTTTTGCTCTAACTTTTTTTCTACGAAGGTTCAGAAGCTTAAATTTTTATGAGGCGAATCCGAAATCCTGAGGAAGCTTCTGTCGAAATTTCAGATCAAGGTGTGCAATATTTTCGGAGATATGATCTGTGGAAATCAGTGTTTTTGCAAGCTCCTGAAATTCATCTCAAAAAAGTGACCTTGATAAAATCGTCATAACTCTCTCTCTGAGTATCGGATTGGAATTCTGTAAAAAGTGGCAGATAGTGCACGGACTGTAGTTTTCGCTCTATAAATTTCAGAGCCGAATAAAGAAACAGTGACATGTGGCACACAAGTTCTCTCTACTGAAACAGTCCATAATTAGGGCATTGTGAGAGATAGGGCATAACTATCTCTTGAAGAATCCAAATTGGGTCAGACCTATGGCATTGGAAAGAAGACTCAAAGGACTACTATAGGACCGAAAATCACATATTTGGAATCTGAAATAATAGAGATACACCATATTCAATATCGAGCTCCTAGAATGCAAGAAAAGGTTAGATCATGTGTTGTCAAGGGGTGCAAAGGACCAGAATTTCTAGGGCAGCAAAGCAAAGCAAGGTGCAGCAGAGGGTAGCATGACAAGAGCAACAACCAAGGTGCATAATAGCAGCAAGAAGTTCATCACATGAAGTCTTCAAGTGGGCAGCACTACATACAGTCATTGTAAAGGTATCATTGTACTAAGTCATTGTAAATACATTATTGTAAAAATTGTTCTACTGTCTATTTGCCAAGAGTTGAAGAGGCAGTGTCGGGAGGTCTAAGATCATCACTATGTGGTTGTGTCATATTTGGGGTTATGGTCTAGTGTGTCTTCTGCTTCTACATCATTATATATCATTGTAAAGTGGGCCATTTTTCTTGGTACGAGAGTCCATTCTTCTTTTATTCTTCTACAGGGTGGTAGGGTGGTGCTAGGGTGAGTTGTAGCTCATTGGGTATTGGGGCATCCGTTCAGTTGACTACTGAAGAATCTCGGGCGTTGGAGCGTCCATCCAGTGGGAGCTGGAGAAGAATGTTTTTCTAGATTCTAGGAAGTTGGAGCTTTATTTTCAATTGGAGTTGAATATTAAAGAATTATTAGAAAAGCATTAGGTGGTTTTTGTCTCGGAGTGGGTTTCCACCTTAAAAATTGTGTGCATTTGTGTGCCTTTTGTTTACTGTTATCATTATACAAACACTGATAATAATTGAAGATTAACTAATGCTCTAATTGAAAGGAATATTGATTCACCCCCCCCCCCCTCAGTATTTCCAACATGAAGTTGATCCTATAGTAAGTCAAGGTCAACATCAACACTAAATTCAAGTTGGCATCACTAAACGAATAAACCAAGTGGATGTCCACAAATAAAGAAACCAAGTGGACATTGACAAACTGAGAACTTAACTCAATGTCAATGGCCATGTAATAAAGTTGACATTCTGGACCATATCCCTAAAAGTTGGATCAATAGAAATCCAAAATGGAAATGCCACATCAAAATAATAGTCAAGATAACATACAAGCAGCTACCCAACAATTTTCGGAAACATGGGAAGCTTTAAAAGGAACAAAGGTTAGATGCTTCAAAAGAGAGACGAGAAAAATTCCAGCCTCGTGGGAGAATATTGATAAAGCTTAAACACAAATTAATTAAATAAAACACACCCAATGAAGCATCTATACAACGTAATCACAAAGTAATTAGTTACTCTAATTCGAGATCGTGGATGTCTTTCAATTATATGACTTTTATGTTGTTACATCACACCTTTATTGATAAGGCCCTTAAGCAAAGCCAAGGCCTCCATTAGGAATCCAACATTAGTTTCAATGACTTGTAGATGCCTATGTCTACTAGTTTGATATAGTCAGTCCAATGTTAGAGATGAAGCATCTTCTAATATGAAGCATATCTCCAAGGACGAATATCGGTGAACCCTCTGTAGAGAAATGAATAGATATGTATGTTAAAGTTTAGACATACCATGGAAATGCTCATAACTTGGTTGGGCCTCACATCATATACATACATAAATTGAATTAAGCAAACTTACAAGAATATCACTAAATTAAATAGGAGTTATGCTCAAAATTCATTAGCATAGATGACTCAATTTAGAATAGCTTCTAATAAAGCTCTACTTGTAACTAAATTTTGTATGTACTCGATATAACCACCAATCACATGCTTAAATCCATAATCAAGCATGAAATGTAACTTATAATGTGGAAATCATACTTACATGCCACTTGCACACACAGATAAGTTGGAAAAATCTATAGTTCTACTCATCCATGAATTTCGACCTAAGAGTATGATTACTTAAACACTTATGTCGAGATATAATCAAATCAAAATGTCTACATAAGAGTGAATTGAGTTGAAAATAAAAAATTGAGTGATTTAAGCATAAGAGCATCACTTTAAAAAAATATTGTCAATGGAAATCGTTTTTGTGGTAAACTATGAATAACATAGGCGACAAGGCACCCAGGTCAAGCAAAATTTTATAAGTGTGATTTTAACAATTAATGTTAATAGCATATGACCAAGTTCCACATCAAGGACTGTTGTATGGTTAAGATAGCATAATTGATTCAATAATGTATTTGAACATGGGGTCATTTGAGGGAAAATAGGGAATGTCCTGATGACAACCTATCTTAGGCTAGTTAAGGATGTAATCATCTGCAGAGTATCATGGTAAAGATTCTCTTTTTTTGTTGTGTTTAGGTGTTATGTGGTTTTCTCTATGCTTGTATTCAATCCTTTAAATTTTTGACAGTCACGACTCTAAGATACACATCATTATCCAGGGTACACGTAGTGTTAAAGTCAGTGTTGAAACATTCGGCATTGGAAAAAAATCAGTGAGGGTCCTGAAAACATCTTTTCGACAACATTGATAAAAACTTTAGAAAACTACGACAAACATTAAAAAATGAAAAATATAATCATTTTATTTTCAGATTTTTGAACATATAAAGCAACAACAACATGAAATAAACACATTGGCACATAAATATGAAGAATGAACTAATAGATATGATGTAGTCAATGTCAAATAAAAATAATACATCAAACGTGATACTAAGTCTTGTTGATCACTGATAATTGTCCAATCAAGGAGTCAAATGTGGAGAACCAATACACAATAACAACACATATATAAATGTATATCATCATCATGAGTTATATGTACAATGGAAAAACAAACAAAACTAGCAACTAGTTATCTAAAATTAGTACCCTTTCCCCATTTTACAGGAAAAGATGATGGGTTGTTTTCCAGGCCCACCCCTAGCAAAAGAAGGCCATGGCCCTGCACCAAGTATCAAATGATGATTTTTGGGTATGGAACTGTACCCTCCTATATTTGTAGAATGTGGTGTTGATGCTTCCACATGCTCCTCTTCCTCCTCCTCTGAGTGTTTCCCCTATACTACTAATGGTTCCTCCTCTAACCATGCAGGTGACTCCTCCATGATGGGAAGCTAAGACTCCACCCTCCACTTAGAAGATACATCAATATTGTCTAAGGAAATGGAAACCACATCCATTGGTTTCTCTATTTGCCTCAACCGTAGTTAGAGATTGTAATGGACATACACCAAGTCATTTGTTGAGAAATGTAACTAGTTTCGATCTTCATAATTGTTGTACTTATTTCAATGGGTATCATATGTAACAAACAAGATTTTGTATGGCATAAACCAAAAATTATTATTATAAATCATGGGTTTCATGCTCATTATTGATGGTATTCTAGGCAAAAGCATGTTCTTCATGCTTCCAGGGTTTTTTAGGTCTTATGATTTATTGTCATGAGTCAATGGAGTCAACATCATATTTATGAGACCCTTCCTGGAAATTTGTAATTATAAAAAGAGTTATTCTTGAGTCTAGAAAGTCTGTGAATCTCCAAGAGTACAATTCAGCTCTGGGATCCTCAAGTTGGCCTAAAGGAGGGAATTTGACTCCTTAAGAATGCTATAAAGGAAGCAATTCAACCTCAATTGGACAAATTCACTCACAAGTTCGATATATCAACGAGCTTGATCTATAGTTGGGAAGCTGGAAAAAGGAGAGTGAAAGTCTAGGAGAAGTTGGGACGACGAAATTTATTGTTTATAGGTTCTATCTCTCTCACACTTGCGAAGAAGTTAGAGTTTCTGCGGCCAAAAATACGCTGAAGTTGAAGGTATGAATTGTTGGAGAGAGAAGTTGTTGTTGGGGAGCATAATTGCATGAACAAGTTGTTGGATAGAGCGAAATCCTTCTCTTGATCTAGTTGACCTTGGGGAGAGTTTTTTTGCTTCAAGGTCTCAAAAGGAAGATAGATTAGGGTTTCTGCAGCAGTTGCTGGGACGAAATAGTTGGGTTGAAGTTGCAAGTCAAGTAGCAGTAACTCGCAGGTCAAAGTTGCAAGTGTGAAAATTCTTAAACCAAAATCCTATTGCAGCAATTGGAAAATATTCACCTAATTGTTATTCATTACTTAACAATTTATTTGCAGTTTTTATATGGAAAACACTAAATACATCACACTACAACCTTCACTACATAAATAAAATGTGGAAACAAGAACTGAGCAAGAAGGAAATCAAACACACATATGACATTGTTATTTTTGGACAAATGTCCTCAGAAAAACCCAATGTGGGAAAATTGGTGCAACAACTGAGGGTTTGTATAATTATGCAGTAGTTCTGAATACAATCTAGGATGACTTACTAGATATCCATACAGATAAAAATAACTGGCAGAGAGTTAGTGAGAAAATGTCCTCACATTATCACTGAAGAACCAACATTGATCCAGCCCCAAACTGACAAGCCCCATGCTGCCTCTGTGCTGCCTCTACGCAGATCAGCGTCACACTGGCTGGGAACTACATCACTTCCTTCGACTGATCTTTCTGATAGCTGGATGCTTCAATATTTGGCCCTCTAGTCTCACACCTCGGCTCCTGGCACTGAAACTGATCTCACCCTCAACAAAATTGTGGATCTCCTCAAGGATTTAGCGTTGCCTCTTCGTGGCACTGCGCTGCCTGGCATAGTCCTTACAATGCCTCTTCTACATCCTCTCTTTGCCTTCTCTGCGATGTATTCTCATCTCAGGAAAAATCTCCAACCAGAACTATATTTTTCCCTCACTACAAGAATCAACTCAATGATCTCTTCGGTTGCTCTGTGCTTCTCACTTGAGAAATCGATCTCTAGACTCTCTTGATGTGTTTTCAAAATGCCCATCAAGCCTTCTCTTATAACCTTCTCATTGAGAAATCAATGGCCCAGATTAAAACATAATCAAGGGCTAAGATTAACTTGACTTGATCTTTGTCTTTTTCTAGAAGAGTCACACCCAGTTCCATTAATATATTTTAATTAACTAAGTTTAGACTTAGGCTCCCATTAAAAATAATTAATTATTTTAATAAAACCCCATCCGGGTGGAATTTCCCAAAACCCTTTCTGGGTATTTTGGAATACATGTGTCTAAGCCTCCCTGCAAAATTTGAGACTTAGAGCACATCCAATGCTACCGGAAATCAACACTTCGTCTTAGCGAGGAATGTGCTCTAGTAATGCATCTTGTTGAAGCATTACAATGATTTTGTAACATATCCCTCTGCGATGCTAATGCCTAACAATATTTTCCATCAACTACTACGATAATGCATCTATGTTGTTGTTTACCTTGCATACTGCATCTGCACTACAACTCAGTTGTTTTTGCAGCAGAAAAACATCCAAAATATTGAACTAAGTTTTTAGCATGATGCATCTAACACTGAAGATCTGACTGCTGCTATTCTCTGTGTTGACCCTCTGAAGTTGTTGAACCTATGCTATGCCTTACTACACTACTACCAACTCTGCTCTTCGTTGCTCATACTCTAGCGTTCTCTAGCCACTGCACTGTCACTCTGACACTCCTTTGCACCAACTGACACTAGTCCATCCTGCTACTTCTAATATGGACTCCCGTAGAAAGGTATTGATCCAAGAGGTGGACTCCTCAAGGACCCTGCCCAACTACAGCTCTTTTGAACTACAATTCTAGATCACCCCAATTCTCCCCTGGAGATATGTGGGAAATCATGGTGAACTCCTCCTCCTCGATCCTAGTAGTTGCAACCCGTGGATCATGTTTCTCATCCTTGTCCTTCTTCTTGATAGGACACTACATAGCATAGTGACCCATCTCACCACACCAAAAACACTTAATATTTGAGACATCCTTTTTCCACCTCCACTACTCCTGTTATCCCTTAGATCTCAGGGCTGCATTCTCTTCTTCCTCCTTGGCCTTCGACCCACTGCTGTTGTTGCCATCAATTTTTCACTTGATCATATCTCGCCTCATCTCTTCCTGTTGAAGAGCGGCCCACATCAATTCCCAATCAGGCAACCTTTCTCTGCCAAGGATGCTCTTGACAAAGACTTGCCATTCTTCTGAGACTAAATTCAGGGCCAGTCTTACCATCTCAATACCTTGAGGCGTTGAACCTACAACTTCCAACTGATCTCAAGTTTCCTGAATCTTCGCAAGGAACGGATTAATGCATTCTCCCTTCTGCATCCTTGTAGATCACATCTTCTCCTGCAAGAACATCTTTCATTGCTCGAAAGATCCTTGATACAATGTTTCCAAGTCATCCCACATCTCTTTGGCAGTCCCTTTGCCAGCGATGTGACATACTACATGATCCCTCACTCCGTCAAGGATCAAACGCTTGGCTTTTGTCATATTCTTCTTGTAGGATTTCAACGGATCTTCATCTACAGGGACAGCTACCACATTCTCGATAAAGGCCTTGAGATCATGCTCATCTAGTAGAAATTTGATCATTGCATGCCAGATTACATAGTTATAGGCACCCTCCAACCAATATTGATCTCTGAGCCCATTAATTGCCATCTCTGCCGACAAAAGTCGAACTAGTCCCTCTCTCCTCTATACAACTGTTGGGTTGTCCTCTGCACTCCTTGTTGGAGTTAGTATATCTGCTCCTCGCTACTATTGCTATGCAACTAAGAAATAGAATTCCTTGGCTCGGAACTCACTAAGGAAGAAACTCCCTCAAATCAGTGTTTTCTTCTTACTTCTTCTGACACATTCTGCACCAATAATTGTTGCAGCAAAAAACTGCGTCCCACAGAAAAATTCTTTGCGTTGAATCTGTTGATGCTCTGCTCCCTCTGTCGCTGACAAATCACGAACTAGAAATTCATGCCTCTTTGTTGAATCACTTAGAGAGAGACTTCCTCGAAAATCTTTCCCTTCCTGGGTTGGACTGCTCAAACCCTTGGGGATTTGATCTGCTTCCTATGCGGCTATTTGATTTCCCTCTCTCTTCAACGCTGAAGTCTTCCGCTTTGCTCCCTTGCTTCACCTGCGCTGCTCTAAGACCATGTGAAAATTCCTAAACCAAAATCCTATTGCAAAAACTTGAAAATAGTCACATAATTGTTATTCATTACTTAACAATTTATTTGTAGTTGTTCTACGACAAACACTGAATACATAACACTGCAACCTTCACTACATAAATAAAATCCAGAAATAAGAACTGAGAAAGAACCAATCAAACACACATATGACACTGTTATTTTTGGACAAATTTCCCCAAAAAAACCCAATGCAAGAAAATCGATGCAACAGTACAGTAGTTCTGAATACAATCTAGGATGCCTCATTGGTCATCCATACAGAGAAAAATAACTTGCAGAGAGTTAGTGAGAAAAATTCCTCACACTATCACTGAAGAACTGACAATGATCCATCCCCAAACTGACAAACTCCACGCTTCCTCTGTGTTGCCTCTGCATAGATCTGTGTCACACTGGTTGGGAACTGCATCACTTCCTTTCGCTGAACTTTCTGTTGGCTGGATACTTCAATCTCTAGCCCTCCAGTCTCACACCTCTACTCCTGGCACTCAAAATGATCTCAACCTTAGGAAAATTGTGGATCTCCTAAAGGATTCAACATTTCCTATGCGTGGCACTGCACTGCCTAGCGTAGTCCTTACGCTTCCTCTTTTGTTTCCTCTCTCTTCCTTCTCTGTGATGTATTCCTGGCTCAAGAAAAATCTCCAACTGAAACTATCTTTATCCCTCATTGCAAGAATCAAATCGGTGATCTCTCTAGCTGCTCTGCGCTTCTCACTTGAGAAATCGATCTCTAGACTCTCTCTTGATGTGTTTTCCAAATGCCCATCAAGCCTTCTCTTATAACCTTATCGTTGAGAAATCAACGGCCCAGATTAAAACATAACTTGCAGAGAGTTAGTGATCAAATGTCCTCACACTATCACTGAAGAACTGACATTGATCCAGCCCCAAACTGACAAACCCCACGCTTCCTCTGTGTTTCCTCTGCACAGATCTGTGTCACACTGGTTGGGAACTGCATCACTTACTTTGGCTGATCTTTTTGCTGGCTGGATGATTCAATCTCTAGCCCTCCTGTCTCACACCTCTACTCCTGGCACTCAAAATGATCTCACCCTTAGGAAAATTGCGGATCTCCTAAAAGATTCAATGTTGCCTATGCGTGGCACTACACTGCCTAGCATAGTCCTTACTCTTCCTCTTTTTTTTCCTCTCTCTGCCTTCTCTTTGATGTATTCCTGGCTCAAGAAAAATCTCCAACCGAAAGTATCTTTACCCCTCACTGCAAGAATCAACTCGGTGATCTCTCTAGCTGCTCTGCGCTGCTCACTTGAGAAATCGATCTCTAGACTCTCTTTTGATGTGTTTTCCAAATGCCCATCAAGCCTTCTCTTATAACCTTATCGTTGAGAAATCAATGGCCCAGATTAAAACATAACTTGCAGAGAGTTAGTGAGAAAATTTCCTCACACTATCACTGAAGAACTGACATTGATCCAGCCCCAAATTGACAAACCCCACACTTCCTCTATGTTGCCTCTGCACAGATCTATGTCACACTGGTTGGGAACTGCGTCACTTCCTTTGGCTGATCTTTCTGCTGGTTGGATGCTTCAATCTCTAGCCCTTCGGTCTCAAACCTCTACTCCTGGCACTCAAAATGATCTCACCCTTAGGAAAATTGTGAATCTCCTAAAGGATTCAACGTTGCCTATTCGTGGCACTGCACTACCTAGCATAGTCCTTATGCTTCGTCTTCTATTTCCTCTCTCTGCGTTCTTTGTGATGTATTCCTGGCTCAAGAAAAATCTCCAACCGAAACTATCTTTACCCCTCACTGCAAGAATCAACTCGATGATCTCTTTGGCTGCTCTACGCTGCTCACTTGAGAAATTGATCTCTAGACTCTCTCTTGATGTGTTTTCCAAAAGCCCATCAAGCCTTCTCTTATAAACTTATCATTGAGAAATCAACGACCCAGATTAAAACATAATCAAAGGCTAAGATTAACTTGACTTCATATTCGTCTTTTTCTACAAGATTCACACCCAAATCTATTAATATACTTGAATTATTTTAATTCCCTAAGTTTAAACTTAGGCTCCCATTAAGAATAATTAATTATTTTAATAAAATCCCATCCGGGTGGAATTTCCCAAAAATCTTTCTGGGCATTTTGGAATACATGTCTCTAAACCTCCCTTCAAAATTTGAAACTTAGAGCACATATGATGCTACCAAAATTCAACAACAATAAAGAAGCAATTTGGTACAGAATGAAGGAAGGACTTGAGGAAGGGCCGACTTGGTACTAGGAGAAGGACCTGAGGAAGGGCCGACTTGGTATTGGGAGAAGGACTTGGTCTTTGTATCTCATTTGAAACAGATTCTAAGAAGAGAACATGTTCTGGGTTTTCTCCTTGGAGGGGTTTTGCCCTGCTTGAGAGCCTATATCTATGTCCTCTTTTGTTGTTGCATTTTGTTGGTATTGTTTGATGAACTGATCTAACTAAATAACATAAAGAAGATAACTAAGTTTCACAAGCAAGTATCAAGGTTAGGAATATATGATATAATAATTTTCCACTTTACATTTTCTAACATGGTTTCAGAGCAAGGTGAGCAAGGAAGGCAACCGGAAGGACACTGGAAAGAATTGTTGATCAAGGGATAGGAAGTTCTCAACTTTCAAGGCCTAAAATAAGATTGTATCTTGAAGGGATCTGGTTAAAGGATCATTGGTAAAATACCCTTCTAATATAGGGTTTCTACATTGAAGAAGATCAAAACTACATCCATCTCGCAAGGAGGGTATTAATCTCACAAAAAGGGAGTCTATTTGCAAGGCACCAATCTCGGAAGTTGTTCATGGAGGAATCCTAGGGAACATCCTTCAAGGGTATCATCAAGAACTCTCCAAAGATCTTGAAGACATCAAGAAGGTTGGAGATATTATTCAAGTATCACATTATATCATAATGGTTGAATATTCAAGACATGTAAGTTATTTCTGCAAGGAGAGAAACAAGCTCACAGGGGCAGTAAACTACCTAGCATGGAAGAAGATGATTGACTTGATACTCACATAGCAAGATGTAATGGGATATGTTACCGGAGAAATTATTGAACCAGCAAAGGAAAGGACACAAGAACTAGCGAAGTACAAGAAAGGGGAATTAAGGGCACAAAGGATCATAGTGGAATCAATCAAGGATTCTCTCGTTCCATTTGTGGAAAAGTTGAAGACTTCCAAGGCCATGTACGACAAGCTACTGATTTGTACTATGTAAGTACAACAAGTCAAAAGATCTCATTGCAGAACAAGCTATATAGAATGAGGAAACCGAAGGATGAGAATATGGCATCCTTTCTCATGAGAGTCTCTCAGTTAAGGGACCATTTACAGGGACTTGGGGATCCAATCACTAATCCAAAAGTATCCATGTGTGTGTTGAATGCATTGCCATCGGAATGGAGAAACTTTGCAACAAGTATATACTCTAAGAAAGATTCAACTCCATTTTATGAGTTGTGGGCAAAATGCATACTGGAACGATCAAGGATCAAGATCAAATATGACATTGGATCAGATGAGAAATCACAAGAATTCCTAGCCCGAGTCAAGAAGATGAAGAAATGGAAGTTTTGCAAGTCCAAGGAGAAAGATATATCCAAGGCGCAATGTTTTGGATGCAACGAATTTGGACACTTTAAGAGGGATTGTCCAAACAAATAGAACAATAAAACAAAGGAACGAAGTGAAGCTCATGTAGCCGAAGCAATGGGAGAACCAGAAAAGAAGGCAAAGAAGGAAGAGGTGAAGGATCTTTACTACTAAATAAGTTCCTCTGACTTCTAGGTTCTCTATGAATGTTTTCCATCTAATTGATATGTTATGCATAAGCATCATAGGATAGAAGCATATGATATTAGCATTATGTTTCTTGGTAGAAATCATCTAAGATAGAATGTTAGACCATTTTTACGTATTAAATTTCATCTAGATATTATCTAACACTATGTTAGAAGTTTTCATCTTGCTTAATAGAATCATTTTGATTTGGGAAGGACCATTATATAAAGGAGTCTTTGCGAAAAGCATTATGAAAGGAATAGTATGTATTCTATGTAGCGTGGAAACATGCTGGTAAAGGGATGAAAGGTTGTAATGGGTGAGGATGAAAACCTTTTTTATGTACAGCTAGATGATTGGATGAAATCATAGTAATGTATGTTTAACTTTGGAAAAATATTCATATGTATAATAATCTGGTGTAAGAAATTTGGTTATGAAAGTTATGCTTAAGTATTTATGATGTTGAAAAAGAATAGGATTTGACTTACTATGTATAAAGAAATTAGGAATTTCTATAGAATATGTATATGATAAGTTTAACCTCTGATATAATCTATGAAAGAAAAATTTGTAACTTGGTAATCAAGTTCGATCCTTGGGCACTCTGATGCAAGAAGGAAAATTCAAGTGGAGATGGTCGATGAAGATGTTGATGAGACGAGAAGGTCACCATGGTGAGGTAAGTCTATTTCATTATGTTTTAATTATTTGGTTAACATTTTATTTTGATGACCTGAGAGAATGTTGCAGGAATACAGGATGAAAGTTGAGGCAAGATCAACTAGAAGAGTATTAACGGAAGCTCAATATTTGGTACCTAGAAACTATGAAAGCAAGATGAGTTGTCTTGGAATTGAATAGGTAGTTGTACGAGGAGATAACATGAAGGTAAAAGAAGATCACTTTCCTACGGAAGCTATGATCAGCTGGAAGTTTGGGAAGGCTCAATGCAATGCCTTCATATCGAAGAATAAATTGATGATCAAGAGAGAAGACATGGAACCTGTCACTAGAGAAGAGAGGGCTCCATGATACCTCGAAATAAAGGGGCCTCGATATAATAGATGTGAAGGAAAGAGGGAGCAATGTCGCTATGGAGAACTAGTAGTTGATACTATGATGAAAACAAGTTATAAGTTGTTGACTTCCCTAGTCTAGAAGGAAGTCCAGAATCCCCTCTGGTTTTGAGAGGGAGCAAAAGGAGTCTCCTTAAATAAGGAAGAAGGATATATTCTCAAGATAAAGGGAGAATAGGGATGTCCTCTCAGTTTGAGCGGGGCATGATATTTGATATCAGGTGTGCATTATTCTCTTCGGGTAATGAAGAGAGAATGACGAAGGATTAGATAAGAATTTCTGGTTTCCTTAGGGATAGACCATCCAAGAAATGAAAGGGGATTGATACTCCTTGAGGATTTGAATCCAAGATAGGTAGTAGTATTAGGGACTGACACTCTTTGAGGATAGGATAGGAATCCAAGATAAGAGTGGTCGAAGAGGACTGATATTCTTTGAGGGCTCAAGGATGAATATCCAAGATAAGAATAATCCCAAAATGGCATACCTTGTGGACATCTGGATGGGGTATGTACCTTAGAGAGGTAGTGTTGTATCACACATAAATCCTCCCAACATAATTCTCTTGAATAAAATATAAGCTTGTCCAGTTAGGCCTCGGGGACAGTGTTGGTTATAATGATGATGCTTGCACCATGGATAATCAATTTGACTCTTCTTGAGAGCTCTTCAGTTTGAGATATGATGTTTAACTAGTTGTAAAAATTATGAATACCTCCCTAGCTAAGAGGGAGTGTTGAGAAATGTAACTAGTTTCAATCTTCATAATTGTTGTACTTATTTCATATGTATCTTATGTAACAAACAAGAAAAGAAAAAAGAAAAAATATTACTATTAAAACATAGGTTTCATGTTCATTATTCATAGTCTTCTAGGTAAAAGCATGTTCTTCGTGCCTCTAGGGTTTGTTAGGTCTTAGGATTTATTGTCATGATTCAATGGAGTCAACATCATGTTTATAACACCTTTCCTGGCAATTTGTAATTGTAAAAAGAGCTTTTCTCAAGTCTAGAAAGTTTGGGAATCTCCAAGAGTACAAATTGGCCCCGAGAACCTCAAGTCGACCTAAAAGAGGGAATTAGACTCAATGAGAAGGCTATAAAAGGAAGTAGTTCGACCTCATTTGGACACATTCACTCACAAGTTTGATCTATCAAGGAAAGAGTTTGATTTGTAGCTGCGAAGTTGGAAAAAGGAGAGTCAAAGTCTAGGAGAAGCTTGGAAGACGAAATTTGTTGTTTTTGGGCTCTATCTCTCTCACACGTGCAAAGATTTCTGCTGCCAAAAAGAGGCTGGATTTGCAAGTCTGAATTGTTGGGGAGCGAAGTTGTGGTTGTTGGCAGGTGTAACTAGGTTCAGTCTTCATATTGACTATGTAATTATGTATTTATGTAATGAAAAAGACAAAGATAATAAAATGTATTTTTGAGCTTGCTTCATGGGTTTCATGAGCAAGAATTTTATTATAGGTCAAAAGACTTCTTCTTAATGTATTTTAGGAATTTTTCATCTTGTCATAAATGTATAAATTACAGTCATGTATATGAAGTAAAGCCAATGATGGTATGCCTCAAGACCTTGTCAAACCAGCTTGTAAACATAGCTCAAGAATGGTGCTAACACCCCTGATCAAATCGGTGTTATACTTAGTTGCAATACCTCTCCAAGTCGGCCTATAAACAGCAACGAAAGTCGGCTCATGAACCGTCACATATATTCATGGTCAGGTCGACTTATTACAGGGCCTGACCACTATAAATAACCCACTTGACTGTGCAAAACAATCAATGTAATTTTCGGATAAGTCTGCAACTTCAAGTGCAGATCACAGATACAAAAGAAAGCCTTAATACACCGAAGAACATAACTGAAGAAGTGTGTAAGGGTTCACTATAATTTCGGATTTAAGTCTATAATACTATTTCTACAATCACAAAGAAGTTCGAGGATTGTTTCAAGACTTTGTGTTGTTCGGTGAAAGATTGTTATTAAGTATAAAAGGGTGCAAAAGGAAGTTGTAGAGAGGAGTCTCTTAGAAAGTGAAGGAAGAAGATTTTTGGATACCGAGATAACTGGGTTAAGGGTTGCTGAATAGAGACCAAGTTTCTCTAGGTGGAAAGCACAGAACAATGAATAAAAGGAGGTTAGAGGAAAGCAGGATGAGGAGATCAAAAAATAGTGACAATACCATAAGCCAAGAAAGAACTAAGGTGGAGCTAAGGTAAATTCAAGAAACAAAGGAGAAACCAAGGACTGGGGACCGAGCTCTCTAAGGCTGGTGGTGAACAATGTTGAACAGTGTTGAACGGTGCAGAAAAGAAGGATCAGTTTAAGGATCCAGGTAAAGATTAGTGACAAGGTCTTGGAGGCATATAAAGGTCAAGGGTTTGAGTCATGATCGGGTACTTGCCAATTGAAGATCTATAAGAAGAATTAATTGCAGGCTTTTCTCTCCAAGAGGGAGAGTTTTTGGCCCTAGATCGAGGAGCCTAAATTTGTGTCTCTTGTGTTTTGATAATTGACTTGATGAAAGATCTAATAATCTAGTAAAGAGGAGACATAAGTAAGAGAAGTAAACTCACAAGTAATTATCAAGAAGATAATTTGAATTAAAATAAGCCCTACCTAATTATCAACATGGTATTAGAGCTAAGGTGTTGAAGGAAAGGGCTACTTGACAAAGATACACTCAAGGATTAAAGAGAAAGAATCCATTTATCTAGAAAGAATCAAAGTCAAGGTCAAAGTTTGCATTGGAAATTCAAATCAGTTTGCAAGGAAATTCTTGAGCCTTTTCAAGAAGACCTTTAAAGGATCCTCTCATCGAGGAGATAATCTTTGCCATCAAAGATTCTTGACATTTAAGACTTTGTTGGAAGACACATCATTAAGTTCCATCCAACACTATCCAACATCTTTGAAGACATCATCATTCTGAAGTAATCATCCAAGACATCCTTGATCCAAGATCACCTACTTTGAAGAATTCAATTTAAGAAGGAATTCATGTCATCATCTTCATCATCATCAAGGAATTTGATAGAAGGAGGAAGTCACTCTACTCAAGTAAGTATTTCTATGACCTCTTTTGAATATGTCAAAATGACTTATTGCAAAGAAAGCAACAAATTCGTTGGTTCATCAAACTTTAGTGCATGCAAGAAGAGGACAGATTTGAATCTAATCAAAGATGAAGATATGGGCTACATCAACAGATCTACAACTCAACCCTTAAAAGAAGATGCTCCAGCTCATGCCAAGTACATGAAAGGAGAAATAAGAGCCCAAAGGATTCTCATAGAATCCATTAAGGACTCACTCATACCCTATGTATCAAAACTAGAAATTTCAAAAGAAATATATGAGAAATTGGTGTTGTTATTCTCAGTGAGTACTGCAGGAGAAGTAATATCTCTGAGACAAGAACTATACAAGATGAAATTGTCAAGAGAGGAATGAATCACTTCATATTTTATGAGTATTTATGAAATACGAGACCAGCTGCAGGAATTAGGAGAAGTAATGTATGATAGTGAGATGACTACAGTGGTGTTGAATTCTCTAATGGAAGAATAGGGAAACTTCACTTCAAACTTATACGGGAAGAAAGAAGCAACACCATCTAGGATCTATAGTCTCTATGTAAAATAGAGGAAACAATATTGAAAGCCAAAGCTGATACACGATTAATTGAAGGGAATCAATCCTTTGCAGCCATGTCTGGGAAGAAAGGAAGATTCGGTAAATTTGGTCCTCAAAATAAAAGAAGAAATATGGAGAAATTATGATGCTTTGGTTGTAATGAACTTAGGCATTATAAAAGGTATTGTCCTAAATCTGGAAAGGACAAGAGGAAAAAGGAAGAAGCACATGTCACAAATGAAAGGGAAGAACCTGATGCAAAGAAATCTAAAAAAGAAGAAGTGAAAGATCTCTATTATGATTGAGATCATTTTCCTCTTTAAGTGATTTTTGTCAGATGTAAAATAGTATGATAGGAAGCATTGTATATCAATGGCATCATGATAGAAGCATGAAAGGAGCACTTTTCATAAGAGAATGTCTGCAATAAAACTATGATATGAAAGAAGTTGCTCTTCGGAACCTCACTGATAACTACATTTGATGAATAGCAGTCATCTAGATCAAGGGTCATCTATGAAACAGGTGTTGGCATTTCCTAATGAAGTCCTCCTTGGATTCACTGGTTAGGAAGGATGCAAAAGGTTTCATGAGGAATTCTATCTTGCAGGATTCGGGGATTAAGATATGATGACATATTGATGAAGCATATCAAGGGAATGATATTCTTCATTCTAGGAAATTAATGCATGATGACTCAAATGGATAAGATAAGGTACATATATGCTAAAACTGGATGTTGTGAAGTCATGTCATATGGTTGCAGGTGATGGACTTCTATCTTTAGAAGTATGATCAAAGAAAGGAGGATCTCTTTCGGTACACGGGTTGTCGTTAACAGATGAAATCAAATATGTCATCATATGGAATATGAGGTGGTTGTATACAAACAAGGAACTATATGCTGAAAGTTCCTAGGAATAAATGAAACTGCGTGGAGAAAGAAAGGAAAAGATCATGAAGTTCAACCATGATAAGAGGTGGTTATCATCCATAATCCAAGAAGATGTGACTAGGAGATCTTATGGGAAGATATGTAGACTCTGATAGAAGTATGGTAAAGAAGAAGACCCTTTAAAATACATATCTTTAGGAGATGTGTCAATCCGAATAAAGGATTTCAATGCCTGCAGGAAGATGTCATGCTGAAATATCATCATTGAGGTAACTTATGATTTAAAAGTTCTTATGTATATGTTGATCTGAAGAATTTTATGCAGGGTTGCCAACCATGTGGAAGGATGTAATATCCTTGGGAGATAGTTCTAAGGAAAGCAACATGGCATAAAGGTGGATCAGATGAGAAAGACTGATGAATCTCTTTGTGGTAGATGACATCACTCATGGACGAAACTGATGGATAATTTGTGCCCTATGAAGCTAAAGTTTAAGATTCCTCGAGATCGAAATCTATGACAACGAGGGGAGGAATTATTCATGAGCAACTGAGTGTCTCACCATTGCTGCTGCAGGTCCTTTGTTAAGAGGGAGCCTGGTGGTAAGTTTCTTACTTGGAAGAAACTGGGTAATTCCTAAGAATGAGATTAGGTACATTCCTTGTATAGGAATGAGTACATTCCCTTGTGTAATAAGTCCTCCATGGCTTAGAGGGAGAGATAGACATATCATTCTGGTCTTCAACTGGGAAGACAAAATGGAGGATTGGGTAATAATCTGACATCTGATACTATTTGAGAATGAGATAGGGCATTCAAGATAAGAGTAGTCGTGGACCGATATTCTTTGATGGCTAACTACCCAAGAGAAGAGTAGTCCAAGAAGGTCATACTTCGGAAACACATGAGTGGAGTATGTGCCTTGGAGAGACAATAACGATGGTGTCTATAAGTCACGTGTCTCGCCAGAATTATGGCCCATTGTATCGTTGAGAGATGGGGTTGTTAGTCAAAGCCTTGCACTAGGAAAATTCTAGTTGATATGATGCTATCCAGATGTGATTACCAATCCGATTCTTCTTATGAGATTGTTCAGATTGAAAGTAACCATGTACCATTATGAATACCTCCCTAGTTAAGAGGGAGTGTTGGAAAGTGTAACTAGGTTTGATCTTCATATTTAGTATGTAATTATGTATTTATGTAATGAAGAAGACAAAGATAATAAAATGTATTTTTTAACTTTCTTCATGGGTTTCATGAGCAACAATTTTATTATAGGTCAAAAGACTTCTTGTTGATGTATTTTAGGGATTTTTCATCTTGTCATAAATGTATTAATTAGAGTCATGTATATGAAGTAAATTCAATGATGGTATGCCTCAAGACCTTGTCAAACCAGCTTGTAAACATAGCTCAAGAATGTTGCTAAGACCCCTGATCAAATCAGTGTTATACTCAGTTGAATACCTCTCCAAGTTGGCCTATAAAAAGCAAGGAATTCAACTCATGAACCGTCACATCTATTCAAGGTCAGGTCAGCTTATTACAGGGCCTAACCACTATATATAGCCCACTGGACTGTGCAGAACAATGACTATAATTTTTGGATATCTCTGCAACTTCAAGTGTAGATAACAAATACGAAAGAAAGGGTAATACAGCGAAGAACATAACTAAAGAAGTGTGTATGGATTCACTGTAATTTCGGATTTAAGTCTGTAATACTATTTTTTCAATCATAAAGAAGTCTAAGGACAGTTTCAATACTTGGTGTTGTTCGGTGCAAGATTGTTATTAAGTATAAAAGGGTGCAAAAGGAAGCCGTAGCGAGGAGTCTCTTAGAAAGCAAAGGAAGAAGATTGTTGGATGCCGAGATAATTGGATTAAGGGTTGTTGAACAGAGACTGAGTTTCTCTAGGTGGCAAGTGCAGAACAGTGAATAAAAGGAGGTTAGAAGAAAGCAGGCTGAGGAGATCAATAAATAGTGACAATACCAGAAGTCAAGAAAGAACTAAGGTGGAGCTAAGGTAATGTCAAGAAACAAAGGAGAAATTGAGGACTAGAGACTGAGCTCTCTAAGTTTGGTGCAGAACAGTGCAGAATGGTGTTAAATGGTGCATAAAAGAAGGATCAGTTTAAAGAGCCAAGAAAAGAGCAGTGACAAGGTCTTGGACACATACAAGGGTCAAGGGTCTGAGTCATGGTCATGGTACTTGTCAATTGAAGATCTATAAGAAGAATTACTTTCGGGTTTTATGTTGGTCAATAATTGTCAATTGATGGAAATTTGTAAGATCTCTCCTAGTAAATGTCTCCCTCTCCTAGTAAATGTCTTCATGAAGTCACATTTTTTTCTCATTACTATCCTCCAAATCTGCACTATTAAATGACCAGACACATTAAAAAATATTTTTCACCATCTGAAAGGCACAATTTCTTTGTGAGATCTTCACCATCCTTTAGATCATAATTTTAGCTTTCCAACAAGCCCTTATTGGTCGAAAACTCCAAATGGTGAGGGAGAACGAGAATTTTCAAGTTGAAATATTATTCTAGTCTTGGAGCCGACCTGTCCTAGCTTTCATGTTGGCTTATTTAAGTGTCGTGGCTCCTCATTGGCATGGAAAATCTCTATATATAGAGCGGTGATCACTTGTTTTGGAGGTAGGAGCTCGGTAAACAACAAGGAAGAATATACACAAAAAACAAGAAAATGTTCACGTCTTGTGAACTAGGGTGGCCGTGGAAGGAAGATAATCTTCAGATCTGTGATGACTGTTCAAATTTTGGATCTATGATCCAGATTTCAACTCCATACCAATGAATTAGACTACGGACTTGTGCTGACACTACAATTTTTGGAGCAGTGGTTTAAATTTTGGGCCTTTTCTTGTTGTTGGTGTTGAGATTTTGTATAGTTGGTGTAGCATCGAGTGTGCTCTAGCCCTGAAATTTTGTGGAGGGACTAAGACACACTTGATCTCCAAAACCCGGAAAGTGTTTTGAGAAATTTCAGTTGGTGTTCAAGTTATTCAAATAATTAATTATTTTAATGGATTTCCTAAGTTTAAACTTAGGAAAATTAAATAATTAAAGTGAATTAATTAACACATTTGCTGAAATTGTCTTAAGTCACATGGATCAAGCAATCTTTTAATCTTAGTCTTTGATAAATGTTTTAATATCGACCGCTGATGAGATGAATTAAAAAGTATAAGAGAAAGGCTTGAGGGTCAATTGGAGGATACACATAGTTGCAGAGTTGAGGAATAGATCTGGAATTCTAGGGCGGGTTTGCTAAGAATTTCCGGAGGAAGTTCCTGCAGCGAGGGGTAGTATTGTCTAAGGGGATGATCTGATCCCGGAGCAAAGAGTTAGTAAGAGGCAGAGGAGCAACAACAAGAACAGCGCATAAAAGCAGAGCAGCAGCTACGCGGGTGTTGCGCAACCGCTACGCAGGACAACGCAAAGGCTCCAGGGGGTTGCAGAAGTTACGCAAATGGTCTCCAGGGCCAGTGTAAGGCCTACGTCACCCTTCCAGGGGTTACACAGTCCCTCTTAGGGCAGTGCAGTGGCATTCTGAGGCTATTAGGGCTGACGTTGAGGCTTCAGGGGCAGCGTTGAGGGTTTCTAGGGCCAGATCCGCGCTAAGTCTTGTAAATCTCGTTTGAGGGTGTGGATCAGTAAAATATTTGGCACTAGAACTTTAGGTTAGTTGCAGATTTGATTTCATTCATTCTCAATAGGGTTTTCCAGATCTGGAACCCAGATTTACTGTACTCAAAACTACTTAGTAATAAACCCTCATATCTGTTGCACCGATTTTCCTGCTTTGGGTTTTTCCGGGGACTTATGTCCAAAAATCCATGTGTCACTTTGTTGCATGAGTGTATTATTCAGTAAATGATATGCATGTGTAGGTTGTAGTTGTGTTTATTTTGGTATTTTCTGAATTTATTTTCTGAAAATAACTTGTATTAATCTAAAACAAGTAGGAGAAATAAACCAAGATATTGCAGTAGATTTTTCACATGGTATCAAAGTGATAGCAGATCAAGTTGAATCTCCAGCAATCAGTTGAAGAAATATTTTCCTAAAGGGTGGCAGACGAAGCAGCAGATCCGGAAAGGACATATTGATAGCAGGAGAACGCAGATCCAGAAGAAAACAGTGCTGAAGCTGCAGAAGGCCTTAGGGCTTACGCAGACCCTTCCCAGGGCAGCGTAAGGACTGCGTCACCTAGTATGGGGTTACGCAGTCCACTTCTAAGCAGCGTTGAGGCTACGTTGGGCCAGTCAGTAGGATGAAGTACAATCATTTCTCCAATTGCAGAAGAATTTTTCCAAGATCCGGAAGCAGTGCTTCAGATCTTCAGCAGTGTTGGTGGGGTGGAGATTCTGTAGGTGCAGAATTGTGCCTAGCTAAGGCAACAAAGGCGGGAGGAAGATAGTTAATCAGCATATCTGAGCCAAACAGATTTGAGTTTCGATCAAGAGGATCGGAGAGTGTTGTCCATTTGTGTTTGGCTGAAATATTTCCAAGAGGGAAATCAGTTTTTCAGAAGAAGCAGTCACTAGAGGGTTTCTAGTCACCACGAAACCCAGATCCAGAGGGAGAAGCATTGTTTTTGTCAGATCTGAGCAAGATGGCTCGATATGAACTGAGGGATCAAGATAGATTGGACGGAATGTCCAACTATGTTATCTAGAAGGCCAGAATCCTTTCAGTTCTGGATGAGTATGGTCTCAAAGATCATGCAGAGAAGGTTCTTGACGTACCAACCGATGCAGATCCTCTCAAGAAGTATGAAGAAAATCAAGCACGGACAAAGCGTTTGATCATAGACTTATTCAAGGATCACGTGATTCCTCATATTTTTGGAAAGACTTCAACAAATGACATGTGGGTAGCCTTGGACACAATGTACCAAGGAGGCTCTATGCAAAGAAGAATGCTTCTTGAGAACCAGATGCAGTTGTTCTAAATGATGAAAGGTGAAGAGATAGATCCATTCCTCTTCAGGCTTTAAGCCATCCAAGATCAACTGGTTGGAATTGGTGCTACTCCGGATGAGGGGCTCTTAGTGAGGACTACTCTGAATGCAGTCTCAGAATATTGGGAAACGTTTGTCTAGAGAATTTTGGGAAGGGCAGCGTTACCATCTTGGGCTGACATGTCAACTATCCTTCGTCGAGAGGAGATCAGGAGGGTCACCAAGCAGCAGAATATCAGTGGAGGAAGCGGAAAGGCCAAAGTCAATGAGGAAGAGGAGGATGCAGCCCTTGCATCAAGGGAAGAAGAATAAGGACCTCTCCAAGGTCTGATGCTTTAATTGTGGTGATCTTGGACATTTCACCAACAGTTTTCCTAAGAAGAAGGACAAAGGATCTTCTGATTCCAAGATTGCAGCAGCAAATGATGATGGCTCTGATGATGATGCGGCCATGAGTGCTCATGTGCCTCGAGAGAAGAGGTGGGGTGACATGGATCTGTAGAGCATCTACAGACAGTTTGGTGGGATCCTTGAGTCAGCCTTACTCTTGGATCACATACAAGCTATGGGAGCCTTAAGGCAGTAGCGGGATGAGTCAGAAGATGGTTGCAGAAGGCCACATTGAAGCGGAAGAGGGATTTGAAGAGCTAAAGAGGAAGCAGCGTAATGCAGAGGCAACATCAGCGTGGAGGCAGCAACGCAGAGGGGTTGATGGGACTTCAGCAAGGCAGAGAAGCTGGGCTCACGTAGTGCAGTGTTGCAGCATAATAGTGTCTCCAGAAGGACAGTGTAAATCAGCATCCAGGGAGCTTCAGTGGTGGAGGGAAACTTGACTTGTTTGTGAAACAGTTGGACAGAGTTATTTAGTTGCTTACTTTCAACAACTAAGTTTCAATGCAGCAATTAGCAGTGGCAGTGCTATGGGCAGCATGATGCAGCAATTTGAGAGGGAGTTGCAGTACAAATGTGGCAGTGTCAGCGGCAGTGGCATGGGCAGCAGTACAAAGAGAGGCAGTGCAGTAGATGGAGGGAAGCAAGCCAAGCATCAACAGCACAAAATCCATCTTCAAGACCTTGTAGTGCATGGTGTGGATGCATTTCTAGAGTAAACTTTCCTAGAGCACACTCCGTGCTAAGAGAGAGTGTTGAGATTTTGTATAGTTAGTGTAGAATCGGGTGTGCTCTAGCCCTGAAATTTTGTGGAGGGTCTAGGACACACTTAATCTCCAAAACCCAGAAAGTGTTTTGAGAAATTTTAGTTGGTGTTCAAGTTATTCAAATAATTAATTATTTTAATGGATTTCCTAAGTCTAAACTTAGGAAAATTAAATAATTAAAGTGAATTAATTAACACATGTGCTGAAATTGTCTTAAGTCACATGGATCAAGCATTCTTTTAATCTCGGCCATTGATGAATGTTTTAATCTCGACCATTGATGAGATGAATGAAAAATTATAAGAGAAATGCTTGAGGATCAGTTGGAGGATACACACAGTTGCGGAGCTAAGGAATAGATTTGGAATTCTAGGGTGAGTTTGCTAAGAATTTCCAGAGGAATTTCCTGCAGCAAGGGGTAGTATTGGCTAAGGGGATGATCTGATCCCAGAGCCAAGAGGCAGAGGAGCAGCAACAAGGACAGCGCAGAGAAGCAGAGCAGCAGCTATGCAGGTGTTGCGCAGTCGCTACGCAGGTGCTACGCATGACAACTCAAAGGCTCCAGGGGGCTGCAGAAGTTACGCAAAGGGTCTCCAGGGCCAGCGTAAGGCCTGCGTCACCCTTCCAGGGGTTACGCAGTCCATCTTTGGGAAACGACAGTGGAATTCTGAGGCTAGCAAGGCTGACGATGAGGCTTCAGGGGCAGCGCTGAGGGTTTCTAGGGCCAGATCTGGGCCAATTCTTGTAAATCCCATTTGAGGGTGTGGATCAGTCATATATGTGGCACTAGAACTTCAAGTTAGCTGCAGATTTGATTTATTTTATTCTCTGGCAAGTTTTCTAGATCTAGAACCCAGATTTAATGTACTCGGAACTACTTAATAATAAAACCTCATATTTGTTGCACCGATTTTCCCTCTTTGGGTATTTTCGGGGACTTATGTCCAAAAATCCATGTGTCACTTTGTTGCATGAGCTTATTATTCAGTAAATGATCTGCATCTGTAGGTTGTAGTTATGTTTATTTCAGTATTTTCTGAATCAATTTATGAAAATAACTTGTTTAATCTAAAACAAGTAGGAGAAATACACCAAGATACTACAGTAGATTTTTCATAGTTGGTGCAAGTTTCAGACCTGAGGTTGTCACAGACATCATACCTAATATCTTAGTCATGTAGCTCGGAATTGCAGTGACTTTTGGAGGCTCAGGCAGATTCTAGATCTATACCTCTTCAGCTCGGATCTGTGGTAAGATCACCTTGGAAGCTCGGGTTTAAGGTTCAAATTTTTGGATATAACTTACCATTAGTACCTCGAATTGAGATTGCTTTTTGTTGGACCGTGGTTATCTAAACTTGGACTGTGGAAAATTATTTTTCCTTGTTATTCATATTATGGGAGATCTCTTCACATCATAAATCTTCCACAATGACAATATTGGCAAAAGTTATACATTTGCAGTATGACGGATAAAAAACAGTAACAAGGAAAATTGAAGAGTCCTATTAACAAGCATTGATAAAGTAAAACAGAGACAAGTGCACAGGGAAGAAAAAGTGATTTTGGGAGTATTGAAGACAGTGAAGAATAAGCCAAGAACACTTACATATTTTGGAACAGTCACTAAGTCAGAAATTTGATTGAGCAGTAAAAATAGTTTTGGAGCTGACTGTACAGTGAAGATTATGTCAAGGATATTCAAGTAAGTATCATTCTCATTTCCTATCAAAAGAAGATAAGAAGGATTAGTGTCCTTAGGGTAGGAGCCCCTAAACGCAAGGTTGGTGCCTTGGAATAGATAGGGTTGAAGGCCTAGAGGTCGAAGCCCCATCAAAGTCCAAGTTGGTGCTTGGCAACAGGTTGGTGCCTAGATTATTGAAGGGTTGGTACCCTCACATATTGTTGTACTCATTCACTTGAAAAATGATTATAATAGTTCTTGTTTTGTAATAAAAATATCATTATACATTTCTTTGATTATAGTTGTGAAGAATCTAACTGGTTAAAATAAAAATTGAAGATAAATATGGATTCACCCTCCTCTTAGTATTTCCAACAATTGGTATCATAGCCATCTTCTTCATTATCAGCCTAACAGCTGGAAGAAGGATTCTTAGACACAATGAAGAATCGAGAAGTGACAAGAAAGTTTCCTATGTTCGATGGAACAAACTTTGGTTTTTGGAAGAAGAGGATGTCCTACTATTTAATGTCCCTTGGACCCAAGTGTGGCATTTTCATTTTGAATGGATACAAATCCCCTTCCACTCTTCCAATTGATCCAGAGGAAAGGAAATCTTACATTGCTAATGCCAAAGCTCTAAATTCCATTAATAGTGGAATCTATGATTATGAATTCACAAAGTCATGAATTGTGACTCGGCCAAAGAAGTATGGGATAAGTTGGTTGCCTTATATGATGGGGACTCCAAAGTTAAGAAGGAAAAGATTCAAACTCATAGAAGACAATTCGAAACTCTGAAAATGGGTGACAAAGAAGATATTGCATCATACTTTCTCTAAGTATTTGAAGTTGTCAACTCTCTTAAAGGTTTAGGAGAAAATGTTGAAGAGAGCATTTTTGTTCAAAAAATCCTGAGATCTCTTCTTGACAGATTTGACTCCAAAGTAAGTGCTATAGAAGAAATGAAGGACCTAGATACTCTCGAGATGGACGAACTTCATGGAATTCTCATTGCCTATGAGATGAGGAAAGGAATCCAAAATTCCAAAGAAGCGGCATTCAAAGCCTCAAAATCAACAAAAAAAGGGAAAGGATGGAATAACAACAGTGATGAATCCGATGTTGAAACCAAATTAGCACATTTTGTATGAAGACTAAAGAAGGGATCCAAGCTAAAAGGTAAGTACCCTCTTATTCATTTCAAATATGGAAGAATGGATCAGTATGCTGTGAAATGTCCTCATAAACATGATAGTGATGATGAGGCGGATAACAAAAGGATGGTGTACAAAAAGAAAGGGTTTAATAAGAAGAACTTCTTCTCCAAACGAGATGAGTCTGATGAAGATGAATTTATAATCATCAAGAAGAAATCAACTAGAAATATCCCTCATCACAAAGGAGGTGATGATGAATCAGATGAATAAAATGACTATGTTGGAAGCAAAGAAGTATTATTCATGGCATTCACAAATAATGATGATTCGGGACTAGAAGGTGAAGGAAATGTGGATGAATTACTAATAAGTGCTATTGAAGAAAATGAGAATTTACGAAAGAAGATGATTTCTCTCAAAGTTGAAAAGGAGGAATGTTGGCCCTCAATTTTGGTCATTTTTTCCTATCCTAAATTCATCTATTTACCACCATATTTCATCCATATATGCCTCATTTTAGCCTTATTATGCATATTCAGGTATTTAAATTAAGTTTTTCAATTTTTAGAATTTTTTGTAAAAATTGGTTTTTAAGAGTAATTATTGGACTGCACTAAAAACTCTCGTAATAGCTTCATTGAAGTCATATGTGCAGGACACCTGGGCGAGATTTGAGCATATATTTGGAAAGCTTGGGAACCACGGATGGAAAAATACCTATTGGTTCAATCAAACTGAGAAAAAACAGGCTTGGTCAACGTTGGTCAAACTTGACTAGTCATTCAAGAATCCCTAGTAAAAAGGGGTAGATTTATTATTTTGTGGGATTTTTCCTGATTTTGTGAACAAGAATAGATGAGTTCGGCCTATAGGATTGTTAGAGACATTATAGCTAAGTCTGTTTATGATTTTCCTATTTAAACAAAGTTTATTGACCATTCAATCATGTAGAATACATGTAATTTTGTATTGAGACTTTTTGGAGACTTTGAGATAATTTGAAGAACCAGTTCTATTGTTCTATTTGTTGTTCATGATGTGGATGATTTATTATTTTTTTTGTAGCTGAAGAGTTCTTCAAGTGTGCAAGGCAAGGGTGGAGGGCCCCCATACCAAGCTAAGTACACTTTGGTTAAATTAGCATAGTTTTAATGCAATAGTTCTTGCTTCAGATTTATGATTTAGTCATTTAGATGTGTCATGATTTCTTATGATTGTTGGATGATTATTGGTTTAAATCTAATTTTCATACGAAAAGACAACCAAGAATTTAAGTTAAATTCTCTTTCTATCAAATTATGAAGAACAACTAAAATTCATCCTCTTTACATTTCTTGAATTCTAGTTTATAATTTAATGCAATAGTAATATTGTTGGAGTAGAATTGTGAAGAAGGACAACCAGGACCTCCTAAGTTAGGAGCCTATTCTCTTGCTTTCTACACATCACAAACTGCTGCTCTTTAGTCTCTCTTCTTGAGGACAATACTGTGGGAAAGGACAACCAAGACCTCCTAAGTTAGGAGCCTCTTCCTTCACTTACTACATCTTGAATCGGAAACTTTTTAGTTAGATCTTATATTTTTAATATGCATTTCCATTATTTTCATCTAAACAACTACTTCCAACACTAGTTTAATCTAAAATTCCATATACTTTGGTTTGCTTCGAAGTCTACAAACCTGGATTGACAAGCAAAACACCTGCATTAGTTTACTTTGTAAATTGACCCAACAAGGAAGCAAAAAGAAGGGAAGACTTCTTGAACAACAAGCTAAAAGAAAAAGAAGAAACATGTGAAAGAAGCTGAAATAGTGTCTCTATGAAAGGAGTTGGAGCAAGTGAAAAGGAGTTGGCAAAGCTCTCAAGCACTTGATAACATCCTTAATACTCAAAAACCTCAATATGACAAGTCTAGGATTGGTTTCGAAGGAGAATAATCAATAATTAAGGATAATTCAAAAAGCTATGCTGACATACTATCTAGCCATTCAAAAAAGGAGAAGTCATCTCATCAAAAACAAAGGCACTTCTTAAATCCAAGGAATGAAGGAAGAGAAACTCCAAGGAAGAATTTTGATTCAAGTTATGGCTATTACAACGAGTATCAAACTATCTTTCTTGGGTATTGTTACTATTGTAAAAACTTTGGTCTTCAAGCTAAGCATTGCATGGCTCATAAGACTGAAGCACCAAAATTGAAAGATCAAATAAACAAACTTCGTGGTCCCAAAGAGAAAGGACAAATCAAGACTTACAATTCTTTTGATCATTTGGCTAAGTTTGATCTGACTTGCTCATTATGTAATAATTATGGTCATAATGAACGAAACTTCCCACTCAAAAGAGAGAGAAAAAAGGGTAGATCTCAATACGGATAAATGTGGCCTAGCTCTATGTGCTCATAGTGATGAAAACCATTGGTTCGTGGATAATGGATGCTCAAGACATATGAAAGGTGACCCAAAGAAGTTTGTCTCGTTGAACAAAAAGAATGGAAATGTATCCTTTGGAAGTGGATCTGCTAAAATCACTGGAAAAGGATCTGCTACCCTCGCTAATGGACAAGGAAAGGCTCAAAATACTTTTTTGGTAGAAGGGCTCAAACACAATCTCTTAAGTGTTAGCCAAATTTGTGACCAAAGACATAATGTTGTCTTTAGCACTAAAAATTGTGAAATAAGAGACATCCTCAGGAGAACTTGTGGAAAAAGGAGTAAGAACACCAGATAACATTTACACTATGAGCACAATCCAAGAAGATAAATGTTACCTAAGTCAAGCAGATGAAAGTTGGTTATGGCACAAGCGATTAGGGCATATAAGTTTTTATAACTTGATTAATATCAGCAAAAATAATGCAGTAAGGGACATTCCAAAGATGTTCAAGCCAAATCAAGTTGTATGTGGCCCATGTCAACATCGAAAGCAAACTAGAACCAGTTTCAAGACTAAGGAGTTCTCAACATCAAAACCTCTGGAGAACATTCATGCATATTTATGTGGTCCAACTAGAACTCCAACACTTCAAGGTGAAAGGTACATTGCTTTATTTGTTGATGACTATACTAGAATGATGTGGGTATATTTCATAAAATACAAATCCGAAGCATTTGAATGTTTTAAGAATTTTAAAGCGCTTGTTGAAAATGAGAAATATTCAAAGATAAAATGTCTTAGAACGAATAGAGGAGAATTCACTTCAAAATAATTTGATGAATTTTGTAAAGTGCATGGAATCAAAAGAGAAGTCTCTGCTACTATAACACCCAAGCAAAATGGAGTAGTTGAAAGAAGGAATCGAATCGTTCAAGAAATGGCAAGGACAATGTTACTAGCAGCTGACTTGCAGGCAAAATTTTGGAAAGAAGCAGTCAGGATAGTAGTTTACACCTTGAATCGAACTCAACTAATGACAAGACTCCTTATGAATTATGGAAAGGAAGACTTGCTTCAATAAAGTACTTCAAGATTTTTTGAAGCAAATGTTTCATAAAAATCAATTATGACTCACCAGGAAAATTTGATTCTCCGGTTGATGGAGGAATATTTCTTGGATATTCTACTAGGAGCAAAGCTTACAAATGCTACAATAATCAACTATGAAAAATAGTAGAAAGCATTGATGTGAAAATCGATGAAGCTCTTCCAGAAAAGAAAATTGAAGATCATGAAATAGAACCCTTTATTGAAGAAATCGAAGAAGAAACTGAAAAGGAAGAAAAATATCAAGAACCACAGAGTGAACCTTCACAAACTCCTTCTAAGATCAAATTCCTTCAAAAACATCATCTCGAAGAACAGATTATTGGGAATATAGATGAAGCAATTCAAACTCAAAGAAGAATGACAAGCACACCAAGAAAAGATGGTGTGGCTCGCTTATCTATGATAGAACCCGACAATTTTTCTCAAGCAAGTAAAGATCCTCAGTGGATAAAGGCCATGGAAGAAGAAATGTCTCAAATTGAAAAGAATAAAACATGGGAGTCGGTACCTCATCCAGAAGATAAAAATATCATTGGAACAAAATGGGTATTCAAAAACAAGATGAATGAGCATGGACAATTAATCAGAAATAAAGCAAGGCTTGTTTGCAAAGGATACTCACAAATTGAAGGAATTGACTTTCAAGAAACCTTTGCACCAATAGCACGATTAGAAGCTATAAGAATGTTTTTGGTATTTACTTGCTCGAAAGGATTCAAGGTCTATCAAATGGATGTACAATCAACGTTTCTGAATGGAGAACTCAAGGAAGAAGTCTACATGGAGCAACTGGAAAGGTTTGATCTAGCTGAAGGGAAAGACTTTGTATGCAAGTTGAAAAATGCTTTGTATGGACTAAAAGAAGCTCCTAGAGCTTGGGATGAAAAGTTAGATCACTATCTGTAACAAGAAGGTTTCAAAAAGGGAGTGGCAGGAAGCAATATCTACATGAAGATACACAAGGATAAATTATTGATCACTCTTGTATACGTTGATGATCTAATCTCTGCAAGCAATGATGAAGGGATGAGCCATGAATTTTCTCTAAATATGTCAAAAATTTTCAAAATGTCAATGATTGGTGGGTTATCTTACTTTCTTGGGCTACAAATATCTCAAACCACTGCATGAATGTATATATCTCAGGAAAAATATCTCAAAGACATGCTCAAAAGATATGGGATGGAAGATTGTGCACCTATGAGCACACTGATGACCACAGATTGTAAATTAAGTAAATATGAGAGGGGTCGATAATTGGAGCTCTCCTATACTTAGCTGCTACAAGGCCAGATATTATGTAAGCAGTGGGAATGGTAGCAAGATTTCAATCAAGTCCTAAAATATCCCATCTAGCAGTTGTGAAAAGAATACTTAGATATTTGCAAGGAACTGTTGATTTCGGTCTTTGGTATCCTAAGAGTTCAACTCTTACTGTGACAACTTACTCCGATGTTGATTGGGTTGGAAGCGTGGATGATCGAAAAAGTACCAGTGGAAATGCATTCTTTATGGGAGATTTTCTTGTATCTTGGCTCAGCAAAAAGAAATCGTCTATATCTCTTTCTACAACTGAAGCTGAATATATAGTTGTTGCTGATTGTTGTACAAAAATACTATGGATGAAGGAAGATTAGAAGTATGTCAACATAGAAACTAAACAATCAATCACCATCTATTGTGACAACGCTAGTGTCATAATTCTCAGCAAGAATCCAGTGATGCACTCAAAGACAAAACATATTCCAATTAAATATCACTTTCTTCGTGAACAAGTTGCTGAACAAAACATCAAGTTGGAATACATCAATACAAAGGACAAAATTGTAGATATCTTTACCAAACCCCTTCCACGAGAAGCATTTGAACATCTTCGCAAAAAAGATGGGGGTTATTGCTCTTGCATCACAGTAAGCAGATTCTTTCACCATGGAGCCACTGTGAAATTTTCAAGAGGAAAATATTTTTGCAATACTTGGTTTATTTCTCCTACATATGAGATAAGTTATTTCCAGATGCTTCAGTAAATTCTGAAATAAACACATTTGCAGATCTTCACTATCGTTAAGAGCATAAGAACATAAAGATAATTCACACCAGTAGCACAATAGAAATAACCACATGAACACAGATGTTTTTGGACAATTGTCCCCGAAAAAAACCCAATGTGGGAAAACCGATGTAGCAGATGAGGGTTTTATATTTATCTTCAGAAATGGAAAGTACATTTATAGGAGTCTGATGAGCAGAGAAAAATTAGCAAACACCTGGCTGAATTTTCTAGACCTTCTAGACAAATTTTGGACCCTCGAAGTGACCTCCTTCACCCTCTGCGTCATCTAGCGTGAATGCTCTGCACAATCCCTCTCTGGACTGTGTGATTCTGCGTGGAGGGGTTCTTGTTGTTGATCAGCTCACCCTTCCCTTCACCCTCCTGACTTCTGCTTCCCGATAACTGACTCCTCCCTCCTCCTTTTTCTTCTACAACCCAACCTCTATAAACTCGCCCACTGAAATTGAATTCTCTTGCTTAAGAATTGATTTCCTTCGAGTACTGAGAGTGTCCCCAACTTGATTTCCAAATGACCCTCAAGTCTCTTCTTATAGTCTTCTCGCTGATGAATCAATGGCCAAGATTATATCATTAATCAATGGCTCAGAATAAAAGATGACTTGATCTTCGTCTTCTAGAACATTCACACTCTGCTCTATTAATACCCTTTAATTATTTAATTTCCCTAAGTTTATACTTAGGTTGTGCATTAAAATAATTAATTATTTTAATAAAGTCATATCCAAGTGGAGTTTCCACAAACGATTTTCGGGTTCTCTAGATAACTGGTGTCTAAGCCTCTCTACCAAAAATGAGACTTAGAACACTTTTCATTGCTATATAAATCAACACTCTCTCTTAGCGAGGAAAGTGTTTAAGCAAGATATCGTTGTACTGCTTTGACTCTACATCATCTGTTGCGATGATGATGTCCTGGCTGTTGCCCCTCATCTCTGCTTTGCTGCTTCCTGTACTGTTGCCCTGCCACTGCAGTATCCGTACTAAAACTCCCTCTTCTTCTGAAGACCACCCTTTCCTATAGTGGAAGGGGTTCTTGACCATCCCCATCTTCACTCTGAAGTAAGTGAACTTGATCTTACTTAGAGCCTTTGTGAGGATATCTGCCACCTGTTCTCCTGTAGGAGTGTATCACAACTGTACTGCTCCCCTCTGGGTATAGTCCCTGATAAAGTGACACCAAATGTCAATGTGTTTCGACCAGTCATAAAACACAGGATTTTCAGAGTGCTTAATGCAGCTCTGATTATCGCACAATCTTGGTCGGTTTTATCCACTTCTTGAGTAAGTTTAAGAGAAATTTGCAGAGCCATATGGCCTCGCATGAAGTTGTGCTTGCTGCCATTTACTCTGCCTCAGCTGAGCTCAATGCTACGGACTTCTGTTTCTTGTTGCACCATGAGGTCATTCCTGAGCCAAGACTAAAACAGTACCCACTGGTACTTTTTCGATCTACTGTGCTTCCAACCCAGTTTGCAATTGTGAACCCACTTAACTAGATCTCATTACCCCTAGTGTACTTCAGCCCATACTCGACTATCCCTCTCAACTATCTGAGAATATGTTTGGTTACTGCCTAGTGAGCCCTCCTTGGTTCCACCATGAACTGACTGAGGGTATTCACTGCATAATAGATGTCTGGTCTTGTGTTGACCAGATACATCAATGATCCGATGAGTTGTCTGTACAATGTGGGATCAACCTCATCATCCTCTAATGTATCTATCTTCTTCTAGTTAGTAATCATTGGCGTGGCCATGGGTCTACAGTCTTCCATCTGAAATCTCTTCAGAATTTCAGTCGTGTATCTTCCTTGTCCTAGGAAGATTTCCCCTTTCTGCTGCCAGACTTCTAAACCAAGAAAATAGTGCATCTACCCCAGGTCCTTCATGTCGAATTCTGTTGCCAGGTTCTCCTTAGAGTCTTTAATGAGCTTGGATGACCCTATCAAAAACTAGTCATCCACATAGAAAACAAGAATAAGCGGCTCATCTCCTACTCTTAAGTAGTATAAATTGGGATCTGCATCACTCTTGACGAACCCCATCTTCCGCAAGTAGTCATCAATCCGACCATACCATGCCCTAGGGGCATGTTTTAAGCCATACAAGGCTTTCTTAAGTCTGCAAACATGAGTCTTTTGCTCATGTGTCTCGAAGCCCTCTGTGTAGAAATTTATGAATCTTAATTCTTATGCAGAAATTATTTCTGTTAATCCGGTTAAGCTTCTCCTACTTATACAAATTATCAACTGAATAAATTCAAGTTAACATCAAAGAAAAACACATAACAGATCTCGACCAATTCAGATCTAGAATAAGCACATGCACACATAGACAAAGTGGCAGTTATTTATGGACAAACTGTCCTCGAAAAAACCCAATGTGGGAAAACCAGCCTCTGGCTGCAAGAGGGCTCTATTATTAAGAATATTTCTGAATACAGAACTTTGGGTTCCAGATCTGGAAAACCCTACAGAGAAAACTCTAGATCTGCATCACCTGACTGATCTAAGACCAACAATGTTGACAGATCCACACCCTCAAACAGGATTTACAGAACTCAGCTAGATCTAGGCCTAGAAACCCCAGATCTGCCCCTGAAAGACATTGTGTCAACCTCTGAAGGCCTCCAAATGATCAGCGTTGTCACTGGAAGGGACTGTGTTAGCCCAGACTGGGTGACGCAGTCACTACGCTGCCCCTAAGGGTCTCTGCATAACTCATGAAGGGTTTCCCGAAAATCACGTTGTCCTTGTTGTTGTTGCTGCTGCTGTTGTAGTCTGTTGTTGTTGCTGCTGCATTCCTCTGTGTTGTCTTTCCTGATCTCTTCTCTGCTTCTTGTGTATTCTAGACCCCGGGATCATATCATCCCCTTGGTCTAAATTCCCCTCTCTGCAACTGAAACACTTGATAATTCTTAGCAACCCCACCCTAGAATCTCAGCTTAGCTTCAATGCTCTGCCTCTGTGTCTTACAAATGACCCCAAGCCTTTCCTTTATACTTTTCTCGTTGAAAAATCAATGGCCAAGATTAAATCTTTAATCAATGGCTAATATTAAAAAAAGCTTGATCCGTGTGACTTAAGACAATTTCATCACATGTTTAATTAAATTCACTTTAATTATTTTATTTTCCTAAGTTTTAACTTAGGAAATACATTAAAATAATGAATTAATTTAATATCTCCTAAACCACATGAAATTTCCCAAATCCATTTATGGGTCTTGTAGATCCAGTGTACTCTAGTCCCTCGACAAAATTTGGGACCTAGAGCACAACTGATGCTACCCCAAATACACAAAATCTCAACACTTTGGCTGCTCTATGTACACTTCCTGCTTTATCACCCCATTCAAGAACGCAATCTTGACATCCATCTGGTGAATCTCTCATCCCATCTGCGTTGCCAGAGAGATGATGGATCTGATAGAAGTGTATCGCGCTACTGGAGCAAAAGTTTCTTCATAGTCAATGCCTTCCTTCTGGGCATACCCCTTTGCTACAAATCTTGCATTGAATTTCTCTATGCTGCCATCTGCAGCATATTTGATCTTGTAGATCCATCTGGATCCCACAACAGATTTGTCCTATGGTCTAGGGACTACTTCCCAGACATCATTTGTCATGATGGAGCTATACTCCTCCACCATGGCATCCACCCATACCTGATGCTGCGCTGCTTCCCGAAAGGTAGAAGGCTCTCCAACCTGAGCTACCAGCGGCTGATATCTGTCAGGTTGTTTCCTTATCCTCTTTCCTTCTTTAGGGGCTCCAACAAATCCTTCTGCATCCCTAAGAATCTGTTGGAGTTCTCTGCTCGGTCTCCCATCAGTGGTGGGCGGTCTCACCTGTTCTTCCTCTTGTTCTTCGTCGGAGGAGCTTCCCTCAGAAATATTGTCTTGAAGAGGTACTGACCTCTCCTCCATAGGTCGTTGAGGTTGTACCAATGGATCTTCCTCAATCTGCGTATCTATGGCCATCTCTCGAGATTTCCTAAAGGTTCTCTCCTCCTGAAATTTTACATCCCTTCTTAGCACGACTTTCCTGCTCTCTGGAATATAGATGTTGTATGCCTTTGCATTCTCGCTATAGCCCATCAGAAAACTCTTTTCTGCAGTTTGATCCAGCTTCTTCCTCTTTTCATCTGGAACGTGGCAGTATGCTATGTTGCTGAATATCCTGATGTGGCTCACTTCTGGCTTGTTGCCTGTGAACACACTCTCGGGAGTAACCTTCCCCAAAGCTCTATTGGGAACTATGTTCTGAATATAAATTGTTGTGTTGCAGGCCTCTGCCCATAAGAATTTGGGCATCTCCTGGTCATACAACATTGCCCTTGCAGCTTCTATTATGGTCTGATTCTTCCGTTCTGCAACTCCATTTTGCTTTGGATTGTATGGAGTTGTCCATTCTCTCTTGATGCCTTCCTGTGCACAGAAATTTGTGAAGTCTTTATTAATATATTCTCCACCACTATCTGACCGCAACTTCTTGATCTTCTTCCCTCTAGAGTTATACACCGATGCTTTGAAATCTTTAAACTAATTAAAGACTTCATCTTTGGTCTTCAAAAAATAGATCCAAGTTTTCCTAGAATAATCATCAATGAAGGTGGCAAAATACCTTTCCCCACTAAGAGTTGTTGTGGACATCGAACCGCAAATGTCAGTGTATTAACTCTAACGTACCTTTGGCTCTGTTGCTGCTTCTTGGAAATGTTGCTTTAGTGTACTTCCCTAGTACGCATCTCCTACAAACTTCGTCTTTCTTTGTGCTGAGTTCAAGAGCCCCTAGGACAGTATTTCTGAGAATCCCCAAGGCTCCATGATGTAGATGCCCCATCCTTCTATGTCATAATTCATTACGATCTTTGTCATTTGTACTACCGATTAGGGCCACCGGAGATTCAAGCTGGACCTTATACAGCTTGTGACTCCTTACTCCGATTTGTGCCTTGTTGCTCCAGTTAGGGTGTTTGACATACACTTTATCTTTAATAAATTATACGTCATAGCCCGTGTTCTAAAGTTGAGACACCAAGAGTAAATTCATCCCCAACCCTGGTACATGTAGAACGTTCGTGGCTTGAATCTTGTTGCCATCCTCAGTCTTAAATGTTACAATACCTCTCCTGATGGGGGTACATTTTGCCTTATTTCCCATAATTATTTGGAAATACATATGTTCTTCTTGATAGCTCGAAAAACATTCTCGAACCCCCATCATATGAGTAGATGCTCCATTGTCAATATAACAAACACTTGGAGGAGTTGTGCTTGACACACAGGTAAGATCCTCCTCTAGTCTGGATGCCAACACCTTCATGTCTTGTTCTCTCTGCATTTATGCGTGCTCTAGAGGACTGCATGAGTCCCTTTGACTGTGTGAACCCTTCCTTTGGTCCATGGCAAATCCTCCCTTCCTGTGTTTAGCCCTTTGTTCTGATACCATGTGAAATTTTCAAGAGGAAAATATTTCTGCAATACTTGGTTTATTTCTCCTACTTATGAGATAAGTTATTTACAGATGCTTCAGTAAATTCTGAAATAAGCACATTTGCAGATCTTCACTATCGTTAAGAGCATAAGAACAAAAAGATAATTTACACCAGTAACACAATAGAAATAACCACATGAACACAGATGTTTTTGGACAATTGTCCCTGGAAAAAACCCAATGTGGGAAAATCGGTGCAGCAGATGAGGGTTTTATATTTATCTTCAGAAATCGAAAGTACATTTACAGGAGTCTGATGAGAAGAGAAAAATTAGCAAACAGCTGGTTCAATTTTCTAGACCTTCCAGACAAATTTCGGACCCTCGGGGTGACCTCCTTCACCCTCTGTGTCATTCAACGTGAATGCTCTGCATAGTCCCTCTCTGGACAACGTGATTATGCGTGGAGGGGTTCTTGTTGCTGATCAACTCACCCTTCCCTTCACCCTCCTGACTTCTGCTTCCTGATAACTGACTCCTCCCTCCTCCTTCTGCTTCTGCAACCTAGCCTCTACAAACTCACCCACTGAAATCGAATTCTCTTGCTTCAGAATTGATTTCCTTTGGGTACTGAGAACGTCCCCAGCTTGATTTCCAAATGGCCCTCAAGTCTCTTCTTATAGTCTTCTCGCAGATGAATCAACGGCCAAGATCATATCATTAATCAATGGCTCAGATTAAAAGACGGCTTGATCTTCGTCTTCTAGAAGATTCACACTTTGCTCTTTTAATACCCTTTAATTATTTAATTTCCCGTCTGCATTAAAATAATTAATAATTTTAATAAAGTCATATCCGAGTGGAATTTCCACTGGATAACTGAGGTCTAAGCCTCTCTACCAAAAATGAGACTTAGAACACTTTCCGATGCTATAGAAATCAACAGCCACATGACAAAGGGAGCATTTCGATAGGGGGAGTACTTGGGCACCCCATTTTCCATTGATGTCAAGGGGGGAGAGAATGGAAGAATATTTCCATCAATGACAAAGGGGGAGATTGTTGTTCAATAATTTCCAATTGATGGAACTTTGTAAGAGCTCTCCTAGTAAATGTCTCCATGAAGTCACATTTTGTCCTCATTACTATCCTCCTCCAATTCTGCATTATTAAATGACTAGACACATTAAAAAATATTTTTCACCATCTTAGAGGCAGCATTTCTTTGTGAGACCTTCACCATCCTTTAGAGCATAATTTTAGCTTTCCAACAAGCCCTTATTTGGCCGGAAACTCCAAACGGTGAGGGAGAATGAGAATTTTCAAGTTGAAATACTATTATGGTATTGGAGTCAACCTGTCCTAGCTTTCATGTTAGCTTATTTAAGTGGCATGGCTTCTCATTGGCGTGGAAATGCTCTATATATAGAGTGGTGATCACTTGTTTTGGAGGTAGGAGCTCGGTAAACAAGAAGAAGGAAGAATATACACAAAAAACAAGAAAAAGTTCACATCTTGTGAACTAGGGTGGCCGAGGAAGGAGGATAATCTTTGGATCTGTGACAACTATTCAAATTTCAGACATGTCATCCAGATTTCAACTCCAAACCAATGAACTAGACTGCGGACATGTGGTGACACTGCAATTTTTGGAGCAGTGGTTTAACATTTCGGACCTGTTCTTGTTGTTGGTGCAAGTTTCGGACCTGAGGTTGTCACAAACTTCATACACAATATCTCAGTCATGTAGCTCGGAATTGCAGTCACTTCTGAAGGCTCGAACGGATTCTAGATCTATATCTCTTCGGCTCAGATTAGTGGTAAGAGCAACTTGGAAGCTTGGGTTTAAGGTTCAAATTTGTGGACAGAACTTACCATTAGTACCTCGGACTGAGATTGCTTTTTGTTGGACTGTGGCTATCTAAACTTGGACTGTAGCAAATTATTTTTCCTTGTTATTCAGATTGTGGGAGATCTTTTCACATCATAAATATTCCATAGTGACAACATTGGCAGAGGCTATACATTTGCAGTATGATGGATAATAAACAGTAACAAGGAAAACTGAAGAATCCTATTAACAAGCATTGATAAAGTAAAACAGAGACAAGTGCACAATGAAGTAAAAGTGATTTTGGGAGTATTGAAGACAGTGAAGAATAAGCCAAGAACGTTTACATATTTTTGAGCAGACACTAAGTCAGAAAGTTGATTGAGCAGTAAAAATAGTTTTGGAGTTGACTGTACAGTTAAGATTATGTCGAGGATATTCAAGTAAGTACCATTCTCATTTCCTATCAAAATAAGATAAGAATTATTGGTGTCCTTGGGGTAGGAGCCCTAAACGCAAGGTTGGTGCCTTCGAATAGATAGGGTCGAAGCCCTAGAGTTCTGAGACTCATCAAAGTCCAAGTTGGTGCTTGGCAACAGGTTGGTGCCTGGATTATTGAAGGGTTGGTACCCTCACATCTTGTTGTACTCATCCATTTGAAAAAGGATTATAATCCTTCTTGTTTCGTAATAAAATTATCATTATACATTTATTTGATTATAATCGTGAAGAATCTAACTGGTTAAAATAACAATTGAAAGTAAATACTTATTCACCTTCCTCTCAATATTTCCAACATTTTCCTCTCCTAGAGGGAGAGGTTTTGGCCCTGGCTCAAGGTACCTAAATTAGTAGCTCTTATGTTTTGATAATTGACTTGATGAAAGTTCTAATAAGCTAATAAAGAGAAGACATGAGTAAGATAAGTAAGCTTACAAGTAATTATCAAGAAGAGAATTTGAATTAAACTAAGCCCTACCTAATTCTCAACAGTTGTTGGGGAGCAGAATTGCAAGAGCAAGTTGTTGGATATAGTGAAATCTTTCTCTTGACCTAGTTGACCTTAGGGAGAGTTGATTTGCTCAAGGAAGGTCTCAAAAGGAAGATAGATTAGGCTTTCTGCAGCGGTTGCTGGAGGAAATAGTTGGGTTGAAGTTGCAGATCGAGTAGCAGTAGCTGGCAGGTCGAAGTTGCAAGAAATAAGAAGTTTGGTACAGAATCAAGGAAGGACTTAAGGAAGGGTCGACTTGGTTCTGGGAGGAGGACTTGGTCTAGGGATTGGGTCTTTGTATCTCATTTGAAGCATATTTTAAGAAGAGAGGATATTTTGGGTTCCCCCCTTGGAAGGGTTTTTCCCTGGTTGAGAGCCTATATTTGTGTCCTCTTTTGTTGTTGTAGTTTCTTGATATTGTTTGATGAACAGATCTAACTAAAGAACATAAAGAAGATAACTAAGTTTCACAAGCAAGTATCAAGGTTAAGAATATATGATATAATAAGTTGTCACTTTACATTTTCTAACATCATTAAGGAGTGAGCACTGAAACCTGTAAGAGTGTCATAAAAAATTTAATGAGTTTTTACACTTGAGGGTCATAAATTACAATAAATGTAAATGCTCAATTGAAGTTCCAAGTTATAACTTGTTGCGCTTCTTTGAGTGTATTTTTTCAAATACACTCCAATTATGCTCACACCCGAAAGCGCTACAGTTCTCACTGAGGATTTTGATGGCGAATTTCTATAAATTTGGTGCCTTTGCACCATAGCTTCACCACCAAACATCTACAACAAAATAAAGAAAAGTTAAAATATAATTAAACTTTCAAATAAAAATAATTAAATTTAAAAAATCTAGAAATCTAAATTAGTAAATTCTAATGAGTCATGACTTGTCACTTATGTGGCATGAAGATGGTCCTTTCACAAATAGCATCATCCAAGCCAAATAGTCCAACACCATCATGATACATCTCTATCTCATGATTAATTTTGTGACAAAGCTCGGGATCAGGTACCATCTTATGAATATAGCCATAGAGCCTTTCCATCACCTCGCCATCAAAACCAAAGTTGCATTTGTAGGAAAATGTGGGGTTGAGGAAAAGTTTTGTTGCACGAATGGGTTGATGAAGCATCCTTTGTCCATCGACTATCAATCACATCCCATAACATCATCTGTCTATTAAACCTAGCAAAACCCTTGTATGCATAATAAGCACAATTAGTCTCTTTGGCCCTATCCATGGCCTCATAGAAATAAGTCATTGCAGGGTTATTTCCATCTACCAATCTCGGAAACTTTACTACAGGTTCACTAACTGAGCACACTTATTCTACTCCTTGCCAAAAGGAGTCAATGTACACCAATTTTGCAATGGCTCTCCCATCATATCTCGTGTTGTATCTACAATCACACCACTCATCACAAACAAACATTTGTTTCAACTCAAACTAACATTAAAGCAGAGACTGAATAATAATGAAGTTGGTGGCAAAAAGTGTGAATACAGGACGCTGCAACTCCGTGTTTCTGGTGCATCTCCTCGTAAGGCTAAGAACAAATCATGGTTATATATGACCTTAGGGATGCTCCTAGCCATATCAATCACATCCTTGATCCCCATATCCTCAAGCATCAAATCGATACAAAGTGTTGTGCATGGAGTCCAAAACAATTAGCGGTGCCTATCCATAAACATCCCGCCAACAGTCACATAATTAGTTGCATTACCTGTTATGACTTGCACCATATTTTGCAAATTAATCTCCTAGATGAACCCATCTAAGAACTCACATATAAATGCTAGATCTTTTATATGTGTTGATGCATCCATTGATCTAATAAACATGGTACCTTTAGGACAACGTACCAAGAAATTTAGAAGGGTCCTACCCTTCCTATCTGTCCAGCCATTAAACATCACTAAGCATCCAGAGACATCTCATGACTGCGTCAACTCCGCCAATCTAGAGTTGATGTCCATATTTTCTGCTTGAAGGATTGGCCCCCACAACTCCTTATATGTAGCACTTTTTTACCCTAGGCCCAAAACAACAATAGTATCACACATTGCCCCCAAAATGGATTGTTTATTGTGATGCTGAGAGGTAAGTCACTCCAATAAACACACCTCCCCATGACTTTGTATGCTTCTTGTTTCTCTTTTTTTAATCACTAACTTTATTGTAGATTGTGCTCCACGTCCGGTTCATGGAACGAAACACGATGACCTCCCAGTGATATCAGTAGGTAAAGTTGTGGAGCCCCTCCCACTACCCTCAGGCTCAGTCTCGAAGGCAAATAGCCCTAAATATATGCCTACACATTTGGCCTTGTTTGCAGCTACCTCTTCATTCTTTTTGTTTGTTGCCTCAATTGCATCATAAGTGGCTCTCATAAGCTCCGGGTTAGATTTATCACAAAGTCCAACATCATGTCCGGGGAATCTAGCCAGATGGTATTTCAATCGGAAAACCCCTCCTGTCATATGGGCCCCACACAATTTTCAATTTAGTATTTCTCAATTTGTCCCATCATCAGGTTCCCCATACTGCCAAAATGGGTCTAAGGGCTTTGGCATATTTGCAGTAGAAGTGTTTAATGGACAACTTCAAAATTCAATCCTAGGGCACCAAAAACACAAAAAAATGGCATTAAACCCCCACTACACAAAATAACGGCCTCCTGATTTAAATAAGAGGGTGCATAAAAAAGTTTAAAACAAAAATCAAGCTTGTTGTACAAATATGGAGAAAACACTTGCATTGGTTCATGGGCATGAAAATCATAGCAAATGACAAAAAAAGAAGGAAAACATTGGTAGGAAAAGAGGCAAGTAAACCTATGCCTAAATGTATGAAAAAAATCATTAACATGGGGGTATTTAAAAACATACCTGTGAATGGAAGAAGTGAAGTCTGTCTAACCGATTTGGAAAATGATCTTGAATCTTTGATCCACAAAAAAAAAATTTTGGTGATAATAATGGCTGTTTGGTCATCAATCCCTCCTTGAAAATCACCACAAAGCTCTTCCCCTTCCTTCTCGAACAGCAACAAAGCAAAATGACCAAAAAAAACCAAAATTTCTTTTGAAACCCCATGGCCTTGCGCACCCTGCGATTTTTAAGGTTGTCGCGCGATTTTTCGCCAAAAAGTCCCAACTTTTACCCGCCGATTTTTGGCAGCTGGAAAAAATCACTATGTTGCCAACTTTTCGCCAATGTTTGCCACACTAGTTAGAGTGCCTAAAGCATCTCTCACAAATTAATCTTATAAAAACAATAACAATAATAAACTAGAACTACAGCATATCACCGTGTCAAAGTGAGAAAATGGCTACATGCCTACGCGTTTAACTCCAGTAGAAATCTGACTAGAACTATGCATTCTCCTAACATGTACATTTTTGCAACATGTCTATTTTCCTGAAAAGTTACCAAAACAGACATATTATAGCAGCGATACATTTCAAATGGACATAATATATGCAGTTTCACAAACAGAAACTTGACCAGTCATAGTACAGAATTGGTGAAGATAAATACCCATTAGACCATCAACATACTCATAGTAACAGAAAAACCCAAAATACACACAAGAAATATGATCAAGTATCTGATTCAACATATTGCTGTCAAATTTATTTTATCTTTCAAACATTCAAGCAACAAACTGTTCCAAATAGCAATGGTCCATGCAGTGCCAAAAATTATTTTGTGTTGTACTGAATAATTATCTGTCTTCCAATGACTCCATATCATGCTCCCATTCTCAGAATGTCTTACACATTTCTCTCTATGAAATTCAAAATTACTGAAGCCCCTTTCTTATTATGTTGAAGATAACGAGAGTTGAATATTTACAGAGTACATCAAATCACCAGATTTCTCTAATATTGTACAAAAACTATACATTGAAAATGATCATTCTAAGGATAGTAATGATATACAGATTTTATCGATCAAAATAACTGCAGAAATAGACCACTCCTTTCTTGAAGTGAATTTGCAAACTACTCTTCCCCTTCAGAGCAGATGACTTGTTTTTGTTTTCTTTTCCTTCCTTTCCTAACAGGCTTCTCAAATTCAGAATCATCCGACTGACTGCCATATTCATCTGACTTTAATATTGCCACTTCATTTCCAGTTTTTTTAGATGAATATTTCCGTAAATGGCAATCTGACATCGATCCTGTAGAAGCCATTTCTAAACTCAATTCAGATGCATTCACCTGCAAAGTTGTTTTCCGCTTCATATTTGGTGTACATGACTTCAAGCTTTTACTTGAGTATTGCATATCATCTTTAACATTAGTATCTTTGTTTTGAGAATAAAATATTCCAGATGGATGTTTAGTTTTTTCCTTGACTGCTTCATCATTAGCAGATGACACTGATTTTGTAGAAATAGGTGATGGTGTCACTGAATCCAGCAATATACCAGGATTTGGAATTTTGCTTTCATAACATGTCGTCCTGCGAACCAAACCTTCATAAAATCCCAATGTTAAGGATTCATTGATAAATAATCGTAGGACTTGATACAAGTCCGTTAAATTAAATTTACTGTTACAGAACATTTGACAAAGTGATAAAGGTTTGACAGGGTCACCTGGCTTATTACCATGGTACATACTACACAGTCAACACATAACAAAAGATAAAAAAAAAACATTTGACAAAGTGATAAAGGTTTGACAGGGTCACCTGGCTTATTACCATGTTACACAGTCAACACATAGCAAAAGAGAGAAAAAAACCTTACTATAACTAAGTTAACATCTTTCAAGCAAAAACTGGAAAGAAATGCCATTTATATATGTTCATTCCATTTTTTTATGGTCTTAGAAGAGAATATGCCAGGGAAGCAAAACCTATGCAAATATATGGAGTACAATATTTTCAGGGTAAGACATTTACAGAGACAAGCCTGTCACTAATAAATAGTATGGACTGTGGATGCAGGAGCTAAAGAAAATGCAAGTAGTGATGACGCATGATCTGTCCAGATAAGCATCCAAAATAAATGGACTCAATAAATCTGAAATACTTTTCGCATAGTTATTTACCTATGTTGCATAGGGACATATCACCCAAAAAAAACCCTCATACCCACCATCCCAGCATTTCGGGGACCTAGGGACACCTAGGAAATGCTCTAAAACTGCAGATAACTTCATCAGGGATGTGGTCACTTGCTTTCCGTACTGAAGATGTTACAGGCAGGTATTAAGGATGTTCCAGGAAAAGTTTGGGCAAGTTCATTCTGTTTTAGGGATTTTTAAACTGTGATAGGTTTATCAAAAAAATTCTTATCCACCTATCCATTGTTCGTTTCATGTTAGCAAGGGAATAGTGAATATGATTTATTAAAGTAAACAATGCAATCTCCTTTTTATCCCAATAAGAAGTGATTAACAACAATAGTATATAAGCTACATAACTCAACCTCGCACCAAAACAATTGCATTGGTTTAGTGAGCAGCTTTCAAAATTATTTTAATAAACATGATGAGGTCCTCCATGTTGCTGGGCTGCAAAGAATTATCTGACTGATCACAGTGTTCATTAAATAACCTCCCATTCTTGAAGCATGTCTTGATTTGGAGATTGGATCCAATCTCCAAATTGCAAACTCCTATCAACATTTGAACTGTTAGAATTTTTGTTCCTTTTTTCTCAAATCATATTTTAGGCCCAATTCTCCACTTGTACTAATCTTTGAAATAATCCTTACCTTCACCAAGGCTCTTGAATCTTATCTCTGTTTATTTTGGTAGCATCGGATGTGCTCTAAGTCTCAAACTTTGTGGAGAGGCTTAGACACATGCATTACACATAACCCAGAGATTGCTTTGGGAAATTCCACCCAGAAACAGTTTTATAAGAAAAAATAATTATTTTTAATAAGGACTGAAAATCTAACTTAGGAAATTAAAATAATTAATGAGTATTAATGTAAACTGTGGGTGAAACTTCTAGAAAAAGCAGATCAAGTCTAATATAATCTTAGCCATTGATTGGAGATCTAATCTCGGTCATTGAAGTCTCAACGAGAAGATTATAAAGGAAGGCTTGAGGGCTAAGTTGCACAAAACGGAGAAATGGAACGAGTTTCCGAAACGAGAAGTGATACGAAACGCGACCTCCCCAAATTTTGGAAACATGGAAATGCGATATATATATATATATATATATATTAGAATTTAGGACTGTTGTCGCACAGATTGTCAAGGCATCAGGACAACGGCTCAAATCAGGGGCTGTCACCATGATCCCCAATCTCTCTATCTAAGTTGTCTCCTTGCAAGCTAAGGGAGATAGACCCTATTATAAATGAAGAGGAAAAATCTAGGAGACACAGCTAAAACACCAAATACTTGATAAAATTAACGAGATTTCACAAATTGATTATTTTAAAACCAGTGTCTTATGGAGTCAAACAAGATCCTGTTATGCAATTAAAGATAAGTATTGGATGTATAACTGCTGCTAAATGACCACAATGATATTCAATAGAAAGTGCCACGATCATTCATTAAGATACTTGAGCCAATCAACAAAGCTTATCATGAAACGATCATTGAGATAAATGCCAGATACTTAAAAAATTTCCGAAATTAAGAGATTCCAATATAACCCAGTTCGAAAATTAAAATACTCCACAGTCAAACTTCAGATAAAAAATTGAGGCTTATTTGACTATAGGACTTAGAAATTTTTTAGAATTTTGAAATTTTATATTTTTTTTTATTGTTTTATTAATATTTTTAAATTAAACCTAAATCTAAATTAAAACCAAAAAAATTTAAAACCAAATCTAATTGGGACTAAAGATAAAATCTAAATCTAAAATTAAACTAATCTAAACTAAAAAAAAAAAAAATCTAAAAAAACTAAACTAAAACTAAAATTTAAAAAATCTAAAAAATTAAAATTAAATTTGAAACAAAACTAAATTAATTTAAAATCTAAAAAGTTAGAAAATTAAAATTCTAAAGTTAAAAACTAAAACTAACGCTAAAAAAAATTAAAATCTAAAAAAAAATTAAGATCTAAAAATCTAAAACTTAACTAAGACTAAACCTTAAAACTAAACTAAATTTAAAAAAAAAAAAAAAGTTAAAATCTAAGGAACTAAAACTTAAAACTAACGTTCTAAACTAAATCGAAATTTATTAAAAAAGAAACCGACCCAACTAAAAATAAAATCTAACACTATCAAAACTATACAAGAAAATGAAAAATCAAAAGCATGTGATGATATATTTTTTTATGGTGTGCGTTTATTCCTGCAGGTTGACGGAAAGAAGCTAAGACGGCGGGAGAGATGGGCTTCAACGCGAGAAAGAAGAGCGAGCAGAGATGAGGTTCGGACGGCTGACAAGAGAAATGTTGGGCAGCGGAGGAAAAGGAGGGTCCGACTGGCAGAGAAATGGAGGACGCTGGTGCAGATGGCTTGAAGAATGGAGCGACGGCAACGTAAGACAAGTGGATGATGGCAGCGTCTAAGGAAGATGGAAACGAAGGGAATAGACAACGCTGAAAGAAGAGAGGGCAGAGAGGATCTGACCACGTAAGGAATGTGACGGAGAGGAAGGGAGCTCAGATGTGTAGGAAAAAAAGGCCACGATGCAGAGAAAAGAAAAGAAGCCAAGAGACATCAACAGCGAATGGAGGGGAAGATTTGAAGCAGGAGCAACGTTGAATGATGGATATGAGACAAAAATAATCAGTGAAATCGATGTAGCTAGGAGAATGCAGGGTAAGTTTTTGGCAGCAGACAGAAACAGTGTTTGTGCAGTGAATAACCCAATACGTCCTGCAGAACTTGAAAATTTTTTCTGTCAAACCCAGATTTTGATCTTCCTTAAATCGAATAACACTCAGATTTTACCCACAGTAGCATTTTGAGGCCAGATATGGCCCTTGGAGGCTAGATCTGCCTCAGATCTTAAAAAAAAATCTGATTTAAACCCACAACCTGCAAGAAACCAGTCAGATCCTGAAGATATACACACCAAGAAAATGATTAAACCCTTACAATCCTTAAAAAAATACAAATTTACAAGCTAATTTACAGATCTAAGGCCCTCACGGCCAGATTTGAAACATTTCGGCACAATTTTAGAAAATGAAATTTTTAAAGAGAGGCACAAGCCCTAGGAGATCCTGCAAAACCACTAATTTCGTAAGATAGACTTGGAATTTAACAAATAATGAGCTTTTCAGATTTATGTCATTTGAAAGTCAGCCGGTCCAACCGAAGACTTCCCCAGATGCTCAAACCCTTAAAAAAAATATTTCCGTGCACACTTAGATCTGAACCTTAGATCGATAGAGATTTAAGAAAATAACATGAGATTCCTTAAAAAAATCAAAATGTCATTTTATGAATCCAAAAAACTGCACAAAATACCTCTATGCAGATTAATCCATGAATGCCATCAACCATAAAAATTAAAACAAAGTAGCAGAGTTTAGAAACAATTCACCACATAGATCCGAGAAGGAACATCAAAATTTGTAACCCCAAAGTCTTTATGCTTTATTACTCAAAAATTTACAAGAGTTTCTAAGAACAAGTGCACGATCCGTGAGATCGGATCACCTAAGATTGACAAAGACCTCTAAATTTATATGACAAAATCTCCAACGTCTAATTTGGATGATCCTTGTCAAAATAATCTCAATCGTCCAAAAGATTTAATTATTTTTTAATCAGGAGCGTTGAAATTATAAATTTGGGGAAAAAACGAATTTATCATTTAATTCAATTTTAATTAACTCAAAAATATTATTTTTGAGTTAATTACCCCAAAATTTTGACTTTGACTTAACCACCAAGGCTCAAAGGTCCAAAATTTCTTAAAATTCTCAATATTCCCTTGGCCTGGGGCTTTTAAAAATCATTTCCCAAGGACCCACAAATTTTGCCTTTGAAAGATTTAATCCTAACTTAGAACCCTAAATTAATTAAATTTCTGGTTTAAGATTTTTTTAAATTAATTGACCAGAAAATTTAATTAATTGACTGAGAGGAGATTTTAATTATTTTTCCAACCCTCTTTACATAAGATAATACATTTAGATACATGAAAGGGGAATACCCATTCGTATAGACCCTCAAATAAATACCCAATTCTGCGACTCAAAACATGATCTAGTAGACCAAGTAGCTCAAACTACTTTTACAAGGACTCGATAAAAAACACTAGGACTCACTTAGCATGTTGATGACAAAATCCACCCTAGCTTTGGAGTGAAGCTGGAGGGAAAAACTCTGCCGATCACTTTCGTGAATCAGTGAGAGAAAAAACCTCCTAGGATAAAGATCATCAACAACATACTAGGCTTACCTAGGTTGTTACATACATTGACGGTCCTACTTAGATCATTTACATCATAACATGCAGAATGGGTTTACATCATTTATAACAAAATGTTGTCTGTTGATTGATGATGGAATCTGAATGGCGCGACCACGTCGAACATGACGAATCCCATTTGAAAAAATGAGGGTGTACTGCTATGGGGTAGTTGACAAAGTTTGGTCAACATCTGGCTCTACTTGGGGACACATTGCTTCATTGAAGGAATGTGAGAATCCAGAATCTACATCCAAGCAACACACAAGATTACATAAGTAGTGTCCATCCAAATATCATCATAAAACATTAAGCTCATGGAAAATAGAAGCTCTTCTTTTATTTATTATTCTACTTAACATGAAAAGTAAATCTACTCTAATTGCAAAATGAAATGTTGAAATAAAAAGATGTAAGGTTGGAGATACAATACAAAGGATGCCCTGTGGCATCAGATGTGCTCAATATAGTGCATGCTGAGCATTTGCCTGCTTTCAGGCAAGTCTGTTGGCTGCTTTTCAGATGTGCCATGTCCAATATTGCATAATGTAGGACTCCGTCTTATCTGAATGTCAAGTTGCTTTCGGCCATCAGAGGAATCAAACCACTTCTTTTTTCTGCTTCTTTTTCTTCTTCTGAGTGGGCTGTGATGTCAGTAATGCGACCACTGTAGATTTCTTGTGCTCATCTTGAAAATGCTTGTACAAAACATCTGATGAACCTGGAGCGTGACCAATATTATTTTGGATATGCTCTGTCAATGGTGACACATAAGATTGGTCTTTCTCAACATCCTTTGAACCATAGTTAAATTTTCCCTAATGGGAGAAGTGACCTCCCTGTGATGAGATGGGAATTGCTTTAGCAGACAAGAAGTCTTATGATCTGTTGATGAATCTTCATAATCAAATTTCGGCTGAAACTTTTGTATATGTAATTTTTCCATTTTTTCCAACCTTTTCTGTATGGAACTCATCTCCCTGGCATGCCTTACTATTAATTTCGCTTGATTGATTTCTGTTTTCACGAATCTGTCTTGTAGATTGGTCTGATTTGCCTCCATATTTTTTATTTCCAACAAGTGATTTTCCTTCATGGCAGTCATTTCCTGGGTGTGTCTTGCTTCCATTGCAATCATATGATTCTGTATAATGGACATCTTATTAGAATGATTAACTTCCATTATCTTTAACCTGTTTTCCATGACATTTATTTCCTGTGCATGACTTGCTTCCATGGAAGTTATCTTATTTTGAAGATTGATTTGGTTAGCTTCCATGTTTTGAATCATTTGCGTATGATTGGGTTGCACATCCTTAATCATCTGAGCTAGTTCCTTAACCTGACTTTCATGATCTTCTATATGCATGTGATAGTCCTTACCAACAACATTAATTTGATGGCTCGACCCTGCCATTCTACTATCTATGATTCTTTTGACAACATGGCAAGTAACCTCTTCATGAAGAGCATTACAGGCTCTACAATAAGGCAGAGCTTCATCCACAAGATTTGCAAACTCGAGTTGATTTGTCGGTCTCTGCTCATTAGATAGGCCTCTTTCCTGCAAAGCATTATTATTTCTAGGTTGGGAATTCTGCGTTTGAGCCCTTTCCATTTGAACCAACCTAGCCTGTAAGACACTTATTTCCTTAGCATGTTCAGAGATCAATTTCGCTTGATTAAGCTCCATGCTTTCAAGCTTTTGCATTAACTTTTTCATAGGGTCATCATCATCTTCTAGAGGTTCTTTTAACTTAGTTGCATCCCTATCAAAACCAAAAATTTCAGACTTCCCAGATGCCCTTTTATCTTTTTCAAGCTCTTCAGCTAAAGATTGACAAGCCTTATAATTTGCAGTTTTAGCCCGCCTTAACTCATATGAAGTATCAGAATCAAAAGCATCAATGTAAAAATTCAGAAGAGATCCATCAGGAGGTTTATGAGTTTGAGATATTTCTCTAAGAATACCATTAAATCTCCTGTTAAATTCTTCAGTCGTTTCATTTTCTTTCTTTTTTATGGTACTGATCTCTCTTACCAAATGCCTATCTTCCCTTTTATCACCATATTTTTCCTTAAAGGCAGCTACAATTGATTCAAAAGTATCAAATGAATTATCAGGTTTTTCCGTAAACCATTCAACAACATCCTCGCCAAAAGTAAGAACAAAAGTTTTCATCTTTACATCATCGAAATTATTATTTGCAACTGCAAATCTATTCCACCAGTTAGTGAAAGCAAACAAATGAGATTTAACACTAACTGCATCATTTCCTTGAAAGATAGGTAATTTATCCATTTGAGGAACATCATGGGGATAACCTTGAATATTAGCAAAATTACACGGGGCAAAAACATCCATGATATCGTTTTTAGGATTTTAGAAATAGATCTGTGTTCAATAATAGTCAAAAGGTCCTCAAGAAGCGAACTTCTTAGCAGGAACTCTTGTAAGAAATGAAAGAATTGGAGTCGCCACTTGAACATGAAACTAATTCTAAAACAGAGGAAATAATCGAGAGATAGCAGATGGATATCAGGGGGGGATTCTTGTCTGGGAGTAAATAGATGAATAAGTGGAGTCGCCACCCAAACAAGAAGCCAACCGAAATGTCTAGGTGCTAAGGATAGGATGATGAAATGATTAGCGAGATGATGAAAGATAAGACAATGGAAATATGAAGAGATGAAAAAACGCCAGAAAATGTGATCCCTTGCGACAGGTTAATAAATGGCGAAAGAAGATCTGAAGATTAAAAAATGTCGTTAAGACCAAGGACAAAAAAATTCTATCCCCGGCAACGGCGCAAAAAAATGTTGTCGCACAGATTGTCAAGGCATCGCGACAACGGCTCAGATCGGGGGCTGTCACCCTGATCCCCAATCTCTCAATCTAAGCTGTCTCCTTGCAAGCTAAGGGAGGTAGACCCTATTATAAATGAAGAGGTAAAATCTAGGAGACACAGCTAAAACACCAATTACTTGATAAAATTAATGAGATTTCACAGATTGATTATTTTAAAACCAGTGCCTTATGGAGTCAAACAAGATCCCGTTATGCAATTAAAGATAAGTATTGGATGTATAACTGCTGATAAATGACCACAATGATATTCAATAGAAAGTGCCACGATCATTCATTAAGATACTTGAGCCAATCAACAAAGCTTATCATGAAACGATCATTGAGATAAATGCCAGATACTTAAAAAATTTCCGAAATTAAGAGATTCCAATATAACCCAGTTTGAAAATTAAAATACTCCACAGTCAAACTTCAGATAAAAAATTGAGGCTTATTTGACTATAGGACTTAGAAATTTTTTAGAATTTTGAAATTTTATATTTTTTTTTTATTATTTTATTAATATTTTTAAATTAAATCTAAATCTAAATTAAAACCAAAAAAATTTAAAACCAAGTCTAATTGGGACTAAAGATAAAATCTAAATCTAAAATTAAATTAATCTAAACTACAAAAAAAATAAAATCTAGAAAAACTAAACTAAAACTAAAATTTAAAAAATCTAAAAAGTTAAAATTAAATTTGAGATAAAACTAAATTAATTTAAAATCTAAAAAGTTAGAAAATTAAAATTCTAAAGTTAAAAACTAAAACTAACACTAAAAAATTCTAAAATCTAAAAAAAAAATTAAGATCTAAAAATCTAAAACTTAACTAAGACTAAACCTTAAAACTAAAAAAAAAAAAAAAAAAAAAAAAAAAAATTAAAATATAAGGAACTAAAACTTAAAACTAACGTTCTAAACTAAATCGAAATTTATTAAAAAAGAAACCGACCCAACTAAAACTAAAATCTAACACTATCAAAACTATACAAGAAAATGAAAAATCAAACGCATGTGATGATATATTTTTTTATGGTGTGCGTTTATTCCTTTCGGTTTGCAGGTGCAGGTCGACGGAAAGAAGCTAAGACGGCGGGAGAGATGTGCTTCGACGCGAGAAAGAAGAGCGAGCAAATATGAGGTTCGGACGGCTGATAGGCGAAATGCTGGGCAGCGGAGGGAAAGGAGGGTCCGACTGGCAGAGAAATGGAGGACGCTGGTGCAGATGGCTTGAAGAATGGAGCGACGACAACGTAAGACAAGCAGATGATGGCAGCGTCTAAGGAAGATGGAAACGAAGGGAATAGACAGCGCTGAAAGAAGAGAGGGCAAAGAGGATCTGACCACGTAAGGAATGTGACGGAGAGGAAGGGAGCTCAGATGTGTAGGAAAAAAAGGCCACGATGCAGAGAAAAGAAAAGAAGCCAAGAGACATCAACAACGAATGGAGGAGGGGAAGATTTGAAGCAGAAGCAGCGTTGAATGATGGATATGAGACAAAAATAATCAGTGAAATCGATGTAGCTAGGATAATGCAGGGTAAGTTTTTGGTAGCAGACAGAAACAGTGTTTGTGCAGTGAATACCCAAGATGTCCAGCAGAACTTGAAAAATTTTTCTATCAAACCCAGATTTTGATCTTCCTTAAATCGAATAACACTCAGATTTTGCCCACAATAGCATTTTGAGGCCAGTTCTGGCCCTTGGAGGCTAGATCTGCCTCAGATCTTAAAAAAAAATCTGATTTAAACCCACAACCTGCAAGAAACCAGTCAGATCCTGAAGATATACACACCAAGAAAATGATTAAACCCTTACAATCCTTAAAAAAATACAAATTTACAAGCTAATTTACAGATCTAAGGCCCTCACGGCCAGATTTGAAACATTTCGGCACAATTTTAGAAAATGAAATTTTTAAAGAGAGGCACAAGCCCTAGGAGATCCTGCAAAACCACTAATTTCGTAAGATAGACTTGGAATTTAACAAATAATGAGCTTTTCAGATTTATGTCATTTGAAAGTCAGCCGGTCCAACCGAAGACTTCCCCAGATGCTCAAACCCTTAAAAAAAATATTTCCGTGCACACTTAGATCTGAACCTTAGATCGATAGAGATTTAAGAAAATAACATGAGATTCCTTAAAAAAATCAAAATGTCATTTTATGAATCCAAAAAACTGCACAAAATACCTCTATGCAGATTAATCCATGAATGCCATCAACCATAAAAATTAAAACAAAGTAGCAGAGTTTAGAAACAATTCACCACATAGATCCGAGAAGGAACATCAAAATTTGTAACCCCAAAGTCTTTATGCTTTATTACTCAAAAATTTACAAGAGTTTCTAAGAACAAGTGCACGATCCGTGAGATCGGATCACCTAAGATTGACAAAGACCTCTAAATTTATATGACAAAATCTCCAACGTCTAATTTGGATGATCCTTGTCAAAATAATCTCAATCGTCCAAAAGATTTAATTATTTTTTAATCAGGAGCGTTGAAATTATAAATTTGGGGAAAAAACGAATTTATCATTTAATTCAATTTTAATTAACTCAAAAATATTATTTTTGAGTTAATTACCCCAAAATTTTGACTTTGACTTAACCACCAAGGCCCAAAGGTCCAAAATTTCTTAAAATTTTCAATATTCCCTTGGCCTGGGGCTTTTAAAAATCATTTCCCAAGGACCCATAAATTTTTCCTTTGAAAGATTTAATCCTAACTTAGGACCCTAAATTAATTAAATTTCTGGTTTAAGATTTTTTTTAAATTAATTGACCAGAAAATTTAATTAATTGACTGAGAGGGGATTTTAATTATTTTTCCAACCCTCTTTACATAAGATAATACATTTAGATACATGAAGGGGGAATACCCATTCGTATAGACCCTCAAATAAATATTCAATTCTGCGACTCAAAACATGATCTAGTAGACCAAGTAACACAAACTACTTTTACAAGGACTCAATAAAAAACACTAGGACTCACTTAGCATGTTGATGACAAAATCCACCCTAGCTTTGGGGTGCGGCTGGAGGGAAAAACTCTGCCGATCACTTTCATGAATTAGTGAGACAAAAAACCTCCTAGAATAGAGATCACCAACAACATACTAGGCTTACCTAGGTTGTTACATACATTGACGGTCCTACTTAGATCATTTACATCATAACATGCAAAATGGGTTTACATCATTTATAACAAAATGTCGTCTGTTGACTAATGATGGAATCTGAATGGCGCGACCACGTCGAACATGACGAATCCCATTTGAAAAAATGGGGGTGTACTGCTATGGGGTAGTTGACAAAGTGTGGTCAACAAGGACATTTAAAAAATGTTATGTGAAATCGTCTTTTTATAAGTTTAGAAATCCATCTAGAAGCATCGAAGAGACAAAAAAAAATTAAAATAATATTAATAGGCACCAAAACCGAAAAAATTAAAAAAAAGGAAACGCGGAGGAAATGCAATTGTACGGCTGGGAAACGTATTTCCAACCGTACTCGCAAAGTTTTTCATACGAGAAATGTAGCAGTACGGCTGGAAAAGCATTTCCCGGCCATACGGTGCGCGTTTCAGCCCTTCCGTTTCGTTTTTTTAGGGAAACGGGCCCTAGACCCACGTTTCCTGCAACTTAGCTTGAGGGTCATTTGTAAGAGACACCGGAAGGATCAAGTGATCAAATTTTCTGAAGTGAGCAGTGCTCAAGACAAAAACCAGATCTAAGTGATTTTTCATTGCAGTAAGGGGCAGAGACAATATCCGAATCGAAATCTTTCTCAGCCGAAGAATCATCAGGAGAAAAGGGCAGAGAGAGATCCAACAGCTACTGTGCAGAGCCAGAGAGGCTGACGCAGAGCTACGTTGGGACTTCGCAGAGACAACACAGAGCCACGTAGGGCTACGCAAAGGCTGCATAGAGGGCTAAAGGAAATCCGAGGGTATGCTCAAAGGTCGATTTCAGAAGCCGGAAGCCAAGGTGTGAGACCAGGAGACAGAGATCGAAATTTCTGTGACGCAGATCGATTCACCAGCTGAGTGACGCAGTGCCCAGGAGGGTTGACGTTGGGACTGTGCGGAAGCAGCACAGAGCTTGCCAGAGGCACGTCATTCAGTGGCCGGATCAGCCGGGGTTTCTAGTGATAGAGTGAGTTAACCTCATTAATCTTTCTGTCAGTCATATTCTCTGTAATTGATTTTTCTAGTGAGATAATCAAAGATGTATTCAGACATTACTTCTACTTATTAATAAAACCCTCAAATTTGTTGCACCGGTTTTCCCGCATTGGGTTTTTCCGGGGACATTTGTCCAAAAATAACGGTGTCCTGTGTGTGTGTTATTTTGCTTGCTCACATTTCTGTTTTCACAAATATTTTAATGGGTGAAGATTGCTCCAGTAATTGCTTCGATATTTTAAGAAGTAATTTTTAAATAACTTCTTAAATCAGATTTGCAAGTAGGAGAAGTAGTTCATGTTAATTTTTGGGTAGCATTGGATGTGCTCTAGCTCCGAAATTTTGTGGAGGGGCTAGAACACATGAGATTTCCTTTTGAGATATAGCCACACTTTTAGGCCCTTTCCAAGGCAGTGAGTTTGTTCATGTAGTGCCTATCTCGTGAATTCATTTCTTCGTTGAGCTTTTTGATTTTCTTGGGAAGTACCAGAAGGGTTTCTTCATGTTGATCTTTGGATTTTTCCTTCTTGACCTTTGCTTTAGCCTTGGGGTGGTCATTAGCATCCATTTTGGAGATTCGTAAGTTTTCCTCAACTTCCATTGCTATCTCTTTAGCCTCAACCAAGGTTGAAGGTTTCTTGTCCCTTAATGCACAAGTTAGGTCTCCACCCACAACTTTCATGAATTTTTCAAAAATGTTAGCATCGGGGGGCTTCAAATGGTCGAGGATATCCCTAACTACCCTATCAAATTTTTGGACAAATTCTCAGATGTCTTCCCTTCCCCTAATTATTTGATAGAACTTCTCAATGTTGAAGGTTCCTTGTCTATGTTGCCAGGAAACGTGGGTGCGGGTGCGGGGACGGGGACGGGGACGGGGACGGGGACGGCATTTTTTGAAACAGGGTGCGTGGGTTCGTCTGGGTATTTTTATATTAATATATATTATAAATTATAAATTATAATTTATATATCATATATAATACTAAATTTTATAAATTAAATTTATAAATTATAAATTTAATGAAAATTAACACTAAACAAACTCTAAGAACAAAAATTTAAAATATTCCAAATTAACGCTCTAAACTAAAACTAAACCAAAAAATCTAAAACTAAGAGTCAAACTAAAAAAAACGAAATCTAAAACCTATCATAAAATAAAACTATTTTAAAACTAACGCTATCAAAAGTGGAATGAATAAAAACTAAGATTTAAATCTAAACTAACAAAATTAAAAATTAACAAATCTAAACCTAAACTATACTAAACCCTTATGCACGCAAAATGAATCCGATCAAAACAAATCAACGCATACATATGATATTTCTTATCTACGTGAGTTTCAGGTTGGGCGACGGGAGGAGGAGCCCGATGTCGACGCAAAGCAGAATCTAAAGGCTTGGTAGCAGAGAAACTATGCAGGTCGAAAGCCACACTCTTTTTTTGTGTGCGTTTTGTTGTGCAGGTTAACGTCCATGGCAGAAGAAGGATGGAGCTCGAGGGATGATCGCTTCGTTTTCTGAATGCATTTATTTGCAGGGTTAATGATGCTACAACGGCGTAAGAGGGATGAGGAAAATGGTTCGATAGCAGAGAATGCTGCGTTTGCGAGCAGTGGAATGCTGGGCGGTGAGAAAGAATGGGAAGCAGCGTGCGGAATGAAGAGGGTGGAGAATTTAAGAGTCAAGACTAAACAAACTCTATTTTATTAAATTATAATTTATTTTTAATAAAATTTAATTAATTTTTTTAATTTTTAATCATTTAAAAAAATTTATATATTTGAAAAAATTGTTCATGAAGAACCCTGAAGAACCTAAAATTCGGGTTCTAAGTACCCAAACGATGGGTTCTTCATACCAAAAGAACCCAAGAACCCGATTTTTTTTTTTGAAGAACCCGGTTCTTCTGAGAAGAACCCGGTTCGTTTGGGTTCTTCAGGGTACTTGGGTGCGGAGAATCCGGTACTTGGGTGCGGGAACCCGGTGCGGGTTCGGGAACCCCACCCCCGGGTGCGGGAACCCGTGCAACGTAGTTCCTTGTGCATTACGTGACCATCTTCTCATGAACGTTTCCTCAAATTGGTCAGAGTCTTCTATGCATGTTGGGGGAAGACTAAGGTGCCATTCCCTCGCTTGTCCTACAAGAAACAAAGTGAATTTCATCATGAACCTATCCTCATCGAATATCAACCTAGGAGACATGTTCTTATAGAATTATTCAACAAAGTCACGAGCACTTAGGGTAGCATCGCCTTTGAACTTGGACAGACAGTTATTGTATTTCTCAGGTAAAGGTTTGGGGTCATCACTCTATTTCAAAGGGGCAAAGACACTAACCAAATTCCTTTCACTTTTGGTCATTTTGGGTTGGTCTTGTTTTGGTAGCGCTAGAACCAATTGCCATCTTTGGGGTAGGATCACTGACCTTTTCAAATTCAGGGAAAAGGGCGGTTCTAACAAGTGATGGAGTTCGTTCTTCCCTTCTTGCAGCGGCCCTAGATAGAGGAGGAATTTTGCCACCTTGAATCAAACTAGGGGTTTGGAAAATGAATGGAGTCGCCAGAGGAATATTGAAGTGTCATCAATGAATCAATTCCTCAATGATTCGCAAGGGAGGGGAACTTGCTTCCTCCCCGGCAACGGCGCCAAAAATATTACCGCTCAAACTAGCAGGGATCCTAGGAGGGGTTCCTATAGAGCAACTACTAGGTCAAGGGAAACAATGGAGCGATAGCCGACTGTCACCTCAGCTAAGGCTCCTTGCTCTTTACGGATTTTCACCGATGGAAGGAGTCTCAGTATATGAGGAATCACGAGAATATATGGTCGATGATAGGATAAAGAAGTGATTCCTAGGCCTATTCACATGAGAGACTCAAATAAATGGGTTTCTTTCTTTAGAAGCAAGGTGATGGGCTCTCTAGGAAGGGCTAAAAGGGCTTTTGAGGATAGGGTGTGAGATAGCCCCTAGTCTCAAAACCCTTATCGATGCTTGACTTCTAAGTGATCTTTGTGGAATTGGAGAAAACAAATTACAAGACCACAAAGGGCCAAGTGGACCCAAAATTAGGTCAAGGATATGAAGTTGATCAACCAAGGATGTATTGACGAAATTGGGAAAAGGAAGAGGATCAAAGAGAGAATCTTTCTTTGATAATTTAATGTTATGATCCCAATGAGTTTATTAGCCAATGGAAAACCAATGGTAAGAATTGATCTTTGAGCTAGGGCTTGAAATATCTCAAGATCCCATTGTCAGAATCTCGTGAAATTTGGAGGGATTCTTAAAGACTCACCAGCGCAATTGTGGGCAAGAGATCGAATTCTTTTGATGGCTAAATCGTGAGAAAAGTGATGCTAGGTGACATATGGAGGCTAGAAGTAGAAAAGAGGGGAAGGTGAGAGAAATACTCTTTGAAAATGATCACCTATGGAAGGATCAGTGCCTCATCCTTTTGGGAAGATGGAGTCAAGATGAAATTTATGATTTAGTGGAACTACACCCAATCAAGGAGCATTCTAGAAATCTTCGCATGGCAACAAGGGCATGAGAGCAACTGATAGAAGAGTTTATACTTCAATGTGCAATAATTGATGACTTATCAAAATGTGTTCAATAGAAACATTCTCTAGGAACATTCGCCAATTCACACATGATACATGAAATGATGCAAAGCTATAAAAGACCAATATTTCCGCAATTTTGCATAAAGTAGTAAATTTCATACCTAGTATAGCGAAATTCGAGCAACATTCATGTATTAAAGTAAATAACAAGAATATACATGAAAAGATCACTTACAGGTGTAAAAGAGTATATCCAACCATCATATTATACCAATAGTGAATCTCCAAAACAAGATATAGAAGATCCAAACATCAAAATTCATTCATCTTATCCAAATTCATTCTCCAAAAGGAATAGCGAAAATCTCACAAGAGATAAGAACACAATCCAAGTGATGATGATGAAAATGAATCATCTCACTTGTATTTATACACTCTCTAATGAGTTCAATTTAGCTAAATTGACCTAATTGAACCCCTAAAATAAAAGAATGTGCATAATAGCAATACTTCTGGTGACTAGCCCACCAAATAGCTCAACAATGTAAAGATAAGCCTCTCAGGAGGGTCGAATGATCAACACAGCGAGTCATTGGGCCTTTGAAGAGTATAATGAAGTCCAAGGAGTGCCATGATGTAGAATTGGACTCCAAACATAGTGGACAAGGGGTTGGCCCCTTGTTTTCCAAACAAGAACCTATGGTGCTCCCAAGTGGGTGTGGGGGCACAAGGACGTCCTCATGGGTCTCCAAATGGATCGAATATGCCTGTAAACCATCTGTAAGGGTTGGAGTAATGACATAATGCAACGGGAGACATCCTCTGGACCCTAAAACATCTGCCAAGAGTATGGTGCAACTATGGCGTCGGTTGGGCAGGGTGAACCAAGTGCATCATCCTCATCCCAAAGGTGGAACACGAGCAATTGATGAGTGTTGTTGGGGATCCATGAAGTAATATATGCTATGGTGGAGACCCATGGCTCTCTACACTCACCCTACAAGTGCTAATGTGGCCCTCTGGAGGGCTACAACCCCATATAGGGAGACCAAGCCCCAAATGCAGACCCACCTGCAATTCTGCATATGATCCAATGTATCCCCTTGCCCTCCAATACAGCAAGTCATTAGAATAATCAAATAATAAATCTTACAAGTCATGGGATCAATGGGGCACTTCATGGTGGCATGCCCTTCCATAGTGGTTTTTGGCATGTACAAGTGTCTCCGAGCTCAATAGGGGGGTTAACCAAGGAACTTATTAGGTGGTTTCAACCTCTAGAACGGGTGACATGTCAATGGCACATCCCTCAAGTGGTAGGTGGCAAATGATATAATAATGGAATGGAATGGGGATCATGGGAATCATCCAAACCACATGTCGAGCTGCAAGGGTAGCTAAAATAAGGGAAGCCCACACCTAGGTATATGGGTGTAGGAGGGATAAAATTATGGTACATGAGTTACCCCAGCCTTTGTTTTTCCACCCTTCTTCATATGCCTTTGGCCTTTAATTGATTTTTCTTCATAATTGCTCAGGGCTCCTGGGGATGGAGAACATGATGTTTAATATGTAGCGTGGATACCCCCTTGAGGTGGGGCAGTTCATCTCCCACCATGGTTTGGGGCAATCATGGGTTCCTTAATGATGGAGGGGACTCATCTAGGGCCCATAGGAACTAGGGTGATGGCCATAGATAAGGGGTAGAGCTCATGTCTGCCTTTTTTCCACGTGCTAAATTTGTATGTCTCGATCATCTTTTGCATTTTATGGTACATTTCCTTTTGAGAGTGGCGAATTATGCTTTTTATTTTCTTTTTAGTTGCATCACCCTCTAAGGCATCGTTTCAAGCTCGACCCAGGGTGTGGACAAGGGGAGGGGAAGGCTAACCCTATGTGGACCCAATGGACACATGTGGATCCGGATGGGAAAAGAGATGAATAGGGCTAAAATGAGTGGAAGGAGAGTAATGTAGGTGGTATTGGGAAGCAGGACCACACATCCAAAATCAAGATTTCCCATGTAGTGTCATCCCTAAAGGTAATGGCCAGTAAAGGAGATCCCACGGGACTAGGATACAAGGGTAACAAGCAATCGGGCAATGGAAACAAGAATACAAACCTAATCGACTCTTTCCGCAAATCCCCCCACCAATCCATGCCTAAAAGTGCCCATGGCAGGTAAGAAAAATTACTCAACTATACTAATGAAAAGCCATACCTTTGGGGTCGAGAAGCCCACCTTCAAACATACACTCATAACAGATGGGCAAGGGACCACATGGCTGGCTCAGGTGGTGGAGAAAATGGCACATGGACCTATTTGGGGGTCGCAAGGGACTGTTGGCTGCCCACTAAGCACCATCTAGGACAAAAAGTTTCTCCTATGCATACTACCCACAGGTGGAGGGTAACAGGGCCTTTTGCATCAAACATTAGCGAGAAAGGGTCCTGATTTTTCAATGAAGCCCCAATTCTCAAATCGACCACCTTTGCGACCAACCTTTTGTTCACTTATTTGATCTCTTTCAAGCCTCCATGTAGCCTTCAAACACTTGCTCACAAACGAGAAGTCTTACTTTTGAAAAATCTTTAAAGTACAATTATAATCAACCCAACTTTCAAAATCAATACTCCTTGTGAACTCTTGCTCTGATTTCAAGATCAGATCTAATGGCCAAATTGGTTTCTATTTTTTCAAACATTATGAGAATCAGAATGAGACCTATTACCCAACAAATACAGGTAACCCATTGTAGAAATTTTTTCTCCTCTTATGACAGCTAGCCAGCCAGTAGCTCAATGATGATCCACAGATAGCTTTATGTCAGAGATCTTCACCTACACTCTGGTCAGTGTTCTCTCAAATCTAACATACTTTTTGAAGGAAGGTAGTTCATCTATCAAAAGGTACACTAAACATTTTAGTAATCATGTGCTTGCATTTAATGTTAACGGCATACTAATATGAATCACAAGGAAAGTTGGATGATTGACCATTCTCGAGTGTATCCTTGTTCCCACACTTCACTTAATAGGTTAGCCTTTGACCCCAGTGCAATGTGACCTCTTTTAAGGCCTTCATTTCTTGGTTTAGGAGGAGCACAAATAGGAGGCATTGATTGATATAGTGGTCCCAAGGTAATCCATACTTATCACTTTACATCTATCCCTTCTATTCATCTTCGTTATTTGCGTTGATTGTCACTAGTCATTCAGATCGGTGCCCTGTATCTAGAGCTATGAATCAAGGTGTAAATTTTCGTAGATGTTCTATGCTTGATGCAACTTTACTTTAAACTAAATATCAAATAGCAATCACATAAACATGAAATTAAAATGTTGATAGAACATACCAATAGATAGACGGAAGACAAGCCAAAAATACACTTAACTTGATCAGCAAAATATATGTGTTATGGTGCATTACGGTGGTCAATAGGATGCTTCAACCAGCAAAGTCTCCTCACGGTCAGCCAACCAAAAGTGTCACACAACCCTCAAGACAGCTCTACAATAGTCAACCCAAAGTCAACAAAAGTCAACATTGTCCAGTCAACAGTCAACACAGAACAGCAGCAGAAAGTCAACGAAGCAAGGTCAAAGGTCAACGTCCAACCTCAATTTTGGTGCCAAAAAATGCGGACTGCAGAGATCAGAATTCTAGGAAAGTTTGAGGTCAAGTTGACCAAGCATTGACCAAAGTCAAAGCTGGTAAAAGCTATGCTGAAGCCTGAAACCCTATATCAGATTAGAAAACCCTAGTTGTTGTTTTCCCACGTGTGAGAGAAGAGAAGCCTCCAAAGTGTGATCGAACCAATTAGATAAAAGAGAGAAGTATGTGATGAATGATGGTGAAAATGACCTCCAACGTTGACCAATATATATCCATCTGTGAGGCTATGTGACACATCTGTTGGGGCTCCAAGCCTACATTACAATTTTGGCCGACCTTGCACATAAGTGGAATTAATTCAAAATAAATGTTCTACTCATCCAATCAAGATGATCTTTAGATCAATCTTGCACCTCTCCGAAAGAGGAATCCAATAAAAATATTGGCATCGTCATCTGAGCATCAGAACATGGAGTTCGGACCTAGTTGCCCAAAATTAACACTCCCTCTCAACTAGGGAGAACTCCATCCACCTGTGCCATCCAAACATAGTGTGTCATCCCGCCGTAACTTGCTTTGTTGGCTTCTTTATTTCAGAACAAAAGGTGAGTCACAAAGACATCACTCCCGGCTGACAAAATTAGCTCAGAGGTCCGAAACCTCTATAGGACTCAAAGGAGTCTCATACTAACCCGAAGTTAGTTTAAATGACCCGAAGTCAGTTGGAGGTCTGAAACCTCACTAGACTTGACCCAGATCAATTGGTTGGACACGTGCCATCTTAGACATAGAGAGTATGGCAATCTCCAATGAGTCCATCGGTCTTGCTACTAGTCTCTAGCTTTTCCCACCTCATTGGCCAAGATGAGAGTTACTTCCCATGAGTCTAGGACTCCATGGGTATGATGCCTATGGGGCACAGTTCAAAGAGAGGTGAACCAACTCAATATCATAACGGTGGGGCAGAAGCGCACCAACAAGGTTCGGCAAGCCTAGCCCTGTGATTGCTTATAGCTCCGAGAAGCTATCCCCAAAGCCCCTTGGAGCTCCCAGAGCTCATCGTCCAACAGGACCCTCTGCATAGGGTCGTTCCACGATTCCAAGATTCTTACGGAAGGTTAGGAACTTGACCTTCCCCAAGGGCTTTGTGAGAATATCTACGACCTGTTCATCAGTTCCTATATGATCGAGTCTTATGGCGCCTCGCTGTACCATATCCCGGATAAAGTGGTACCTGATATCAATATGCTTGGATCGATCATGGAATACGGGATTCTCTGACAAACGAATCCCACTCTAGTTGTCACAAAGGATAACGGTGGTATCTAGCACATGCCCAAACAGCTCACTGAAAATCTTTCGCAACCAAAAAGCTTCACAACAGGCCATACTCGTTGTAATGTATTCGGCCTCAGCGGTGCTCAAAGCTACCGACTTCTACTTCCTTCTCATCCAAGATATCGAAACAGACCAAAGTGTGAAGTAACATCCATATGTGCTCTTGCGATCCACCACATTTCCAGCCCAATCGGCATCAGTATATCCATGGAGTCTCAAACTCCCGGCAGTGTATCTCAACCCATGGTTTATCGTGCCCCGAAGATATCTCAACAAATTCTTGGCACCAACCCATTGAATATGATGAGGATCAACCATGTGTTGACTCAAAGTGTTCACTGCAGAATATACGTTCGTACGGGTGTTCACTAAGAACATCGAGGCCCATACGAGATGACGATACTCGATAGGATTTGCTAGCACGGGTCTAGCAGTGTTTCCACTCAACTTCTTAAAGTTGAGCTCCATCGGTGTCGACACGGACTTACATTGCACCATTCCAAATCTTTCCAGCAGCTTCACAATGTATTTTTCTTGAAAGAGGAAAATCTCACCAAGTCTTTGCCAGACCTCTAGGCCTAGGAAGTAATGTATCAGTCTTAGGTCCTTCATCTCGAACTCAAAAGCGAGCTCCCTCTTACACTGATGAATGAGAGGGTCAGCACCTGTCAGGAAGAGATCGTCCACATAGAGAACCAAAATGAGAGGCTCTTCTCTATCAACCTTGAAGTAAAGGTTCAAATCAGCATTACTTCGAGTGAAGCCCAGCTTCATCAAGTAGTTATCTATCCTCTCGTACCAAGCCTTGAGGGCTTGCTTCAACCCATAGAGGACTTTCTTCAACCTGCATACATGAGAGTCTCTATCCTGGACTTCGAACCCTAGAGGTTGCTCCACATACACCTCTTCCTTTTTCGAACCATGCAGAAAGGCGGTCTTCACATCCATCTGATGAAGGTTCCATCCTTTCGTAGCAGCAAGGGCAATAATAGATCGGATGGTGGTATATTGGGCCACATGTGCAAATATATCATCATAGTCTACGCCTTCCTTTTGAGAGAAGCCTCGGGCAACAAATCTTGCCTTGAACTTTTTAGCACTAACATCAGATCCATGCTTGATCTTATAGAGCCATTTCGAGGTGACAATAGCTTTGTCCTCCGGTCTCGGAACCACATCCCAGACATCATTCTTCATAATGGACTCGTACTCTTCGTGCATAGCATCCTTCTAGACTTGATGCTTAACGGCTTCTTCAAAAGATCCAGGCTCAAATTGTACGATTGTACTCATGGCTGTTAGATACCCTTGGTATCTATTTGGCTTCTTGCTTTCACGAAATGTCCCCCTTGGGGCCATATGTCTCCCAGCATCTTCGAGAGTATCCTGGAGCCATGAGGGTCTTCTCTTCATTGAAGGAAGTAGATCAATGGGGTCCATCGATCCTTCAACATTGGGCATCATCTCATCCTTCGGTTCTTCCTGATTCCCAGATCTTACATCATGATCTTCCTCAAAGTTCTGAAGATTTATCACTTTCCTAAGGGAAGCATCTTCATCAAAGGTAACATCGTGGCAAATCTCCACTTCTCTTTGACCAGGCACATAGACTTTATAAGCCTTCGAAGTTTCATTGTAGCCCAAAAACATTCCCTTCTTCCCAAAATCATCCAGCTTGCTTCTCTTCTCCTTCGGTACATGAAAATAAACAGGACAACCAAAAACTCTAAAATGAGAAACAACAAGTTTCTTACCAGAGAAAACCTCTTCGGAAGTTTTGAAGTCCAGAGTGAAATGCAGGCATCGATTTTGTATGTACACAGCAGTGTTCGCAGCTTCTCCCCATAGAAACTTCGGAAGACCTTGGTCACATAGCATGGCACGGGCAGCTTCCACAATGGTCATGTTCTTTCTTTGAGCAACGGCATTTTTTTCAAGAGTATATACGGTTGTGGTCTCCCTCTTGATGCCAGCTTCTTTGCAAAAGTTATTGAACTCGTTCGTCTCATATTCAGTGCCATTATCAGTCCTCAAAATCTTGATCCTCTTCCCTATTTGATTTTCCACCAAGGCTTTGAAAGTACAAAACCACATGAAAGCTTCATCCTTCTTTTTCAAGAAGTATATCCAGGTCTTGCGAGAGAAGTCATCTATAAACGTCATATAATAAGAACATCCTCCCAAAGACGTCACGAGCAACATACCAGACAAATCAGAATGTATCAATTGCAAGACATCAAATGTCTTTGTGACACTTGAAGGGAAAGGTCCCCTTGTATGCTTTCCTTCCGCACAACCCTGACATACACCTTCATGATCATTTTTGAATTCAGGCATCCCTGTCACCACCTTCCTTGCTTCGGGAAGGGCTTTGTAATGAAGGTGTCCAAACCTCCGGTGCCATAGTTCGGTTTGACGAATAGTATCATATGTCATAGCCCCCAGAGGACTTCCTCCAACCTGGTAGAGTGTATCAACTCTAAACCCAATCGTGAGAGCTTCCTTGAAACTCTTCTTCCAAATGCATACCTTTCCATCGACGAATGCCACCTTGAAACCTTTGTCTTCCATGGCCGAAATAGACACAAGATTCTTCTTCAAATCAGGTACATATAGTACATCTTGCAAGCGAAGGACTTGACCTTGAGATAGATGGAGGGTCACAGTCCCTGTCCCTTTCACGGGATAGGTGGCATTATCTCCAAGGATCATTTTCAGATTAGTATCCTTCTCAATCAAATCCGAAAGTGCTTCTTTAAACCCAGTGAGGTGCCTTGAAGCACCACTATCAATCAACCAGACATCCAAGGTGTCGGGTGGAGATGCAGCAGAGACGGCAGATACAAGAATGAATTCATTTTTCTTATCATCAACAACATTAGATTCCTCATACCTGGAATTTCTTGACCTTTTGAAAGGTTGCCCGTTTCCATTGCAACCACAGGGAGCATTCCTCTTTCCTTTGAACCTGTTGTTCCTTTGATTTCCATTCCTCTTGTTGTTGTTGTCATCATCCCTATGAGAATCCCTTCTATTAGGGCATTCTCTAGCATAGTGGCCAGTCTTGTTACATGTGTAACATCTTCCTTTCTTTTCTTGGGCCCCTGCTCGGTTCCTCGGACCATCATTGTTCTTCTTCTTAGCACGAGCGATGAAGGTAGCATTACCTTCATTTTCATATTCCATCATTCTTATTTCCTCTTGAGTGCATCTCGACAATACTTCCTCAAAATCAGGAATCACGTTATTATTGAGAACGGTAGTAATGAATATATGCCATTCAGAGGGGAGACCTCCAAGTGCGGTGAGAACCATTTCTCGATCGTCTATTGTTTCCCCAATGGCAAGAAGGTTATTCTTGATTTCAGTCAACTTCAGAAAATAGGATTTAACGAATTCATCCCTGCCTTTCTTGAGATTCTTCAATTGGTTCTTAAAGAAAAGAACTTGATTTGCATTGTTGGCCCTGAACATATTGACCAACTTATCATACATCTCCATAGATGTGCCTAGCTCAGAGATGTAGGAAACCAGACTTTTATGGATGGATGATCAGCTTAGCTTTGATTTCCCCTTTCTTATACTTCGTCTTGGTGGCAGCAGGTGTAGATGATGGAGGCTCTTGGATTTTACCCTACACAGTCCATGACCTCTTGATCTTCCAAGATCAAATCCAAAGACATCTTCCAAGCATGAAAGTCAGACTTGCCAGTCAACTTTTCATCAGCTTTGAAGCCATTATAATTTGAGGTGCCCATGAGTCCTTGACAAGTACTACTTCTTCAGTGATTGCTCTCAATACAGACTTGGGCTTTGTCTTCACCTTAGCTCTGATACCATGTAAATTTTCGTAGATGTTCTATTCTTGATGCAACTTTACTTTAAACCTGATATCAAATAGCAATCACATAAACATGAAAGTAAAATGCTGATAGAACATACCAATAGATCGACGGAAGACAAGCCAAAAATACACTTAACTTGATCAGCAAAATATATGTGTTGTGGTGCATTACGGCAGTCAACAAAATGCTTCAACTAGCAAAGTCTCCTCAAGGTCAGCCAACCAAAAGTGTCACACAACCCTCAAGACAGCGCTACAAAAGTCAACCCAAAGTCAACAAAAGTCAACGTTGTCCAGTCAATGGTTAATGCAAAACAACAACAGAAAGTCAACACATCAAGGTCAAAGGTCAACGTCCAATCTCAGTTTTTGTGCCAAAAAATGCGGACTGTAGAGATTAGAATTCTAGGAAAGTTTGAGGTCAAGTTGACCAAGTGTTGACCAAAGTCAACGACGGTCAGAGCTGCACTGAAACCCTAGATCATATCAAAAAACCCTAGCTGTTGTTTTCCCACATGTGAGAGAAGAGAAGCCTCCAAAGTGTGATCGAACCAATTAGATACAAGAGAGAAGTATGTGATGAGTGATGGTGAAAATGACATCCAACGTTGACCAATATATATCCATTTGTGAGGGTGTGTGACACATATGTTGGGGCTCCAAGCCTACATTACAATTCTAGTCGACCTTGCACATAAGTGGAATTAATTCAAAATAAATGTTCTGCTCATCCGATCAAGATGATCATTAGATCAATCTTGCATCTCTCCGAAAGAGGAATCCAATAAAAATATTGGCATCGTCATCTGAGCATCACAACATGGAGTTTGGACCTAGTTGCCAAAAAGTAACACAAGGCCTGGAAACCTTTCCCTCATAGGTTGATGCAGCTAAAAGAAAGGTAAAAGCATGAAAAGCCACAATAGAAAGAAAATGAAAAATGCAAAAGATGGTTTGGACATATACTTAATGTTAATTGAAGTTAGAGATGGAAGGATTCTGCTAAATTTAAAAGTTTGCTAAATTTGGCAGAGGAACCCAAAAGTGAATCTAAGGCATAGGTATACCTTCACTTAATTTTGACTCAGGAAAACTCTAATTTTTCTATAGTCAAAAATAAAATAAATTGATCTCAGTTATTCGTGGAGTTGATGGACCAGTTTGACTTGAGTTAATGGGCTAGTTCAACTTGAGTTTGTTGATTTTTGAGTAGCATCGGATGTGCTCTAGCTCTGAAATTTTGTGGAGGGGCTAGAACACATGAGATTTCCCAGACCCATAAATCGTTTGGAGAAATTCCACTCGAAATGAAAGTTATTCAAATAATTAGTTACTTTTAATGGAGCCTAAGTTAAAACTTAGGAAATTAAAATAATTAAAGTGAATTAATTTAAATGTGGGTGAGAAGCTTCTAAGTGACGAGAATCAAGTATGTTTTAATCTTAGTCGTTAATTAAAGATTAGATCACGGTTGTTGATTCATCAACAGTAAGAGTATAAAGGAAGGCTCGAGGGTCAATCGGAGAATACATACAGTGAGTGAATCTGGCGATCGAATTCTTCTAACGGAGCAGTGCTTGGATGAAGATAAGATCTGAGTGATTTAGCAACAATGAGGGGCAGAAACAGTTATTGGTCGGAGGACCAAGAGTACATAGCAAAGAGGCAGTAGAGACAACAGAGGAAGCAGCGCAGCCACCAGGAGAGGTGACGCTGTCCCCTGAAAGGGTGACACAGGCCAACACAGGCCTATGCAGGGACTGCGCAGAGCTTCCAAGGGACAGTCTGAATTTTGCTGGAGATCGAGGTTTCTAAACCGGGAGGGCTGAAACTCGATTTTCTGAGAGGCAGATCAGAACAGAGAAGAGGTGACGCAATGATCAGCCATCCCCACGTAGGCCTACGCATCTATTGCGCAAAGGCAGTGCAGAGGGAGCTAGGGTTTCGCCAATTCGAATCTTGGATCAGCCGGGACTTGCAGTGTGAGGTAAAACTCACTATTTTATCTATCTACAGAGGATTTTCTCTTTTGGGTGAGATGGATTTGGCACCCAAGTTGTACTCAAAAAATTGTTGCTTAATAATACAAACCCTCAAATCTGCTACACCAGTTTTCCCGCATTGGGTTTTTCCGGGCACGTTAGTCCAAAAATAAGTGTTTCCTTTGTGTGATTGTCTCATTTATTTTTCAGTACTTGATTTGTATATTGGTGTAGGTTGATCAGTATTTGCATTAATATTTGTTGAATAATTCTGTAAATAATTTGTTAAATGGAAAAGACAAGTAGGTAATGCAGATCAGTTAACTGCAGTAGGATTTTTGTTTGTGAGATTCAGAAATTTTCACTTGGTATCAGAGCAATTGCAGATCAAGGAGGACTGAAGCCATCAGCAAAAGACAAAAGGAAATTTGCTGCAAGAAAGCAGTTGTCCCGACCACAGTTCTGAACCAAAGAGGCAAAGGAAGGGTGACGCAGTCACCAGTGAAGGCTCACGCAGAGCCTGCGTCAGCCTACTAGGGTGACGTTGTAGCTGCAAAAGGAAGCGCAGTGGTCGTTGAGCCAACACAGAGGCTATTGAGACTCAATTTTCCAGTTGCTATGGCTAGAGGTGCAGTGCAGATTTCTAACTGAAGTTGCTAGTGGGACGTTGATTTTGTTGGTTCAGAACAATGTCTAGCGGGGCAGAAGCAAAGTAGAGGGAATCAGTTCCTCAAAATATTTCTTTCCACGAAATTTAGATCCAGTGCTGAGCAGCAGCAAAGAGAGATCAGAGAGGAGTGTTTCGACATTTGTTGGCAGAAGGATTTCCATGAAGGAAATCGAATTTCAGAGGGAGCTTGTTCCTTAGAGGATTTCCAGTGCCAAAGAAATCCAAATCCGAGTTTTGTTGGGGTAGCAGCGAAAGAGGGAGGAAGGAACTTGTTTGACACTTAATTGAGCAGAGATGGTCGTGAATGGACTGAGGGATCAGGACAGGTTGGATGGAGCATCCAACTTTGTCATCTGGAAGGCCAGGATTATGGCAGTTTTGGATTAACATCGCATCAAGGATCATGCCTTGAACGCGATTGTTGTTTCGGTAGATGTTGATCCTCTCAATAAATACGAGGAGGCTCAAGCGAAAGCAAAGCGCATGATCATGGACAGAGTCAAGGATCATGTGATCCCACACATTGCTGAGAAGAACACAGCAACGGAAATGTGGGTGGGCTTGACCACTTTGTACGAGGGATCTTCCTGCCAACGGAAATGTCGCTTGAGAACCAGCTGAGATTGTTTGAGATATAGAAGGGAGAAGAGATTGATCTCTTCCTTATCAGATTGCAAGGGATCTGAGATTAGCTAGCTTCCAAAGGGGCTACACCATATGTTGGTTTTATGGTCAGGACTGTCCTGAATGCAGTCACTGAAGACTGGGAAACCTTTGTCCAAAGCATTTTGGGCAAGGCTACTCTTCCTAGCTAGGAGGAGATGTGGGCAGCTCTTCGACAAGAAGAGATCAGACGGTGGACCAAGGCGGGAAGTAGCGGTAAAGGGATCAAATTCAAGGAGGAAGAGGAAGATGCAGCTCTTGCATCTAAGGGACAACAAGGGCAACAGAGAAGGAAGAAGAAGGACCTCTCGAAGGTCAGATGCTTCAGATGTGGGGAAATGGGACATTTCGCCATGCCTTGCCCTCTGAAGAAGAAGGGCAAAGAAGAATCTGACTCGAAAGCTGCTCCACCTCATGTTGATGAGGAAGATGATGATGGATGCGCCATGAGTGCTCATGCACCTAAGAAATGGGGCGATATGGAGCTGTAGATTGGAGCTACAGTGACTTAGGGGCAGGATCCTTGAGGTGTCCAAACTCTTGGATCACATACGGCTACGGGAGCCCATAATGACAGTAGCAGAATGACGTCTGTCAGTTGGTGCGAGGGATGATGGAGCGACAGTGGCAGAGCTAGAGCGCTAAAGTCTAAGGCAGCGCAGAGCAGAGGTAGCAACAGAGTAGCAAGAGTAGCGCAGAGCAGAGGCAGCAGCAGCAGCGCAGGGCAGCAGCAGCGTACTAGCATCATAGGGTCAGTGCAGATTAGTAGAGGAAGCTTCAGCATGGAGGTGCATCCAGACTTATGAGTATGTCAAGATTTGGGATGTCTTTCAGTTGCTTAACTCTCAACAACTGAGTTGCAGTGCACCATGATTAAGCATTTTGAAAGGGAGTTGCAATACAGATGTAGCAGTGACAGTGGCAGAGTCATGGGTCGCAGTACAGATTGCAGCAACGCAGTGGATGAGGGGAAGCAGGCCAAGCATCAGCAGCGCAGAGGACTAATGTCGTGGATAAGGCTGATGCTTTTGGTGAGAAGTATTGCTAGAGCACATTCCTCGCTAAGAGGAAGTGTTGATTTTTGGGTAGCATCAGATGTGCTCTAGCTTTGAAATTTTGTGGAGGGGATAGAACACATGAGATCTCCAAGCCCTAAAAATCGTTTGGCGAAATTCCACCCGAAATGAAAGTTATTCAAATAATTAATTATTTTTAATGGAGCCTGAGTCAAAACTTAGGAAATTAAAACAATTAAAGTGAATTAATTTAAATGTGGGTAAGAAGCTTCTAAGTGACGAGGATCAAGTATGTTTTAATCTTAGTCGTTAATTAAAGATTAGATTACGATCGTTGATTCATCAACAAGAAAAGTATAAAGGATGGCTTGAGGGTCAGTCGGAGAATACACACAGTGAGTGAATGTTGAGATCGAATTCTTCTAACGGAGTAGTGCTCGAACGAAGATAAGATTCGAGTGATTCAGCAGCAGTGAGGGGCAGAAGCAGTTATTGGTTGGAGGACCAAGAGTACATAGCAGAGAGGCAACAAAGACAGCAAAGAAAGTAGTGCAGCCACCAAGAGAGGTGACACAGTCCACTGAAGGGGTGACGCAAGCCCACACAGGGACTACGCAGAGCTTCCAAGGGATCGTCTGAATTTTGTTGGAGATCGGGGTTTCTGAACCGAGAGGGCTGAAACTAGATTTTCCTGAGAGGAAGATCAACGCAAAGAAGAGGTGACGCAGTCATCAGCCATCCCCATGCAGGCCTACGCATCTACTGCGCAGAGGGAGCTATTGTTTCACCAGTTCGAATCTTGGATCAGCCGAGACTTGAAGTGTTAGGTAAAAGTCACTATTTTATCTGTCTGTCGAGGATTTTCTCTATTGGGTGAGCCAGATTTTCCACCCAAGTTGTACTCATAATACTTCTTCTTAATAATACAAACCCTTAGATCTGCAGCACCGGTTTTCCCGCATTAGGTTTTTCCGGGGATGCTAGTCCAAAAATAAGTGTCTTTTGTGTGATTGTCTCATTTATTTTTCTGTACTTGATCTGTATATTGGTGTAGGTTGCTCAGTATTTGCATTAATATTTGGTAAATAATTCTATAAATAACTTGTTAAGTGGAAAATACAAGTACGTAATGCATATTAGTTAACTGCAGTAGAATTTATGTTTGAGAGATTCAGAATTTTTCACAGAGTTGATGGGTCAATTCGATTTTATAAAAAGGGGAGGGCGCAGACTTGGTTAATCAGATTACGCATTAGAGATTTTTGTGTTCGACTCAGGAAAGGAGATTTTCCAGATCAGCACATTAAGGCAGAGAAGAGAGGTTGAATTTTCTCCGATTTTCTACAGGCAACGCGATTCTCTTTCAGGGTTGAGTTAGGTTGCACAGAGGGGTCGATTCAGCCTTTAACAGCTATGCACTAGGCTATAACAGTGTGCATGCAAGGAGGCCTAGTTCGTTAGAGGAGCATGGATCATTGTGTTGTGGATAAGAAAATCGAAGGGGAATTTTTCCCAATATATGTAATCAATTTCTAAGAATTTTCGTGAGAATAATCATAGAACACAGAAGTTGGAGAGTTTCCCCAAAAGGGGTTTCCTAGGTAATTTTTGGTGTATTGTTTATTCAGTACTTGTATCTTCCTGAATGTATTTTCCACGGCTATTAATTGTTAAAATACTCATCATATTTAGTAAAAGTGTTTGGATTTTGTTGTCGCCCGGATTGTACAAGCACTGCGACAACCGCTCAAGGCGAGGGTTGTCACTCTGATCTCCGCCCACTCCGTTCTTGCTGTCTCCTAACAGAATGCTATGAGCGATAGTTCCTATGGAATGAGGTGAAGGAAAACAAGTCGGGAACCAACTTGTTTAGGAGACACGAATGAGTGGCCTAGCGACTTGGTTAAATTCAGCGAGATTAATGATTTCGTTAGATTTCTTAATTATGAGACCATTGCCTTATGGAGTCATAATTCTTGCTTAATGTAAATTAAAGCCAAGTAACTGAATCGACACCCCCTGCTTGTTGATTTTTGGGTAGCATTGGATGTGCTCTAGCTCCGAAATTTTGTGAAGGGGCTAGAACACATGAGATCTCCAAGACCCATAAATCGTTTGGAGAGATTCCACCTAAAATGAATGTTATTCAAATAATTAATTATTTTTAATGGAGCCCAAGTTAAAACTTAGGGAATTAAAATAATTAAAGTGAATTAATATAAATGTGGGTGAGAATCTTCTAAGTGACGAGGATCAAGTATGTTTTAATCTTAGCCGTTGATTAAGGAATAGATCATGGTTGTTGATTTATCAACAGGAAAAGTATAAATGAAGACTTGTAGGTCAGTTGGAGATACACCTGGAAAATACTCAGTAACCCGAGGGAAGTCAATACTCTAGGAGAAGAGCTCAATTTTAGAGGGAGAGTTGTAGGGTGAAGGAAGAGGAGGGTATCAGCAGCAGTCAAAGACTGAAGAGGAGGGACCAAGGTTGCGGGGAAGCTTCTCCCCCCTCTCGAACCCACTCCCAATTCGCGCTCCGAACGGGAGCGTTTTGGGAGTGCTCGGAAGCGCGCTCCCTAAACAGAAAAAACGCTCCCTGTTTTCAGGGAGCTTTTTAGAGAGCGTTTAGGGAGTGCCTTAGGGAGCGTTTTAGGGAGCGTTTTTTTAGGGAGGGAGAGTTTTAGGGAGCGTTTTTTTTTAGGGATGGAGCGTTTTAGGGAGTGTTTTTTTAGAAAGGGAGCATTTTTGTGAGCGCTTTTTTAGGGAGGGAGCATTTTTGGGAGCGTTTTTTTTGCTTAAAGACTTGGTCCTAAATGAAATTACTTGCTCTCCATTTGCTTAAATCATCCATTTTCCAACCTAACTATACTGTCAATATAATTTGTGTATCAACTATTTTTTAACATATTATGATACAATTCCATTTGGTAATGGCCATTATTTTATTGTAAACCCAGGAAAGGTACGTCCTTTAACAATCTTGAGACAAAATTTCCTCCCATAAAGTTGAATGGATTTTGTTCAAACTAGTTGAAAAGCATACATCATATTCCTTTTATGCAAGGATCAACTGCCAAGATATGAGTAAAGGCTAATTTTCATTAAGGAATAAAAACAAAAGCTTATCTTTAAGACTCATTGTGTTGTAGTTATTATAAGCAGAATATATGACCCTTTGAAACTCAGTATTTAATTCAACAACAATTTCTCTCCACTGTAAAAAGGGCCTAAATATTATGAAATCATTCTTTGTACTATTGTTAATGCCTTACACCTACTCCTTTCTTACATTGAAACCAAGTTGATAGTCCTTTGCAATCAAGATATGCCATCTTATTGGAGACAGTGATGGATGACCGAAATATTTGTTGATGTTTCATGAATGCCTCTACCCTTTTAGGTCATGGCCATATTGCTTGCATGAGATGGGGGCTTGTGTATTTTCCCATCTACTGTTTCTTAGAGATTTTTCGACCTTAATGGCAAAGTGGGTAACCAGTTGATGAAAATGCAATTGCTTAAACTTTGGATAATTAATGATATGCCTTCTAGGTTGAATTTCCCATTTCCTTAAAAGAAATTAATTTATTCCTTAGCAACACATTCTACGTGTTCTCCACCTGTTGGACATGACGAATACCTAAGCATTCAGCTAAAGTGCAGATCCCATTCTCCCCCTAGGGACTCACTTACGGCTCTAAGATTTTAACTCTATTATATTTTATTAGGCAAGATCCCATTTTTTTCTTAAGCGGCCATCACATAAAAAAGCATGTGGCTTTTTGCACAATGATATCAAAATCAAAGCCCCAGTTTAAGCTGCCTAATGTGACCCCAACATTACAATATCTTACCGTATCTTTTAAGATGATATTCTGTTAGATGTGTTCCAAAAACTAGATGTATCATGTGATTTTCTCAATATGTGTTCAGTGTTTATTAATACGCCATCATTTTTAAGATTTTTAAATCTTTACAACCATCTAGATTTCTATGCTTGACAATTTTCACATTATTTCATCCAAGACACCACAGGTTAGGGCTTTTTCATTTTCTTCTAGGTTACATCTTGGGAATTTGTGTAAATATTTTATTGGATCATTATCTTTAAGTGGTTGTCTGACATAAAGTATCTTCTCTCATTCTTACATCTTTACAAATAACCTTTAACGTTTCTAGAGAAATTATTCTTCATTCTTACATCTTTACAAATACCCTTTAATATTTCTAGAGAAATTATTCACATTTTCTAATTATATTTTCTAAGGGAAGACAATGTCAACAAGCATTAAGGCCAAGCCTTAGAAGACTACCATTACCACGATCTGCTCAAATTTCAAATATTAGACATTTCTCGTGGCAAGAGGGCAAAGTTGCAAACAATAGATAAAATAGATTTACTAGTCTTTTCTAGTTTCTAGTAGTTTTTAACTTTTTATAACTGTTGAAACTTGACTATTTCATATTTAATTTGATATTTTTTGTAAACAATATATGACAATTTAAGTTTGAAGTTTGAAACTTTGAAGTTGGCAGTTATAAGTTTATAACTCATTATGAATTATGAATATGATGCTTCATGAAATTTGAAAGTTGTTTCATTTCGTTTCATTTTATTACATTTCATTTCATGTTAAATATTCTTTTTTGTAAATGTTACACTTAGCTTACAAGTACAACTATGGTGATCAATGAATCGATGATGATAAATGTTATATATTGAATTTTGAAAGCTTGAAACTTTAAGATTGATGAATCATGAGACTCAAGAGTCAATATGTTGAATGTTTCTAACTTCTAGATTATAAACATAATCTTCTAGATTAGAAGATTATAACTTCTAGATGATTGATGTTATATGGTTCAATCTATGTTTTTATGTTTTTTATGTCTAATTCATCATTCTACATGCTTTTGTTGACACATATGCATCAAAATATAAAAATATATATATTATAAAAAAACGCTCCCAAACCAGGAGCTTCTGAAAATGGCACTCCCGCTCCCGCTCCTGCTCCAGCTCCCAAGTAACCATGGGAGGGACACAGAGCAGCAGAGAGACAGCGTAGAGGGGCAGCACAGAGGGACAGGGCAAAGAGGCATTACAACAGAGGACGCAGTCCTCAAAGAGTCCTCACGCAGAAGAGGATGCAGAGGTGACGCAGTGGAGATTGGAGGGTCCCCAGGGTGTCAGAATTTCTCCAGTGACTGGAGGAAAACTATCTCTAGTGTTTTTCATAAATGTTTCTCCATGATTCTGCAAACCATTCCTTGTATAGAGATTGTTGCTGAAGAATAATAAATAAACCCTCATCTATTGCACCGGTTTTCCCGAATTGGGTTTTTCTGAGGACCACTGTCCAAAAACAACTGCGTTTATGTGATTGATTCTTGTGCTTACATTTCACTGTTCTTATCTCTATGTAATTATGTGATAATTGCAGTAGAATTTATTTCATTGTTTACTGAAGGGTTTTGTAAATAACTTATTGAGAAATATAAGTAGGAGAAATAAATCAGATATTGCAATAGATTTTCAAGTTAGAAATTTTCACGTGGTATCAAAGCAGAGATCGGGCAACAGGGTTGGATATTCTGCAATGAGTTGTGGTCTTGATGTTGTTGGAGCAGCAACTCGAAGGGGCTCACGTTGTTCTCCTGAAAAAGAGGAAAGCACGAAAGATACGATGGATCATGACATTTTTGTATTGGCTTCCAGATTGCAAGAAGAAGTGGCTTGTTTGTCAAGCTCTGCTTCCTCCGAGGTTTGGTATATTGATAGCGGGGCTTCTGCGCACATGATGGGAATACGAGAATGTTTATCGAGCTACCAAGAGGAAAATATGAACTTCCAAATCACCATGGGAAATAAGGCTAAATGTACTCATGTTGGAAGAGGTACTATAGCTTTTCAAGCAAAAGTAGGAGATCAGCTTTGAGCTACCAATGTGTTGCATGTGCCTAAATTGGAGATGAACTTGCTTTTTGTCTCTCAGTTACAAAACAAGGGCTATAATGTATACTTCGTTGGAAAGAAAGTATATGTCAAACACCCGAGTTGGAAGAAGAAGGCCCAAATTGGAGTCAGAAGCAACAAGCTGTATAAGTTACAGCGAAAATCTCCAATGGCACTGATAGGCAGCCATGATGAAAAAAGTTTGAATGAACTATGGCACAGAAGGATGGGGCACTTACACCATGGGGCTCTAAGAATTCTCAGAGAAATCGTCACAGGAGTTCTAGAGTTAAGAACCAAACGAGATGATGTTTGCAGAGGGTGCGTACTAGGCAAGTACACCAAAGTGGCTTATTCCAAAAGTAACAATAGGGCAAAGAGTGTTTTGGATTAATACACTCAGATATCTGCGGACCTATGTCCACAAGAGCTCTTAGTGGTGCTGAATACTTCGTCACCTTCATTGATGATCGTTCCAGGAAGACTTGGATCTACTTTCTAAAGACCAAGGATGAGGTCTTTGATCGATTCAAAGAGTTTAAGGCTCTGGTTGAGAATCTAACAGGGAAGAGGATAAAAGTATTGCGTTCAAACAGTGGTGGAGAATATATTGATAAAAACTTCACTAAGTTTTGCGTAAGGGAAGGCATTAAAAGAGAATGGACTGCTCCATATAATCCGGAGCAGAATGGGGTTGCAGAGAGGAAAAATAGAACTATTGTTGAAGCAGCGAGGGAAATGTTGTATGATCAGGATATGCCCAACTTTCTATGGGCAGAAGCATGCAACACAGCTATGTATGTTCAGAACAGGATTCCTCACAAGGCACTAGCTAAGTTCACACCGGAGAGTGTCTTCACTGGCAGAAAGCCAGAAGTGAGCCATTTAGAATATTTGGGAGTTTGGTATACTACCATGTACCTGAAGAAAAGAGAAAGAAGTTGGATCACAATGTAGAAAAAGGATATCTGGTGGGATATAGCAAGAATGCTAAGGCATATAGAATCTACATTCCAGGCAGTAGGAAAGTCGTAGTACGAAGGGATGTAAAGTTCATGGAGGATAGAGCTTTTAGGAAATCCCGAGAAATTCCTTCCGAAAAGCAGTCAAGGGACGATCCATTAGTCCAACCATTTCGATGAGTCGAAACTAGCACTAGCGCTTCTCTAAGGCATAAGAATCTGAAAATATCACCGTAGGAAGATTCGCAGGAGGAGGAGCAAGAAGATCCACCCACTACTAGTGGAAGAACGAGCCGAGAATAACGACAATTACTAAGGGACATAGAGGAGTTCACTGGAGCTCCTAGAACCGAGAAAAGACAGTGTAGACAACCAGACAGATACCAAGCTTTGGTAGCTCAGGTTGGAGAATTATCAAGTTTTCAGAAGGCAGTTCAGCATCAAGTGTGGGTAGATGCTATGGTGGACGAATACAGTTCCATTATCACCAATGATTTCTGGGAAGAGGTACCTAGACCTCAGGACAGATTAGTTGTAGGTTCGAGATGGATCTACAAGATCAAGTATCTTGCAAATGGCAGCGTGGAAAAGTACAAAGCCAGGTTCGTGGCTAAGGCGTATGCTCAAAAGGAAGGAATAAACTACGAAGAAACCTTCACCATGGTAAATAGGTAAATTCTATCAAATCCGTGATATCCCTTGCAGCATAGATGGGGTGGGGGATTCACCAGACGGATGTCAAAATTTCTTTCTCGAATGGGGTGATAGAAGAAGTGCACATCAAACAGCCAAAGGGCTTTGAGACACATGAGAAGAAAACTCATGTATGCAGCTAAGTTGCACTGAAACGGATATGGATACGGGGTTTGAATTCAACATAAACAAATCATCATCATCAATTCAGCATAAACATTGTCATCATCATTAGTGATTATTATATCATTCAACATATTATCAGCATCATTAGTAATGTAATCATAAACGCTACAACCTTTTTGCTTTCAAGTCCAACTCCTTCAAAGAACGTGTCATGCATGGCAGATGATATCTATCTTCCTTGCATGGTAATTAAAAGGCCCATGGGATCATTGGGATATTCTGTCAAGACCTATTTGAACATTTCAATCTTCTCAATGTCAGCTTGGTCTCTTGACTATATGCAGGCAAAAGATTCGCTAGAGAAGATTTGTTATATTGGGGGATTTATGAAATCAAGAGCAAAATCAATGACTATTAACAAAACCTTAACCAAACTGAAAATTAATCGCTCAAATAGATCTCCTTACAAAGACATTCATCAAACCCTTTTGTTTACAATTTTTAACATCCATCTTTTTCTTAGTAAGAATCCTTGATAAATATATGGAGTGTCGTTGTTTATAAACATTTAGAAGAGACCTTATTTGTCAATCTGATTTCTTCATTTTGATTATTTATTTATGGCTATACAAATTTTCACGCTTTTTAACATTTTAAGGGCGGATTCTGATCACAATTTTTGTGGATCCGTTTCCGGAAACTGATCCAAAAAAATTTAAATCCCTTGGAAACGTATCCAATTCCAAATCTAAAGTTTTTGATATTTTGAAACGGCACAAAAACATTTTTACAGCGTTTCCAACCAGAATCGTATCCGTTTCCGTATTGGAAACGGGGATCCGCATTTCTGGCAAATTCTTCAGGAGTTTCCGGTAACTTAGGTATGCATGCTGAAGAAAGCATTGTATGGGCTTAAGCAAGCACCTAGAACTTGGTATGGTCGAATTGATGGTTACTTATAGAAGATGGGATTTTTCAAGAGTGACGTAGATCCCAATCTCTATTATCTGACAATAGAGAATGAGACTCTAATACAGGTAATATAGGTAGATGACTTGTTTCTGACAGGTTCATCTAGGCTCATCAAGGACTATAAGGAGAACCAGGAAGCAAAATTCGACATGAAGGATATGCGGCTGGTGCATTATTTCCTGGGGTTGGAAGTTTGGCAGCAGAAGGGTGAAATCTTCCTTGGACAAGGGAGATATGCTACAGAAATTCTAAAGAGATTCAGGATGCAAGATTGAAGAGCCATGGCTACTCCAATGATTACCCACTAGAAACAATTTCTGGAGAGTCCACCAACTGCAGGAGCAGAGCCTCAGCAACTGGCCCAACATAACAAGAAGGACGCAAATAAACCTTGAAGGACTCAAGGATCATATCACACCTCACCTTTCCGAAAAGAAGACATCTCAGGCCATGTGGACTGCTATCTTAGGGTTGTACCAGGGTATGAGTGAGGCATGTTACCACTCAAACCAGCAGGGGACCTAAGAGGAGTTCCTATGAGGGCAACGATGGAGACTTAGCCCACGGTCACAAAAGCTAAGACTCCCTGCTCTTTACGAACTTTCACCAATGGGAGTAGACCCGGTAGTTTTAGGAAGTCACTTGTAAAGTATATATCAATGAATAGGTGTGAAGTGACCCTAAAAACCCTTTCCCAAGGATAGATTGAAGAATGGGACTTGCTTGCCTTTTAAGCAAAGGACTTGATCTTCTAGGGAGAGGGGATGGGGATTGGAGGGTTGAGGTAGAAGAATAAGATTTATAAAGGAGGTTCTCAATCCCTAAAATCCTTTAAGAACTTGGATTCCCGAGTAGTCCTTGATAAATTAGCTTTGATGAAGAACGGCACCACATGAGGCCAAGTGGACCCAGCCCAGGTTAGGGGATGGATTTTGGCACCCAATGATGTTCTTAACCTGACCAAGGTGAGGGGAAAGGAACAAACAATAATTTTCTTCCAATGAGGTCAAATTGATCCAACTAGGTTCTAGCCTTGGGAACACCTAGGAAAAACCTGATCCTAGAGCTAGGGCTTGGGGTATCCGAAGATTCCATTGTCGCAATTGCTCCAATTTCATAGGAGAGTGAGGGGACCCACTAGCGCAGTTGTATCTACGAGATCAAAGTTTTCCTGTGGCTAGATTCCCGTGAAATTGATGCCCTATGTGACCTAATGGGGATAGACCTAGGAAAAAAGGGGAAAAAGTGAAAAAGAGGGGAAAATGATCACCCTTTTTTGAGAGACTAGTGCCTGATTCACTTGGGGATATGGAGTCAAGGATGATAATGAAGGATTCAGTTTCTTGTTCAAGGAGGCTCCAAAAGTCAACTTCGTCCAATGTTAGAGGAAAGAGAAGAAAAGTGACTTTCAAGCATTTTTACTTCATACAAATGGTGCAAGCTTATCAAGATAACATGATCTCTGGGACATTTCATTCATATAACAATGGTTTGTACATAGAATAAGCTAAATAGACACATAATTCCACATTTCATACATGCAGCAATTACCCTTAATTATAGCGAAGTCCAATTGTGTGCAACAACAAGAAAAATAGCATTAAATTTGCACTTACAATGTTAGAGAGTATATCCAACTAGCATCACATTTGCAAATAAGAAGCTCCAAGATAGAAACAACCCAAATCCATACGTCAAAATTCATCCATCATCCAAAAATAGTCCTCCAAGGAAAAATGTGAAGTTCTCTAAAGATAGAGAGATCCCAAGTCAAGTGATTATACAAATGAAGCCAACTTACTCCTATTTATACACCAATTAGTTGTTCGATTTAGCTAATGAGCCTACATTAGCCCCTAAAAATAAAATAATGTGCAAATTAACTAGCTTTTGGTGACAAGCCCACCAAACTAGCTCATAAATGAAATAATAAGCCTCTCATGAGATTGAATAATAATCCATGCATGTCATGGGGCCCTCTAAGTGGCCTGATGAGATCCATATGTGCCATGATGATGAATAAAATCCTCAAAGGGTGATGGACAAGGGGGTGGCCCCTTGTTCTCCAAGTAGTAGACATGTAGTGCTCCCAGTGGGTGTGGGGGCACACCATTGATCCCATGGGTCTCCATATGAGTCGAAGATGGTTGTAGATCATTTGTGAGGTCTCAGATGATGGAATGAGCGTTTCCATGCCATCGTACAAGTCCTGGGACACCTGCCAAGTGTGTGGTGCTCTTGTGGGGCCAGCTGGGCATAGTGTACCAAGTGCATCATCCTCGTCTCAAAGGTGGATCTCTAGTAATCTCTGGACATCAGTGGGGATCCATGGAGTGTTGTCTGTTGCTGTGGAGGCCCATGGCTCTCTACACACACCCTATATGTGTCAATGTAGCCCTCTGGGAGGTTAGGACCCCGTATAGGGAGACCAAACCCAAATGGACACCATCTGCAATCTTGCATAAGATCCAATGCATCCCCTAGCCTTCAAGTACAACACGTAATTAGAATAACCGTGTAAAAAAGCTTACAAACCACGGACAACAAGCAGGCACTTCATAATGGCATGCCCTTCTGTAATGGGCTTTGGCATGTGCTAATGTCTCCAAGCTCCAAAGAGGGTTATCCAAGTACCTTATTAGTTGGTTTCTACCCTTAGAGGGGATAGTATGTCCAAGGTACATCCCTCAAATGGTGGTGGCATGTGACAAAGAAGTGAAATGGAATAGGGAATGAGAGAGGAAATCCTAGGCCACATATCGGGGCACAAGGGCAACTAGAGAAAGGGAAACCTTCACCTAGGTGTATAGAGGAATCGATCGTGGTACATGAGGTGCTCCAACCTTGATTTTTCCACCCTTCTTCATATGCCTTTTTCCTTTTATGAATTTTCTTTAATTAACTGCTTAGGGCTCAAAGGACAAGAGCATATCTTTGAGAAATTTATGGACTAATCTAAAGTGCGGATATGTTAAGGGCAATTCTGAGTGTGGATTGGGCAACAATAGTGACCAAATTGCATCAAAACTTGCGGCCTTATCGCCTAACCTCTGCGGCAAACTTCTCGACACACATATTTGTGCTTCCTGTTCATTTCTGGGCACTTGCATCTATAGTGTCTTGTGGTATGGTTTGGTTGTTTGTTTAGGGAAGACTTTTGTGCATCAAATTGATCAGTCCGAGATTTGTTACTCATGTGTTGCACTAAGCATGTGGATTTAATACCTCTGAAATTTTGACCTGTGTTTTTAAATTGTTGACATCTCAAGTGCAATCTTTGAAGCAATGGGTTTCGGCTTGTCTATAAATCTATGTTGCACTAGTTGTGGGGACGGGGGGACAGGGGCGACGGGGGAACGAATTTCCGAGACGGCTAGAGCGCACCCCAAATTTTAAGGGGACGGTGGGATGGGGACGGCAAGTGCGGCTACTATTTATTATATTTATTATTTATTAAAAGATTAAAATTAAAATAAAATTAAACATGAATCAAAATAAATAAAATACTAAAATGATAAATCTAAAGACTAATACTAATAGTCTAATAGTATCTAATCGTCATTAAGAATTGTGCATCACAAAAACAAATTTTGTCATTATTGCATAACTTAAGAAGTACTATTAGTTGCATACAACTTACAACCTACAATCTACTATTGTCTAATATTTACATAATCATTCTATGATCATTGATGCACGATGAATCATTTCAAAATTTAAATAGCAGCTAAAGCGTAAAAGTAAATAGTACAAAAAATTTATTAAGGATGTAAATGTGAACAATTCATTAAAATTTAAATCTAAATCTCAAATTAAGAGTCTAGAAGTAGAAAACCATGGATTATAAATTTATAAATTATAGTCATAGACTATAGTCCAAGAACCAAAATGACGAAAATCTAAATTTAAAAATAATATAGTCACTAGTGTAACTGCCAAATGGTAAAACGGTAAACCGTAAATGTTTTAAGTTTGATTGCTATATCCGTTAGCCTTTAGATTTGGGTAAATGTAATTTAGGAATTTACATTTTTTTTATTTAAAATTTTGAATTTTACTAAAATTTTGTTTTAATTTTTTTCTAAAAATGAGATATTTTAATATTTTTTAACTTATGATTTGAAATTTTATTGGGGACGTCTAGAAGTCCGCGATTTATCGAGGGACGTTTTGGCAGTCCCCAAAAAGTCCCCGAATTTTCGAGGGACGACTAGGGGACGGCCTTGAAGTCCCCAATTCCCTGATAGAGTCCCCGGAAAATCTGGAACATTTCTGATGAGTTCCAAATTCCCCGAACGCCGGAACGGAGGGAACGGCATGAAGTATGGTTGGGACGAGTCCCCATGCAACATAGCTATAAACCCTATTTTCTAAGGCGTGATGATAAGAGACATATCTTCATCTGCACAGATCATCAACAATTGTTGCAAAGTTTCTTACTACTTTGAGTTACTATTCTTGGCATCATTTGAAGATATTGGTCATGTTAGGACTCGTTTGGTATTACAGACCTAATGCAAGAGATTTGGTCCTGAAATAAATGCCAGACTTGAAGACTTTAAAAGGCGTAGCAGAGGTACACTATATCCAGGTTTGAAATTAATTTTTCCTTTGTTTTTTTTGCCCTAATTCTGAAGATTTTGGAGCTATCACTGTAAGTTGAACATCTGGTATACCTTGACTTGCTTGTATAGTCCTCCTTGTTTATGTCGAAGTACATAAGTTGCCTAATCCTTGATGACGTGGGTTAACAAGGGTTTCTAAGTTAAAAGAGACAGAAGTGCAGTATTGAATAAGAATTTTGGTTGCAGCAGCAAGGTCTCATCATCATATAATTTGCAACAATTAGGGTTTTAGATTTGCAAATCTTTTCTTTTGAGATTTGTCTAGGCTTCATAGTCACTAGTTACATTTGCAGAAATCTCATTATTGTTTTGCAACATTAAGGTTTAGGGGTTTTGTAGCAGCAGTAAGTGCTTCATGATTTAGCAGCAGTAGTCTTTAGTCATTGCTCAGTTGAAGAAAGTTTGGCAACACATCATTCTCCAGCAATAAGGGTTTCATTGTTTTGCAGTAAGGGTTTCAGTATTGAGGGCTCATTGTTATATCATTTGCAGCAGTCTATTCATTGTAAGTGGGTCATTGTCCCTGGTACGGGAGACCACAATAGTTGGTCTAATTTATTATTTTCAGGGTGGTTGGGTGGTGCTAGGCAGGTGGTTGAAGCTGCCTTCAGGTTCTAGCCTGAAAACACTTCAGGGTGCCAGGGTGGTGCTAGGGCAAGTTAGAGCTTTGAAGGGAATTGGAGCATCCTATTAGTAGCAGCTGATAAAACCAGGGCATTGGAGCGTCCTTCCAGTTGGAGCTGAAAAATTGAACAATTTTCTAAGCATACTAGAGAGTTGGGGCTTCCCTTTTCAGTTGGAGTTGAAGCATTGATGTACTAATAAAATTATTGGAGAAGCATTCGGTGGTTTTTCTCCCGGAAGGGTTTCTACCTAAAATTTTGGTGTCTACTGTCTTTTGATTCTGTGCTCTATTGACTTAAGTTTTAATTTGATGCCGAAGTTAATTAATGCTTTGTAAAAGGAAAATTAACTAATTGTAAGTGAAATAGTCTCACTTTTGGATCTTAGGCAGGCTTGTTTACTGCCATGTGTCTTCTAATAACCGGAAGAAGCTGGAGCCCACAGCAGAGATGGGCATTTTCGTGGGCTACAGCGAGACATCTAAGGCATACAGGGTTTAAATTCCAGCGCTCCAAAAGACAGTGATCATTATTAGCTATTAATTATTAATTATTTATATTCATAATATTCAAGTAGTTACCCAACAAATGTGTGAAGTGAGAATCCAGCAATTTGATTTCCTAGAAGAATGTCTGGTTTTACAATGGATATAGAATTAGGGATGAGAGAATGCCTGCCATTTTGGGGTGGGCTTCTAATGGCCACTGTCATCATTCTGAAATCTCACAGGAAGCTGCCCAATATCTGTTTGGTTCATGGTGGTTTGTGTCTTAAATTTGTGCTGTGCACTAACTTTGGCTGGCCTACATAGGCATCTTCTACAAGGTTGTGCAGGAAGGCAGTAAAGAACTTCAGTTGTTGCATAGTACATCATTCCAGAAATCATGAAAATGACCTAAACATCAATGTTCAATTTTAACAATAATTGAAACTACTTATGGTGCATGATAAAAACCAATGTAACATTCAAGAAACTGCAGACTTTCACTCCACTCTAAAATCCCTTAAAACATGCAGCAATCCTCCGGTGAAAGGATCAGGAAAATGATTTTTGGGTCGTACAGTGACTGCTATTAGAGCATGCAAAACATGGTTGAAATATCTTTAAAATAAATTAATTAGCTCACCTGGAGGAATATCTGACAAGAAACATGAAGGTGTCATCTGTTGCCCACCTTCCATCATAACATGTGTAACCTGTCCACAAGTTACATGTAAAAACACCAAATACTCAAAACAATAGAACATATCAACTCATAATGATTATAAATTCTTCTCCAATTCAAAGCACATCGTGTGGTTAGAAAAGTCTTACCAGATGCATAACTATGAAAAAAAAGCTAAACCAACAGAATTTAAAACAATAGGAAATGACCCAAAACATAGCCAAAAGCCTACTTCTAGTTGAATTTTGATAGAAACTTACAAGGACAAAACGCTTAGCTCGAGTCAAAGCCACATACATAAGCCTTCTCTGCCAGTGTGTCAAACTATTAGAAAATGCTCGAATCACAAAGGCTGTAAGAGTAAGTTCACCTCATTCTACACAAACTGACATTGGCAAAAATATAAAATTGTTTTGAATAGAAAATCTCACTGTTGATGTTTAATCATACTTTTGACAGATTAGTTCCATCTAAACAGTCAAGTATTTTTATGGCCTTCTTACGAAGTATTGAATTCACTTGACAACGCACTTACTTCCTCTTCAATTCCTTCTCTGTTTGGTCCAGATGAAAATTTGCCTCGAGTTTCCAAGATGGGAGGTCCCAGTAAGGAAATGTCATTACTCTCCAAATTGTTTTTGTCTCCTGCCTCCCTGGTAATAACATCTTCATTATGTATTGTACCATAGTCCATGATATTAGGGGTGTTAGGAGTGGTTGGTCCCACCACAAAATCAGAGTCTCTAACTGGGATTATTCCATCATTCGCTCGTACTAAAATGACACCTTCCCACTCTAGACCCTTTGCCTATGTCAGGACAAACAGATTGTAGATTCAATAACTATCAAAATTGGCCTTTGCTTTTCATCCTTAACTTCATTTTTGAAAATACAAGAAACAAGATTTTAGATCTAACAAAAATCAAAATCCCACACAACATTATATGAAGACTCATACAATATAGCAGCTAGGAAATTTGAAGAAACTTAACGGTGAAAAGCTTAGCTTTAAGCTCAAAGTTCAGAGAAATCATGACTAGAACATGAAAATAAAAGGTTTTCTCACTATCATTACTTAGTTTTTCTCACAGAATATTCATAATATTATTAGTACAAAACATTGAATTGCACTGAAATTTCCAATTCATCATCTTCAAGGGATGTTGAATCATCAGATCCACTTTTCTCTAATTCTTTTTCTGTTGTTTTTTAGAGTGGACAGAGTTTTTATAAATTTAATACAAACACTGTTAGCATAAAAACATAGCTTACAGAGCGATCAAATTTTAAGGATCAGAAGGGTACTTACAGGCTAGGACAAGTACAAAAAATACTTAACTTTCATCATCTTCAAGGGATGTTGAATCATCATATCCACTTTTCTCTAATTCTTTTTCTGTTGTTTTTTAGAGTGGACAGAGTTTTTATAAATTTAATACAAACACTGTTAGCATAAAAACATAGCTTACAGAGCGATCAAATTTTAAGGATCAGAAGGGTACTTACAGGCTAGGACAAGTACAAAAAATACTTAACTCTTACAACTCAATTGAAGCTGTAAACTAGACTCTGTATACTAACCATATAGCAAATACTTTAAACATGAACTATCTACTTTTAAGCAAAAGCAAGTATTCACTCTAGGGTCCCGTTACTCCTCCTTCCAGCAGGGAATGACAGCATCAAGCAAAAGGTGAAAAAACTTGAAGGGACACTTCCTTTAAAAGCTTGCCCTGCAGAGCTGTATTCTACTTGGAAGGACCTGTACCTAGTCTTCATCTTCTAACTAATAGAGTTCATATTGGTCTGAAACTACAGTTAAGGGAGAGGTCAATATGAGCTTTGCAGATGGACATGATAGCAATTTTGAAGATGGGACTTGTTGACCATGTATATGTTAACAGTTCCGAGAAGCAGAGTATAAAGCAGTTGATAAAAATTTTGAGTCATTATCATCATTGTAATCCCAAATTCTGCTTTTGTATTGTAAAAATGATTCTAGTATGATTATTAAGCCATGTAACAACACCTAGGTAAGCCTACGATTCTTCTCAAAGGGTTTCACTCTAAGGAGTTATTTACAATGTTTCACCAAGTCCCCTGGAGGTGGGAGCAAGGGGGCGAGGGAGCGCGGGAGCGGCCTATGCAAAAGCTCCATACCGATTTTCAGGAAACGTGGGGGGACGTCGGGGTCATAAAAATTATAAAATATATATATATATATATATATATATATATATATATATATCATTGAATAATATAATATTATTTTTCATTTTTGCAAAGAATGTATATACAGCCATCATACACTTACATCATGAAAGATAAATCATAAATCATAAATGATAAAATTTAAAAATTATAAATCGATGAATCATGAATCATGAATCATCTAACTGAAACAAATTTAAAACTTAAAACATACATCATAGATTCATATGTAACTTTGTCACTGTATAATCATTAATGTAACTACTAACTACTAACAATGTACAACGAAAATAAACTTTAAAGTTTAAGATATCATATGCGTCATGACATATATGATATTATATCAAGATTCAAAATAAACTTTAAACTAAAGTTTACAACTCAAGTCTGAAACATAAATATTAAACTTAAAAGCAAATAAGTTTAAAGTTATGTCTGAAACAGTGAAACATAAAACATAAATGATAAAACATAACATATGAATATCAAATGATATCATCATAATGATAAATGAGCATAAATGCTCAAGGTAATGCCCCACTATTCTCTGCATCCAGCTGCTGCACGAATATATCAAGATCAACCATGTCACCATCTGAATCAGAATCACTTGGATTCTCAAACATGCTAAGTGGCACACCAACCAACCCCATCTATGTCTCATCAAGCCTCTCCTCCATATCAATATGCGCATCATCCTCTGGATCAACATCCCATCGGGTTGCTGGTCCCTTCAAATACTCAGGTGTCTTCCTATGCTCAAGACGTAGGGCACTGTGCATGACAACTAACTTCTCAGCTCTTTTAGAGGTAAGCCTATTCCTCTTGATAGAGTGGATGAAGCTATATGTGGACCAATTCCTCTCTGCTGCAGAGGAACTAGCAATATGAGACAACACACGCATAGCAAGATGTTTGAGCTCTCGAGCACCATCCCCATTCATCCTCCACCAACCAACCGGGTCATATTGGGCTAGATCATCGCGATCTGCCCAAGCACCATGTGTGTTGAAGGGGCCACTAAGAGATGCAAACTGAACAAACTGTCTTCGCAACTTTGACCCCTCCTCCTCATTGTACATCTTTGCAATTACAGCTAGGAAGCCACTCTTTACCTCTGGATCATCAATAGGAGGCACTCTCCCAGGCCTTTCAACATACCATTTTGGGTTTAATGCATATGCTGCCATGTGCAAAGGTGTGTTCATGCGATCCCACCTACGCTGAATGATGGGTCGAATCTGGGATGTATAGAACTCTAATGAGGGCTCCCTCTACTTAATGGTTGCCTTCACACGACCCAACATGCTATCAAAGGTCTCATAGATTTCTCCAAGGCTAGGAGAATCTGTATCAGTGTAACGAATGACCTCCACAATAGAGCTCAAGAATGACACCAAATAAGCACAATCCGCCCACCAATCATTGTCCAACACCTGAAGCCTGACCTTCTTCCCTGAGTCTGTCTTTGATTCTGACCACCTTCCCCAGTCTGAACTCACAACCAAGGATTGTAGAGGTGCTTGTACCTCTAACATCCTCTCCAATAAGAGAAAATAGCTAGCATATCTAGTATCGATGGGCTTGAGGAATTCCCTCCTCGTGTGAGCCTTGTACATTGCCAAGGAGGTGTGGTGGTTGCAGATAAACATCTGTACATCTCTAGCAATTGGCACCAAATCTAATATCCACTGAATTTTTCCAATGTCCTTCAGTGCATTATTGAGTGCATGCACACAACAAGGAGTCCAAAAAATATGTTGATACCTATTTTGAATCAATAACCCAGCTGATCTACAAATTGTTGCTGCATCTGTCACAACCTGCACCACACTATCAACACCAACATCCTCTATAGCTTCTCGAAGAAGCTCAAATTGGAAAGATGCATCCTTGCTCTTTCCAGAATAGTCAATAGCTTTAAGAAAGAATGGACCTTGTGCACATGTCACTATGATGTTGATTAGTGGGCGTTTTCGGATGTCAGTCCATCCATCCATAACAACAGAGCAACCAAACCTCAACCATGTTTGTCTCATTCTCTCTTTCTGCACATTAATTTTAGACACTTGTCTATCTAGAATTGATGTTCTTAGCTTATGTTCTCCAAGTGGTACATATGAAGGCCCTATTTTTGCAATTGCTTGGACCATTTCCTTGTAATAAGGTGAATGCACGACATGGAAGGGAATTCCATTGGCAAAAATAAATTTGCCAATTGCATCATCTGTGTCATCTCGATCTATAATATTGTACATCCCAGACACTGTAGCACCCATTCGAGAAGAACGAGATGCAGCTACAAAACCTATAGCACCCTTTGCCTTTTTTGATGAAACACTAGATGGATCAACATTTCTGCAAGAAAACATTCCTTTTGAAGTGGCTTCCCTTTCCAGCCTCCAAAGTTGCTCTCTTAGAGTTGGAGTCATGTGCTTTGAGAGACACATATTGACTCCTTTACCAATGATTGCTAAAATATGTTGCTTCACCCTAGTATAGCTGCCAACAAAGTGATGGCCACAAATATTGCAAACCCAATCACGTGAGCCACCTCCAGCTTTTGGATTTTTTTTAGGAAGTCTAGTTGCATAGATTAGAAGTGGTTTGTGATGATTAAAGGCCCCCTTTGCAAATTTTTCCAGATCTTTTGGTGGGCCTTCATAATTTAGTGACCTCTTGTGCCTGCTTTGAATTTCAATTTCTTGTTGTGCGTCTTCTAACGGATTAGCACTATAGGTGCTCTCACTGTCACGACTGTTAGTGGACTGACTTTGGCTCATGGTTTAAACTTGTTGCAATTACAAAAAAAAATTAAAAATTAAAATTTTCAATTTCGAAATAAAACAAATGTAACTATTGAAAAAAAAATATAATTAGTAGTTGTTGTGTTACAACTTACAAACGCTGCAAATTTGCAGCGTTTGTAAGTTTGTAACACAGTAACTGTGCTACTGTTCAAACTTTGTACTAATTAATTGTCTATTATACAATAATTTGATAACTGTTGTCGGCATAGTCCTGGTATGAAATTTCATTATTTCAGCAGTACAATGATACAATCTGATGTTCAGTAAAACATTTCAGATAAATATTAAAAAGTAAATGAAATTACTAATTAGATCCTACACAGTCAGATTTATCATTTTTCTAATTAATTAATATATGTTATACTAATTATATTATCATAATTTGATATTTGATAAATCATAATTTAAATTGTCTGTTATACTAATTATTAATTAATTAATAAATTTAAATTATCTGTGACTGTTATGCATAATATGATAATACTTTTTAAATTTTAATTTTAAATTTTTTTACAGTTCTGAGATTACTTACTTGAGGTCGACGCAAAGTTAGTTGGAGGAGGCTGCTGGAGCCTGGAGAACAGGAGGCTGCTAGAGGAGGCGACAGGCTGAGACGGCGACGGCTAACAGTCTAAGACTGTTGGAGGCTGAGGCGACGGCGAGCCGCGACAGCTAAAACTGTTGGTGCCTGGAGGCCGAGGCGACGGCGACGGCTGCTGCGGGCGGATAGATGGTCGTTGCTGCCTGCTGCGAGTAGATGAAACTTGGCGAAAGGGGCGGCGATGAAAGTTGAAACATAAACTTTGGAAACGAAACTTCAAACAACATGTTACATAAACCTAAAACTAAATTTTAAAACATAATTTAATTAATAATTAAATATTAAATATTAAAAATCGATTTTTTTTTCATTTAAAAAAAATATTTTTTTAATTGTGGGCCCCACCCGCCACCTCTCATCCCCTTCAGTTTTTTGATTTTTGGGGGCGTCGGAAAACATCCCCTAGAAGTCCCCAAGACCCCGAAGTGCGAGAGGGCAAGGATTCTAAACCCCTAGGTGGGGGGGCGAGTCCCCATGTAACACTAGTTTTTTAACCACCCCAATTACTTGTGTTTCTAAACACAAATAATTGGCAGAGTTTTTCTCCTAGATATACCCCAAAGCTAGGGTGTAACTCATTGATAAGGTCTTCGGTGAGTTCTAGAGTTATCGAGTCAGTGTATTTTTATCATATTAGATCATGTGTCTTGTCGCAGAATTTGGTTGAGTCTTAAGAAATTGTGTGTGTGTAAAATTCCCCTTCTAAGTGTTGATTATTGTAATGTCTTGATGTAAAAGTGTCTTGAAATATTTTTGGTATGGTTCCTCGTAATTAGAACACCATTACCAAATTATTTTTTAGACCCACTTAAAGGTTGGAAAAGTACTCGTAATCCCCCCGCTTGAGTCTATTATTTAATTTTCTGGCAAAAAATAAAAATAAAATTAGCCAGAAATTGCCAAAAAATAAAATGAAGGGAAAAATTAATTACCCTCCAAGTGGAAAAATCATCAAAAAATTATTGAGGCTACTTTCAAAGGAAAAAATTCGAGTAAAAAATAAAAAGCCTCATTTCCAAGGCAGGATGGCCCATTCAAAAAATTCGTTGGACCCAGAAGATTATTTTCTCCATCAAATCAAAAATTTTGGACCAAGCAGTTAATTGTTTTGCACAAGTAACGACAATTCTATTTTTGAAGATTCTCCAGTGGGCGAAAAGTCAAAGTTTGATCCCTCCAGCACAATAAATAAGGAAAATCGAATTATTTTGTTGATTTGTGCCAGCTAATCAAGGGATCGAAATTTTTTCACAAGGATCAAGCCATGGATCGAGCTACTAGCTGTTATTTTCCACTTGGAGGGGTTGATCGCTCTAATTAGTGATTATCTATATAAGGAAGTATTTTGCTCCTAATTTGACACGATGATTTGATGTACTGAGCTAAGCGTTGTTGGATTTCTATTGATAATAAAGCATAAGTCCTTGGGGTTTCAATTCAAGGTATCTCTCTCTTTAAGATTTATGGTATGTGTTGAATAATTTTAATGCTCTAATTGTGTAATACTGAATATTGTTGTTTCAACAGCAAGTGGTTGGATCATCTATTAACAGAGGTATCTTGCTTTAGGTATTGGATCCTACAGAAGCATTTTCTGCTCACTCGATCTAGTAGGTATCTCTAGATCTTGAGGGTTTGAAGTGTGTATCTAAAACCCCTTTTGATACTGACAATTTATCTTCCAAAGTGTGTAGAGAACTTCAAGAGATTCAGCCCTTGGGCAACCCCCAAGTACATAGACTTTGAGGAGATTTTCATCTCATTTGGCTTTTCGGCTTGATCTAATGATTTGTGGTGCAGGGTATTGGCCAATATATTAAAATAAAAGTAACCCTCCTTTTTTTATAACCCTTAAACTTATTAATCCTTCAAACTTAACAATGAATCCTTGATAATCTTCTCTTTTAAAAGGAGCTCAAATTCTTTTTCCTAGATATATAAATTTCCCTTATTTATTTCTTAATATTTTATTTATTTATTTTTAATATAAAAACTCCTTAACTTTTATAACTAGGCACTTGGATACATATCAACTACTTAATAAAAGTTCTTAGTATATGTCACCACCTTTTTTGTTCAAATATTTTTTTATAAAACATTTAAGGTTCTTTGGGGGTCAATTTTCAGCTAGCAGTGGCAGTTTTTTGTTGTGGTCTGCAGAGGGTCATTCAGCGAGGGTACTGCGACTATAACTTTTTAGGCACCTACAAACGGTGGCTCCAACAGTTGTTATGTTCCACGGTCCAGGTATGTTGTTTTTTTTGTTTTATATATATATATACTTTTTTTTTTTCTTTTTATCTTGGTTTTTTTAATAATTTTTTTTCTAATATACAATCTATATTCCTTTTTTCTTATAAACTTTAATTTTATTATTTTTATTATTTCTTTCTTTTATGGCCAAAGGCCAACTAGTGAATTGGAGAAGCTCCAAACTCTCGTAGCGAAAAGCTTCAATGGCAACAAGGTTGATGAATATGCCTGGCCAAAAGCCGAGGTCGGAGAACATGGCTCTAATACCAATGTAACAAACAAGGTTCGTATACTCAAAAGTTAAACACTCTAGAAGACTTGGAATATGAAGATCTTCATTAAAGATACAAGAATATATATTAAAATGTATGAATCAAAATGATAATACAAATGAAAGTGGGGGGCTTCTTATATACCCTAGGCAGGTACCCTTTCACATACGAACATGTCCTTAGAGACATGCCTCTTCATTTTTACTACTAGTTAATTAATCATTATTTATGTTTATTACTATTTACTTTTTATTATTTTTATTTAAATTATATTCATAACAAATTCCAACAGATGGCTCCACCAAGCAACGAAGTAAACAAGTTCCAACTTCCAACAGACTCGTGATTGTCGGTATGATGTGCATCAGCGGCTCTTCACAATGGCTCGATGAGTCGATGAGTATGCAAATGAGATGGTAATGTCATTTAGGTTAGATGTTGAGACTTAAGGCCCAACCTTCTTTTTCATCTGACCGAACAATTAAAAAAAATATCTGAAATTCGTTCCCGGCGATTGAGAAATTTGGCTGATCCATTTCGGGAATTACATGATCCGTATCACGATCTCCGGATCCGTATCACGATTTTCATGATACGGATCCGGAAATCATGATAGAGATCCATAATTTTGGAAACGGATCTAAATATTGTCAAAACGTCACAGATATGTTTCCAAGCAGAAAATCGCCGTTTCCAAAAAATGAAACGGCACGGATATGTTTCAAGGTCGTTTCAGAGCCAGATCATACACGTTTTCATAACCGAAACAGTGAACGGTGTTTCAGAGGGTTAGGGGCAGCATTTCCGGTTACTGAGTTTGAAACTGACTAGAGGAGAAGAAAATTTTAATCTTATATATAATGATATGGTTCAAACTGTAGCAGAAGCGGTAACACCTGGTTAGTATAATATGCCATTGAATAAGGTGATCACACTTCAAAATATATGCCTTTGGTAAATTAAGACAACTACATCCATGGCTATTCTTCCTCACCCAGTCTCCCTTGTGAACTGAACCTTGATTGATGAGGAAAAAGCCTCAACAGCATGGAGATATTCTTTCTGTTTCACAATTTAAAGAACACATACCTCCAAATGCATTGCTAAAACCCAAAATTTTACACTTTACAGAAAGAAATAACATTTGCTCAGAAAATCCGCCAGTCACATTTATACAAGGCAATGGAAATGGCCATTTGGATCCAGTATTTTATCTTAAACAAAATATCTGATTATCACTAAGTACATACAAAACTATACTTAAGACTTTCCTCTGTTTCATTTCCTAATTTTTAACACCCAGCCTCTTAGTTATCTTTATTGAAGTAGTTTTATATATATAACTTAGATCTGTAAAGTTTTTCAGAAATATTGGAGCTATTGAAACCGCATTACATCACAGATCTATCAGAATTTCACCTTTATAAAACACTAACAAAAGGATAGATGACATCTCAAAATTTTGAATTATCACACAAAGCAGCCTCTGCATGCAAAATGCCTAAAAGAATACATCATTCACCACGTAATTATCAATTAATATATGTGCAGCACCGAATTTATGAAACAAATCAAAACTGGGGATGCAGCATCACCTGATGTATGGTTGAAAGTGTCACACCAGTGTTGCATGCAGAACTGCTGGGAACAGATTCACCTGGAAGGATGGGTTTAGAAGCATTGTTTTCACCCAGTTCACTATCATGCATTTTCAGAGTAACTCGATCAAGAAATATCCTTAGTTTTTCCAATGATTTTGCATCAAGGCTGAAATCAATATTTCCAGCAAATCCTGGTTTATCAGGTGATAAGTTTAACCTCCTCTTTATGCTTCTGTGCTGCTTCAAGTCCATGTAGCTTGTTTGAGGTGTAGCTGATACAATATCAACAGAAAGTACATAAGTTTCCAAGATCTTAGATTTGTAATCATTATCCAACTATGTATTCAATTCCTCAAGAGTACTCTCTCAATGGAAGAAAGGGACAGGTATTCTGACAACATGCAAGTAGTGTTAAGATCCTGTGAAAAAAAACATTGAAACACTAACAAGATGCATCTTACCACTGTTTCTTTCTTTAATGGAACAAGAATTCCAATTTTGGGAACCAGTCGTTATTTCAGAATCAAACAAAGCAGCTTCTTTTAAGAGGGCTTTAATACCAGCATATTGCAAGCTATTCAGTGAATTGGTATCAACTTTCCCAGAAGAAGAAACAAACTGCTGATTATATCCTTTCCTTCCATCAAGATCAGCTTTCAAGGCATGTGGAACATCTCTACTGCCTCTGACATAGGAAATCTGCTGCAAGATATTGAATATTACATCTCTCAAACCCATGTTCTTTGAATCGTTCTTTGTGGCTGCTAGAAGTTTCAATATAGAATGCATACCTTCAAGTGTCAAATGATCACTCTCTGACAAGATAGCTATGGACTTAGCTGGGGAATATGAAGATAGATCATCACATACTAGGAGTCCAACTAAATGTGAGCGTGTAGATTTGATGGCTTGTAACAATGATAAGCCCTTCTGTAATTTAAGGTAAGACAAACAATCTTTGATCCCTAAACTCATAGATGGACAGAAAAGGTCCAATAGATGTTTGGATGCTAGATCATCTGATTCACAAATTGCTAGGCGGAGAGCTGCTAGAATGTCATGAAATACATCGCCAAGCCCTGTACCAACTTGTCCGCCATTAGCAACAAGAAACTGATTTCCAGTGGACCCAGATCCGCTGCCTTTGATGTGGCATTCAATACCTTGAACTTGCAAATTGTGTTGAACCTCCAAACCGATACGCTGCAGACGATACAGAATAGCAATTTCTTGCAAAGGGACACCTTGTTTCCTCAATGATATAATAAAGTCAACAATTGCAGTAACTTCACATTTATCATTCCTGCATTCACATATTGTCATAAGTGTACCTGTGGGTGAGGCAGTTCGCACAGTCTTTGGCATTCTACTCTGATTTTTACTAATCAAGCTGCGAGCAGATGCCACTATTGCACCTGTACTACGAAAGTTTTGTTCCAACTTAGTAGTGATTCCCCCCTTGAAAACATTTTCGAAATTTTTTATGTTGTATAAACCAGTTGCTCCACGCCAAGAATATATTTGTTGATCATCATCACCAACAACTGTAATGTGCGCATGATCTTTGCAAAGAATCCTTAGTAACTCAAACTGGCTGACATCTGTGTCCTGAAATTCATCCACTATTTGGAGAAAACTCTCTATTAGTGCTGTGTTAATACATGAAAGCCCCAACAACATATTGGACAAGTAGATTACACTATACAGTACTTATATATAATGAAAACTATCAATGTCCATATTTGATAAATATTTTTCATTTTATCTGGTGAATAAATCAAAGCTCAACTCAGCAACAAGAACATAAAATGCATCACCATCCTATGTCTAAAAACTGAAAGTAACAACAACAGCAAGGATAGTCCAGAACCAGGCTGAATAATAGGCAATAGTTACCAAATATATACTGTGCCTTCAACCCTGCACTTTCCAATGCATTTGGCCACTTTTTCAACATGTCTAGAGTGTACCTTTCATCAGCAATAAACGTTGAGTTAGCAACATAATGTTTATGATCTCTTTACACTTTGACGAATTCTTCTTTGATGTAATTCTTATAAAGTCAGTAAATAAAGGTACAACTTACAAGTACTCAATTTCTTGTGGCAGAAAGCACGTATTTTCTCATTTTCTGAGTAAGTGTAAACTAATAGCAGGGTGCCACCAACCTGACAAAGCTGTTAAAGTCTATCCCATTTGCTTGAAGAAGGTGTTCATGATATCGCTGGAAGACCCACTTTGAAAAACCATCCCCGTGACTATCATTAAGTTCAACATCTGCAGCACCCTCTTGGGACTTGACAAATTGAGATGTACGAAGATGTTGAAATAATCGATATGCTCCAGCCTTAAAAAATGCTTTCTTCTCCGCTGTAGATTGATGCCTCCCCTTTTTGACAAAGAACCTTTATATCAGATAAAACTTGAAACTTGGCTACCTAGAAACTAGGTACCTAGAGTTGACAAGGACAAATATAAAAATATTTACGATAGATTTGCAGGGATGCTAGATTAATTCCAAATGGGTGGGCATATAAATCAATGCTGTTAAAATATTTATGCTTTATATATAACTGTAAGAATAATTTGAAATTCTGAAATAGAAGAAATAAATAGGACTGGGATTCAGTTAACTACCTGGAGGTGTTTACTCTTTCGAGCTAGTTTGTCTTGAAATTGCATAGATTGCCCATTTATTTCGCGCCTCCTCTCTGTATGCCACTCTTCAACCAGATTTTCCAACAAATCAAGCTGCCAGAAATTAAACTCAATAAAAGGACCATTAATTAGGAACAGCATTTTCTTCTCTCTACTACAGAATTCAAGCTGTTTCAAAATATGAGAACATTGTTGACATTAACCAAAAAGCATAGTTTGCAACCTGCATCTTCGGTGTGAAAACCACAAAGTCAGGAGCAAGTCCAGCATGATTTGGGAAGGCCCGTAAAACAGATAAGCAGAATGAATGAAAGGTTCCAACACGTATGCCGACAACATCTAATAAGCCTTCACCACTGAAACATTGTTGAGCAGCTGCAATGCACTGTAACCTGTGAAGAAGATCTTGTCCTGCTCTTCGTGTGAACTAAAATACAAAAAATGAAAAATTCAAGACCTCGGAGGGCAAGAACCAAACAATTCAAAAGAGATTCAATCCTATCATGGACCTTCAAAACTGTAACAAATTAAGTCACCAATATTACATACCGTTACTGCAAGAATATCCTTTGGAGAAACACCCTGTAACATCAAGTCAACAAATATACTTAACACATCGGTTTGTTGAAACTTACATCCTTCATAATAATCACAGATTATTTTCAGAATCTTTAATTCTGCCCACATAATTTAATTTATATTTTATGTAAACAAACAGATATTATGGATATGTTTCATTTTATGTGGTCAAATAAGAATCATGATTTGTGTAACAAATAAAACGGCGGTCTCACGTAAGATTTTTCAGTATCTATTTATTTGATAATGTAAACTGATCTACAATATATATGTAAGTTCAGCAAAAGGAAAATTTCAGCCAAAAAACAAGAGTTATTAAAAAATCATGAGCCTCAGCAGTATTTAGACGTATATACATTTCTGCATCACTAATCTATCATGTACTTCACTGTTTGAAAAAACAATCATATCCAAAAGAGGTCCAGGATGAGTAAACAGGAACTGGAAAATCAGAGACTTCCAAAAGAACTTCAAAGGGAGCTCAAATGTTCAATCAAGTTTGAACAAGGGAAATTTTGGTAAAGATTATCTTCTTCTTGTCTAATTTCCAGGAATTTATTTCTTTGCAGATGCTTTTGTTGCTAAAAATCCTGTAACAAGTCCCAATGAAGTTATGAACAAATAAATTTACTCAACTACAAGTGCAATTCTTCAACTCATTTGGAACATTTCAATTCCTTATCCTTGGTCCTATGGTTTATTGAATGTACTAGATTTAAAAAAATACTTAGATCTTCTGTATATGAATGCTAACAGTGTTGGAAAAGTAACTAAGTTCGGTCTTCATAATTGTCTTTGTACTCATGTCATTACGTATATATGTAACAAGAAAAAGAAAAAAGAAAAATTATTATTTTCAAGCATGGGTTTCATGCTTCTTTTGCTTGGTCAACTAGGTTAAGCATGTTCTTCGTGCTTCTAGGGATTTTCATGTCATAAGAATAATTTTCATGAGTCAAGAGAGTCAATGTTAATTATATAAGACCCATTTAGGAAAACTGTAACATGTAAACCAATTTATTTTTGAGTCTAGAAATTCAAGAAGACCTCCAAGAACAAGTTGGCCCTAGTCAAGAACAAGTCAGCCTAGAAGAGGCCTATTCAAACACATGTGAAGGGTATATAAAAGAGATGAATTTGATTCATTTGACACTTCTGTAGTTCAATTTCAAGTGAGAAAAAGGAAGACAAGATGAGCTATAGTCTAGAAGACAAGAAGGAAGACCAAGCAAAGAAGGAGATCTAATTTCTACCTATTCCTATCCACACGTGCAAAGACCCTACGGTCTTTGCAGTTGTTGCAGAGCCTATGAAAATTCCTAAATCTGGAATCCTATTGCAGCAACTGGAAAATATTCACCTAATTGTTAATTTTAACTTAACAATTTATTTGCAGGTTTCTACAGCAAACACAGAATACATCACACTGCAACCTACACAAATACAAAATATTGTGGAAACAAATGTACAACGCAGGAAAGAAATAAGCACACAATGGACACCGTTATTTTTGGACAAATGTCCCTGGAAAAACCCAATGCGGGAAAATTGGTGCAGCAACTGAGGGCTTGTATTATTATGCAGTAGTTTCTGAATACAAGTCTATGACTATCGAAACTAACAATTCATACAGAGGAAAAACTAATAAATAAATCTTGTGAGAAAATCTCACTATGCCACAGGAATCCGGCACTAACCTCAGCTCGAGATGAGCTGCTCTGCGCTGCCTCTCCGCAGTGACTGTGTCACCCTACACAATCTCTGCGTCACAACTCGATGCAGTCTTCCTTCATGTCGTTGGATCTTCTGCTGACTGGAAACAAGGCTCTACTGGCCCCGAGAAACTCCCTCCTGCTTCGAGCACTAACCCTAACTATTTCCTCAACAAAATTTCAGACTCCCTCTGAAGCTTTGCACTGCCATAACGTAGCACTACACAGTCTCTTTGTGGCTTTTACTGCCTCCTCTGCATTGCACTCTCTGGATCAGGAAAAACTTCCACCAAATAACTATCCTCGCCCCTCGCTGCAAGAAATCACCTCAATCACTCTCTGGCAACTACTGCACTACTTTCTTGAGAATTCGATCCCTTGATTCCTCACTCGATGTGTTCTCCAAGTGCCGATCGAGCTCCTTATAATCTCGTTGAACAATCAACGGCCCAAATTAGATCTTAATCAATGGCTCAAATCATCTTGACTCAATCTTCGTCTTTTTCTAGAAGATTCACACCGAGTTTAATTAATACCCTTAAATTATTTTAACTTCCTAAGTTTAGACTTAGGCACCCATTAAAAATAATTAATTATTTTAATTAAACTGTCTCCGAGTGGAATTTCCAAAAATGATTTTTGGGTCTTGGAGAATGCATATGTCCTAGCCTCCCTGCAAATTCTTGAGGCTAGAGCACATATGATGTTGCTAGAAATCAACAGGGCAAAGAATTCCAGATCTGAAGTGATCTGAAGTGAGGGCCGAAATCTTCATTAGAGCAAAATTTGAAGAAGTTGACTCTCGTTGACTTTGGAAGACCTTATCTTGTCTTGAAAGAGATGATTTGGAGGGATGACTTGGTGCTTGGAGGAGGTTTGACTTTAGTTTTCAGTCTTGAAGGTCTTGTTAACCACACATTGTCAACAGTTTGAAGAAGCAGAGTACAAAGATATGAAGGAATTTTTTCAAAGTTCAAAGTCATCAACCAACACAGTTTCATCATTGTAAGCCCAATTTCTGCAAGTTACATTGTAAATGATGCTAGTATGAATGTTTAATTATGTAACAACACCTAGGTAAGCCTCTGATTTTGGCAAAGGATTTCATCCTAAGAAGTTTATTAACCTCACCGAATTATGTGTGTTTCTAAACACAGGTTTTCTTCCATCTTAAACCCCAAAGCTTGAGTGGAATTGCTTGACAAGGTCTTAGGTGAGTCCTAGTGTTATATCGAGTCTTTGTAAAAGTTTCTTTGGGAATAATTTAAGCACAATTGGCTAAATTATTTTATTATCAGCCAGTTGGTCTATACTAGATCATCTTGTGTCGCAAAATTGGGTAAATAGTTGAGGGTATGAGTCTAGATGCGTTTTCCCCTTTCAATGGTTGATATTGTAATAATTTGATGTAAAAACTATTTTAGTGCATGGTCCCTCATATTTAGACACCATGGCTAAAATATTTAAGGGTGGAAAAATCATTAAATCCCCTCTAGTATCAATTAATTAATTTTTCTAGCTAAATTAAATAAAAATCCTAAGCTAGAAAATTAATTAATTTTGAGTCAAAAATAATTATAGAGAAATTAATTTCTCTCCAAGTGGAAAATAATCAAAGATTCGTGGGTCAAAGGAAAGTCAATTTTTGGAGGTCCCCCACCAAGGGAAACATGGATATTTTAAGAAAATTTGAACCCTTGGACCTTGGTGGTTAAGTCAAAGTCAAATTTTTGAGGAAATCAATCCAAAAAATTAATTTTTGGATTAATTAAAACTAGGTTTTCAGAAAAATTCGATTTTTTCCTCAAAATTAAGATTCAACGGTGGAGATTAAAAGATGATCAAGCTATTTTCAACAGTCGAGATTATTTTGACAAGGATCAAGCCAACTAGTCGTTATTTTCAACTTGAAGGGGTTTCTCTATATAAAGAAGTCATTTTGCTTTTGTTGAATATATTTGGATGATGTAAATCTTGAACGTTGGTATTGTGAAAATTCCTAGATCTAACAATCTCAGGAATCCTATTGCAACTAGCTGAATTTACCACTCCTAATTTGCAAATTTTATTACAGAATTAATTCAGATTTCTTCATGAATTATTGCAATAAATTACTGAAGCAGCCTATACTTAATACAAGGAAACAGAGCAAAGAACAAATCACACATAGGACACCTTTATTTGGACTAAGTCCCCGAAAAAACCTAAGGCGGGAAAATCAGTGTTGCAGATCTGAGGGTTTATATTATTAAGCAGCAGTTTCTAAAAACAATCTCTAGATGCCTTGCTGGCTATCCAGTACAGAGAAATCAAGGCGAACAAAAATATTGTGAGTTTACCTCACACTGCAAGTCTCGGCTGATCCGGTAGCTAAAGTGGCGAAACCCCAGCACCCTTTGCGCTGCCTCTGCGCAATAGCTGCGTAGGCCTATGTGGGGACCTCTGTGGAGTGCATCACTACCTCTCTCAGATCAATCTTCTCCTCAGAAAGTCGAGTTCCAGCCCTCCCAGCTCAGAACCCCGATCTCCCAGCAATTCTCGGACTATCTCTCGAAAACACTGCGTTGCCTCTGCGTGGGCCTGCGTCACCCCTTCTGGGGGGTGCGTCACACCCTCTGGAGGCTGCGATGCTTCCTCAGTTGGTTTTGCTGCCTCTCCGCTTAGTATTCTTGGCCCAAGAGAATATCCTCCGACCAATAACTGTCTCTACCCCTCACTGCAACTAGAATCACTTAGATCTGATCTTCGCCCGAGCACTTGCTCCATCAAAAGAATTCAATCACTTGATTCACTCGGTGTGTCTTTCCAAATGACCCGCAAGCCTTCCTTTATAGTCTTCTCGTTGAGACATCAATGGCCGAGATTAGATCTCTAATCAACAGCTAAGATTATAACTTGACTTAATCTTTGCTTTTCCTAGATCATTCTCACTATGTTTTATTAATAACCTTTAATTATTTAATTTCCCTAAATTTAGACTTATGGTCCCCATTAAAATAATTAATTTTTAAAATAAAATATATTCTGAGTGGAATTTTCACAAATAGTTTCTATTCTTTGGAATACCAGTGCCTAAGCCTCTCCACAAATTTGGAGACTTAGAGCACTTACGATGCTACCAAAAATCAACACTCCCTCTTAGCGAGGAAAGTGCTCTAACAACATGCCTGTTGCATACTGCTCTAACGCTGAAGCATCCTTTGCGTTGCTGATGTCTTACAAGTTGTCCACCAACCACTGCGATGATGTTGCAACTGTACTGCTACCCATGACACTGCTACTTCCATTGATGCTTCCGTACTACAACTCCCTCTCAAGTGTTGCGTCTGCTATGTTGTTAGCACTGCCACTGCTAACACTGCATTTGCACTACAACTCAGCTGCTGAGAGAAGCAATTGAAAACCACCCAAAATTGAACAAGCGTTCAATGGATGCACCTCGGTGCTGAAGACGTTGACTGTTGATAGCTACTGCGTTGTCCCTTTGATGCACTGCGATGTTGCTACTCTGCACTGTTGTGCATTGCGTTGTTGCAACTCTGCTTTGCACTGCTCCAGAAGTAGGCGTTGCTACGTACTACAACCGGCGCTCCATCACTCCTCGACTGCCACAGAAACTCCTCCATCCCGCTACTGCTAATCATGGGCACCCGTAGCAAGGTTGTGATCCAAGAGGTGGGCTCCTCAAGGATCCTGCCCAACTGAAGTTCAAGATGAAATTACAGTTCTATGTCGCCCCATTTCTCTCCTGGAGAAGCATGGGCACTCATGGCATACTCATTTTTCTCGATCTTCGCGGCTGCAACTTTTGGACTCATGCTCCTCATCTTTGTCATTTTTCTTCAAAGGACACTGTGATGCAAAGTGGCCTATCTCACCACATCTGAAGCATTTCACCTTCAAAACATCTCTCTTTTGTTTATGTTGCCCTAACTGCCCCTTCGATGCGAGGGTTGCATTCTCCTCCTCCTCTGGATTCTACAATCCGCTCCCGCTGCTACCGTCAAGCTTGCACTAGACCAGATCTCTTCTCAGCTCCTCCTCCTGAAGTGCTGCCCACATCTGCAGCCAACTAGGAAGCGTTGCCCTACCCAAGATACTTTGGACAAAAATTGCCACTCCTTAGTGACTACGTTAAGGGCCAACCGTACCATAGTTGCAGCAATTGGGGTGAATCCCACCACTGCCAGCTGATCACGGATTTCCTGAAGTCTCGTTAAGAATGGATTAATGCGCTCCCACTTCTGCATCTGGATCATCCAGAGCTTATGCTCCAAGTACATCTTCCGTTGCTTGGAAGTTCCTTCGTATAGCAGGGCCAGGGCCTCCCATATCTCCCTGGCTGTGTTCTTGCCAGCTATATGCAAGACTATATGATCCTTGACACCATCAAGGATAAGTCTCTTGGCCTTTTCCATATCGAACTTGTACCTTTTGTTATGATCTGGATCTGTAGGCACAGCAACCACGTTGTCCACGAACGCCTTGAGATCATATTCATCCAGAAGGAATTTGAACATTTCCTTCCAGATTACGTAGTTGGAGGATCCCTCCAACCAATTCTGATCTATAAGACCATGAGATGTCATCTCAGCCAAAAACTGTCGAACTGCTTCCTCTTTCTCCCTACTGCGTAGCTTCTAGCCTGGCTTATGCACTCCCTGATGGAGTTGGTAAGTTTACTGCTCCTCAACTGCCCAACAAATGATGTGAAATTTTTTGAATCTAAATTACAGAAACCCTACTGCGGTTTTCTAATTTACTTCTCCTACTTGTTTGATTTAATTAAGTTATTTTTCTGAAATATTCAGTAAAACATCAAACTAAACACTATTGCAGCCTAAACATATATACAGATCAAGCACTGAAGAATATAGCCCACATGACAAAGGCCACAATAATTTTTGGACAAATGTCCCCTAAAAAACCCAATGTAGGAAAATCGGTGCGTAACTCTTAGAGGGTTTTATTATTATGCAAAATTTTGGATACATTCAAGGGCACCAATCATGGTTTGCCCAAAAAGAGAAAATCTCGACAGATGTACCTCTATCACTCGGAGACAAAAAAATAGGGCTGATTCAACTGAGGCTTCACACCTTCTGGATCTGCTGAAAACGAGCCCTTTCTGGCCCATTGGAACCCCAGCGTTGCCTCTCCCAACACTGTGTCAGCCTTACGACCCTGCGTAAGCCACTGCATAGCACAAGCTGGCCCTACATTACTCTAGCTGAGCCTACGCTATCCCTGCGCAGCTCTGGCTTGGCCTGCGTCACCTTGGCTAAGCCTACGTTGCCTCTGCGCTGCTCTGGTTGGGCCTGCATCACCCTTGTTTGGTCTCTACGCTGCTCTGGTATGGATCTACCTCTCTGTCAATGTATTCTTGGCCTCGGATCTGAAATCCCACTATCGATCTGCCCTTCACTGCACTGCAAGCTCACCCGAAAATTCTCAGCAAACCGCACCCCAAAATTTCGACTTAGCTCAAGTGTTGCTACTATGTGTGTGTTCTCCAACTGACCCCAAGCCTTCCTTTAATACTTTTCTCTTTGAGCATTCAACAGTCGTGATCTAATCTCTAATCGACGACTAATATTAGAAAAGACTTGATCCACGTCGCTTAGAACATTCTCACCCACATGTCTAAATTAATTCACTTTAAATATTTAATTTCCCTAAGTTAGACTTAGGGTCCCCATTAAAATAATTAATATTTTGAATAACTTAGGTTACGGGTGGAATTTCTCCAAACGATTTATGGGTCTTGGAGATCTCATGTGTTCTAGCCCCTCCACAAAGCTTCGGAGATAGAGCACATCCGATGCTATCCAAAATCTCAACACTTTCTCTTAGCGAGGAATGTGCTCTAGCAACACTTCACTGTAGAAGCATTACTTTGATCCAAGGAATCAGTCCCCTACGTTGTTGATGCTCGGTTGTTGCCCCTCATCCACTATGTTGTTGCTTTCTGTACTGCTTCCCATGACTCTGCCACAGTCACTGCCTCATTTGTACTACATCTCCCTCTCAAATGTTGCGTCATGTTGCCCATAGCACTGCCACTGCTAACTGCTACACTGCAACTCAGTTGCTGAGAAGTATGCAACTGAAGGACATCACCCAAAACACTGACAGACAAGTCAGTTTGGTTGCATCTCGATACTAAAGCACCCTCTGCTGCCGAACTGCGTTGACCCTCTGAAGCTCTGCGTTGTTGCTGCTCTGCACTGCCCCTCTGCGCTACTGAAATCCCATCAGTCTTCAGCATCCCAGCACTGCCAAAGTGCCTCCATGATCCTCTGCACCAACTAATTCCAGTCATCCTGCTACTATCTTTAACGACTCCCATAGCTCGTATGTGATCCAAGAGTTTGGGAACCTCAATGATCTTGCCCTCTATCTGCAGTTCAAAAGAACTACAAATCAATGTCACCCCACCTCTTGTCTCGAGGTACATGAGTACTCATGGCCACATCATCATCACTGCCATCATCCCCCTTGGCTGCCACAGCCTTGGAATCTGAATCTTCCTTGCCCTTCTTCTTCTGAGGACAAGTATTGGTGAAGTGTCCCAATTCGTCACATTTGAAGCAGCAAACCTTTGAGAGGTCCTTCTCCCTCTTCCCTTGCTATTGTAGTTGTCCCTTAGATGCAAGGGCCACATCTTCCTCCTCCTTCTTTATCTTGGCTCCTCCGCTGCTGCTACCCACTGTGTCACCCTCTTGGGCCTGTGTCAGCCTCCGCGTCAGCTCTGCGTGAGCTTCACAGGCTTTGCATCACCCTTATGGGCCTGCATCAGCTCTGCGTGAGCAGACAAGCTCTGCGTCACCCCTGTAGGGTCTACGTTGTCCCTCTAGTGTTGCGCTGCCTCTTTCTGGATCTATGCAGCTTCAACCGCCTTCCTGCAACAAAAGAATTCGTCGCTTCGCTAATGGCTTCATCTCCCCCTAATCTGCAATGCCTCTGATAACACGTGAAAATTTCTAAATCCAAATTAGAGAAACCCTACAGCGGTTTTCTGATTTACTTCTCCTACTTGTTTGATTTAATTAACAAGTTATTTTTCTGAAATATTCAACGAAACATCAAAGTAAACACTACTGCAGCCTACACATACATATAGATCAAGCACTGTAGAATATAGCCCACATGACAAAGGACACTATTTTTTAGACAAATATCCCCGGAAAAACCCAATGCAGGAAAACCAATGCTGCAGCTCTTAGAGGGTTTTATTATTATGCAAAATTTTGGATACATTCAAGGGCACCAAACATGGTTTGCCCAAACAGAGAACATCTCGGCAGATGTACCTCTATCACTCGGAGACAGAAAAATATGGTTGATTCAATTGAGGCTTCACACCTTCTGGATCTGTTGAAAACGATCCCTTTTTGGCCCACTAGAACCCCAGCACTGCCTCTCCCGGCACTGCGTCAGCCTTACGGCCCTGCGTAAGCCTCTGCGTTGCCTCTCCCAGCACTACGTCAGCCTTACAGCCCTGCGTCAGCCTCTACGCAGCACAGGCTGGCCCTGCGTCACTCTGGCTGAGCCTACGCTGCCTCTGCGGAGCTCTGGCTTGGCCTGCGTCACCCTGGTTGAGCCTATGCTACCTCTGCGCTGCTCTGGTTGGGCCTATGTCGCCATTGTTAGGTCTCTACGCTGCTCTAGTACAGATTTGCCTCTCTACCAATGTCTCCTCGGCCTTGGATCTGAAATCCCACTGTCGATCTACCCCTCACTGCACTGCAAGCTCACTCGAAAATTCTCAGCAAACTACACCCCAAAATTTCGACTTAACTCAAGTGCTACTACTATCTGTGTATTCGCCAACTGACCCCAAGCCTTCCTTTATTACTTTTCTCGTTGAACATTCAACTATCATGATCTAATCTCTAATCGACGGCTAAGATTAGAAAAGACTTGATCCACATCACTTAGAACATTCTCACCCACATGTCTAAATTAATTCACTTTAATTATTTAATTTCCCTAAGTTAGACTTAGCGTCTCAATTAAAATAATTAATATTTTGAATAACTTAGGTTCCGTGTGGAATTTCTCCAACCGATTTCTGGGTCTTGGAGATCTCATGTGTTCTATCCCCTCTACAAAATTTCGGAGCTAGAGCACATCTGGTGCTACCCAAAATCTCAATATTTTAAAAAGAGCACATCCAATGCTATCTGAGAGCACATGCCATTTACCATTTTCCCTTATTAAAAAGGGACTTTAATTAGTCACTTAATTAAGAGAAAAGATTAATTAAGGGGAAAAGGCCAAAGGTGACTTAAGTAAAAGAGAAATAAATTAAAGGTAACTTAAGATGAAGTCAAGGAGGAGCTTCTAGAATAATAATATAATAAAATAAAATACTTCTAGAATATTGCAGATTTATCTATCGACCCTTTAAAAGGAGGAGGAGGAGATCAATTGGGACATCATGGATTTGAACATTTTGTCTTTAGTGTGGTTTGGAGAAAATAGTTCTCTGCTTTAGTAGCCCCAAGACAGAAACCCTTGGGTGATTTAGTGAGAGTGGACAGAAACCCACCTGATCCCTTGGTGAATTCATTCAGAATTCACAGGAGCACTTATTGGTTGCAGATCTATTTTGGGAGGCCAGATCCAGTGTCAGATATATCCTGAGGTCGGATTCAGTTGGAGGATCCCATCTCAGCTATCCTCCAAATTTGTAAAATCATTTTTTAAATTAATATAAATAAAGTTGAGATTTCCTACATCCGTTAATTGTCTATTCTGCAGTTGCAATTTATATTTCTTTGTCTGTTGTTAATTTTATGGATTAATTTGTGCAATTTTTTATCAAATTTATGGCAATATTTTTCTTAACCAAAATCTCGAGAAAATTATTAAAATTAATATTCAGGATACTATTGTGGTGCTAGAGTTAGTTTTCCTGCCAGCCTGAGGATTTCTTGTCGAATTTATTTAGAAGCTAAAATTATCTCTGAGGCAAGTTCATTATTGGCAGAACGAGTTTGTTCTCATGGCGACCAAATTTGTGTTTTTCTCCCAAGGGTCGAATAGATTTCTAAAGTTGGGTCGTTGCCAAGTCTGAGTTCCTATTGCAAGAATTTTCAGAGGGGATTATGATCATCATTATTTTCAAGGTCGAAAGTTGAATCCTTTTTCAGTCGGAGGAACATATCGACACCATTGGGATGTTTTGCAAAGTCAAACACTAAAGTCGAGGAACCATCATATGACATTCCATTGAACGTGGTTTTCATATTTTCTTTTCCTGACAGAGGAAACTCGTCGAGTCAAGAAGAACCAATTTCGTGTGAGAGGAATTCTCCATGAACAATTGGTAGACTGACATCCCTGCAATCATTGTCTTCCCATAGAGGCAGCGGCTGGTTTTTAGTGATCGGGATCTAACGTATATGAATGAATGAATGAAATTTTAACGTCCAAGAGACTAAAAATAGTCTATGGGACTATGAGTTCCCTATTTTTTGCCTTTTGCAATTCAGTCCTCTTCTTGTTCAAATTGATGATGAGCTGGCCCAACCTTCCAACTATCTCATCGCTGAAAAGACAATGCCAAGAAACCGATGCTAACATATTCCCGTAACTTTCTTTGATGTCTTTGAACGCATCACATTCCAAAATGAAATTTTTTCTGATTCCACTACTCTAGACGTGCAAAATGTACACACTCGTTTTTCCCAAGCTTCTTTAGGCCTTTTCCACCGTCCTGTTTCACGCCGAAGATTATGAGAGTTGGTTCTTAATTGAGCAATAAGAACCTTTGCTCTCCACGGAATGGTAGCTCCAATGTACTCTTTTTGTTGGATATCATACATAGGGTTGAATTCTTCGATGTAGTACTTCTTCTTTCTACCCAACTCTTTTCCCCATACCTGTTTACGAAACTTATCCATAACAAAATTCTTTAACTCTTTGCTATTTGTGGGACAAGCATTGAGGTAGATATTCCATTTTTGCATCCATGTGTAGTTTTGTCTCATCCATGTTTTCTTTCTTTCACTCATGCCTTCCTTGAAGATAACATTAGGCCATTTACCTACTCCCATTTGCTCAATTCTTTTTAGATATCTTATGAGCCGCACCATAGCAATTGCTTCGAAGGGAGTTGCCTCATAAGGTACCGAACTTTTTATTTTGAAATTGCTCATGATCAAACGTTTTTGGATTTTCTCAATTTGCTTCCATTTTGAGATAGGGGTGCTGCTAGCCCACAATTCACACCCATATAGCATCACTGGACAAAATAGGAGTCCAAAAAGAAATTTAATTGTTTTCCAATCCCATAACTCTACCTCTCTACATCTGTTTTGAAGAGCATACAATGCTTTCCACCCTCCTAAGATTCTCTTCTTTCTGCAGTCCTCCCAATTAAGTTTGTTGTTGAAATCGATTTCGAGGTATTTGTACTCATTTACTTCTTCAATAGTGTTACCTTCAAAGAAGAACGTAGGCTGACTTTGCTTCCTTTTATTAGAGAAAATCATTATCTTGGTCTTGCTAATATTGACTTGCATCCCCACAGCTCTACAAAAATGCTCAAGGGCATATAGGTGCATCTGCAATCCATGGGCCGATTTAGAAATCAAAACAAGATCATCAGCGTATAAAAGAAGCTTTATCACAAACTCCCCCAACCGAACCCCATCCCCACCTTGCAAATTTAGCCACTCTTCCAATTTATCAATATATAAACCAAAAATAGTAGGGGATAGCAGACAACCTTGCTTGACTCCAATGTCACTTCTAAAGCTTTCTGAAATACCCGCTGAGGTTCTAATTTTGACCTTCACCTCTTCATAAAGTCTATGGACAGCAGCTCTCTGATGCAAAGGAATTTCAAGTTCTTCCATTCTACGCCACAACATATCTCTAGGGACTACGTCAAATGCTTTTTTGAAGTCAACAAAACAGCAAAATACTTCTTTATCCGCCCAAACCTTTTCAATAATGTGTCTTAACATGATGTTGTGATCCACTGTAGAATGCTTCGGCCTAAAACCCGCTTGTCCTTTTGCCCTCTTTTCTTTTACATCTACCCACTTACTGATTCTATTTTCTACCATGTTGCCGAAAAGCTTTGCAAACAAAGGGTTGATCATAATGGTTCTATAATTCGATGGATTATTAATGTCTCCACTTTTAAAAAGGGGTATTGCTAGGCTAGTTGTCCAGTCTCTTGGGAATCCTTGTTGAATATTTCCATGATGTGTACTGCAAGAGTGTTCCTTCCCCATTTTATATACTCTGCTTGAAGTTCAACCAAGTCTTTTGCCTTTCCTATTTTCAGCTTTTTAATTCCAATCTCCACCTCCTGTAATGTGAAGAGCTTTGTAGTTGTGTTGAGCCCCGGCGGAGGCTCAACCTCTGATTCTTTCTCATAGAGTTGTCTTGCATATTCAAACCATTGATTAGCTGTAATATTATTTTCGATTTGCTTCTTCCTTGGTTGAAGTTCCTACCATAAAAGTTTTGGATTATTCTTGCCTAGATATATTAACTCTTCTCACCTTGTTTGCATGAACTCATATTTTTTCCTTTTTAGTATCTACTTATATAACTTTACATTCATCTTCTCCTTTCCTGTCTTTTTCAAGGTTCTCCTTGCCGTTTTGCATTCTTCATCAAACCAAGCATTTACAGAAAAACAATTTGATTCTGATTTCCTATTTTTTGCTCTTTTGCACTTCTCAAGTGCCCTTTGAATTATATTTGTTAACTCATGACTGTTGAAGCTTGGGAAACCAGTTTTCTCTTTCTGAATTAATCTCTCCAGCATTGTCTTGAAGATAGTACAATTTTCTTATGTTAGAAGAATTTTGCCCCTTGGTAGTGATTGCCGAGAGCATTGGTTTTTTCTCTTATGCCATCTTTCTTCTACCCATGATAACTTCATATAAACTGGGTTATGGTCTGATTTTAAGTCCCAATTATGCTCTCCAATCTTAACTTCATCTATCTTTTCTATCAAGTTTTGTGAACAAATCACATTATCAACGACACTTTCCCCATTGTATGTGTTGCAAGTGAAGTTCCCAGAACTTTTCCATCTGTCCAGACCATTGCAAATAATTAAGTTGAAAGCCCCACACAGTGTAAGCACTTCCTCTCCAAAATGATTGCTAACTTTGTCATCTTCTGAACATCTCACCCATTGGGGATTCTCCTCTTCAGTGAGCCAAATAGGATTATGATCCTCTTTGCAACAAAGAATACTAGCTTGCTGATTTGTTGTTCTAGCATTAAAATCGCCCACTAAAAGCACTTCTCCCTGTTGATAATACGCAGCAATATCTTGCTTTAAAGCTGCATACGGATCCTTGTTGTCTATCCCCTTATTTTTGTAAGTTTTTGAGACTTGAGGGGCAAAATAGCATGCTGCAATTCTTATGTGATTCTCATTCTCTGAAATTTTGAACCATAAATATTGTTTATTTTCATCTTCTTTCATCAACTGAATGTGACGACCTTCCTTTTCTTTCACTAAAACCAGTATTCCCCCATACCCTTTGCCATTTTCTGCTACCTTGTTCCAAACTGCAAACTTCAAATAACCGTCAAACACAAGAGTTTTGCAACCATCATGTTCATGAGTTTCCGTGAGACAGATTATGTCTCTACCTTCTGCAATAGGCCCTAACCCAGGTCCCTTCCTCCAAGGGTAGCCTTTACAATTCCAACAAACTAAACTTAGGTAGACCTGGGTAGGATTTGATTGCTACGCAGTTTGACATATAAGACTCAACTTTGAGTCTTCGCCCCTTTCCATCCATGTTGCTCTTGTTGTTTTCCTCCCTATTATCGAATTCTCTGTTTTTTCTTTACTGGCAGCTTGCTACCCTGTTTTGTCCCGAGTCCCAAACACTGCAATAATTGCTTTACCATTGTACAACCATGCCTTTTTCCCTTCATTTCGTTCTGCCCTAATTTTCTTCACTTCTTCCCTTCTCTCCTCTTGTTGTTTGATAGTTAAATCTTCATCTAGGAAGAAGTGTGAGCCTTTTGTCTTGCACGGTTTCCATGGTGACTTTTATGGGACGAGGCCTCTCTTCACATATCTTCCCCGCCCTCAATGCTTGGCAAATTTTCCTTTTCCAATGTAGTTTCTCTTTCAGAAAGTCCCTTGTCAAATTGAGAGTATACTTTCATTCCTCCCATAATCTCTTATTCCGCTGACAATAAAGTTTGTTTCCCTGTCTTTTCTTTCTTTGTGTTCTCTTTCTTGTGCTCTATGAGCACTTGCATCTTTTTCTTCCCCTGTCCTTATGTAACCATTAGCATCTTCAACTCTATCTTTGATTTCTTTTGGACCGCCATCCATATTGTTCTTTTTTGTCTTCTCTTTTGAAAGATTACTAATGGGCACTGTTGACCGCACTTTGTCAACTACCCCATAGCAGTACACCCCCATTTTTTCAAATGGGATTTGTCATGTTCGACGTGGTTGTGCCATTCAGATTCCATCATCATTCAACAGTCGACAGTTTTACAAATGATGTAAACCCATTCTGCATGTTATGATGTAAATGATCTAAGTAAGACTGTCAATGTATGTAACAACCTAGGTAAGCCTAGTATGTTGTTGATGATCTCTATCCTAGGAGGTTTTTTGTCTCACTGATTCACGAAAGTGATCGGCAGAGTTTTTCCCTCCAGCATCACCCCAAAGCTAGGGTGGATTTTATCATCAGCATACTAAGTGAGTCCTAGTGTTCTATCGAGTCCTTGTAAAAGTAGTTTCAACTACTTGGTCTACTAGATCATGTTTTGAGTCGCGGAATTGGGTATTTATTTGAGGGTCTATACAAATGGGTATTCCCCCTTCATGTATGTAAATGTATTATCTCATGTAAAAGAGGGTTGGAAAAATAATTATAATCCCCTCTTAGTCAATTAATTAAATTTTCTGGTCAATTAATTAATAAAATCCTAAACCAGAAATTTAATTAATTAGGGTCCTAAATTAGGATTAAATCTTTAAAGGCAAAATTTGTGGGTCCTTGGAAAATGATTTTGAAAGCCCCAGGCCAAGAGAATATTGCGAATTTTAAGAAATTTTGGACCCTTTGGGCCTTGGTGGTTAAGTCAAAGTCAAAATTTTGGGGTAATTAACTCAAAAATAGTATTTCTGAGTTAATTAAAATTGAATTAAATGATAAATTTGTTTTTTCCCCAAAATTTTAATTTCAACGCTCCGGATTAAAAGATAATTAAATCTTTTGGACGGTTGAGATTATTTTGACGAGGATCATCCAAACTAGCCGTTAGAGATCTTGTCCTATAAATTTAGAGGTCTTTCTCATTTTTGAGTCATCCGATCTCAGGATCGTGCACTTGACTTGGAAGCTCTTGTAAATTTTTGAGGAATAAAGCATAAAGACTTTGGAGTTACCAAAAAAAAAAAAAAAAACACAAAACTGCGTTAGATTTTTTTTACGCCGGCATTTTTATTTTTGATCGATTTCATCTTAGGTTTTGATGCATTGTGGTAGCGTAGGGCTATGACTGTAGTTTCGATTTTATTTGTTTATGTAGGCTTTAGTCTTAGACGTAGATTTGAATTTTTATTTTTCTTGTTTTATTTCATAGCGTAAGTTAGTGTTAGGTTATAGAATTCGATTGATAGTGTTAAGTTAGTCGTAGGCTTTTAGTTTAGTTTAATAAAATTCGATTTAGGCTAGATCTAACTTTAGATTTCGTTTTAGTTATAGTTTAGTTTAGTTTTAGGACTTGATTTTTAATATTTAGTTTTAATTTAGATTTTAATTTTGTTTAAGTTTTAGATTTAATTTTTTAGATTAGCTTTAGAACTTAACTTTAACTTTAGTTTTAGTTTTTTTTTTAAATTTAGATTTTAATTTTAGTTTTTCCTTTTGATTTTTTAGAGTTAGTTTAAATTTTGATTTAGGGATTTAAGATAAAAAATAAAAAAAATATTAAAATTTCAAAAAATCTTAAAAAATCTAGAAAATACAAAAATATAATAAAAAAATTTCAAATTTTCTATAGTCAAATGTGTTAAAAATTTTCTATCTAAAGTTTTGACTATAGAAACATTTTCTGGATCGAAATTAATTGAAGCATCATAAATCTGGAAATATTGCAAATATTTGGCATTTTCATCTTGTGATAATATTGCTGTGGGTTTAGGATATTTTAATGCATGGTTGTGGTGTTTTCAATTGAATATCATTGTGATCAATCGCGTTTTAATAAGCAGCAGTTAAACGTCACTTACTTGTTTATAATTGCATAGTGAGATCTTGTTTGACTCCATTAGGCACTGGTCTTAAACGTGAAATCTAATTTAGATCTGTGGAATCTCGTTCCTTTTATCAAGTATTTGATGTTTTAGCTGTGTCTCCTGGATTCTTCATCTTCATTTCTAATAGGGTCTACCTCCCTTAGCTTGCAAGGAGACAGCTTAAATAGAGAGCTTGGGGATAAGGGTGATAGCCCCCAATCTGAGCCGTTGTCGCGGTGCCTTGACAATCTATGCGACAAGAGGCACATAATACCGCATCAGGTTAATGGGATTAGATCATGGTATACAACACACTTCATTGTTTATGATAAGCTTATCCATGTTTACAAACTAGTGAATAGTAATGGTTGAACCAGCGAAGGTCTCCTCATAATCAACTCCCTCTACCTGGGAGAACCCTCTAGCCACAAACCTTGCTTTGAATTTCTCAATGCTGCCATCTGCAGCATGCTTTACCTTGTAAAGCCATCTGGAAGTCACCACGGATTAGCCCTCAGGCCTCGGCACCACCTCCCAAACATCATTCTTCATGATAGAAGAATACTCCTCCTGCATGGCCTCTCTCCAGACCTGCTGGCTAGCTGCCTCCTCATAGCTAGAAGGCTCAGAGTCAAGGATGTTGGCAACCAATGCCATATAGCTACAAAACCTTTCAAGTGGTCTGCTCTCTCTAACCGGCCTCTTAGGCCCAACAACAGATGTGGCCTCTCTCAAGGTATCCTGAAGCCACTTGGGCTTCCTCTTCCCTGAGCACACTTCTCCCACTAGAGAATGAAACTCCTCCTCCTCATCAGAAGTCTGAACTCCTGATTGTTTGTCTGTTGTCCACCTGCCTGCACCTAAACCTGTAGATGTTGAGGTACCGTGTGAATTGTCCATCAGTGGACTCCCTAGTGAACTGCTCTGCATGCTACCCAAAGCACCACCCCTCTGACTCTGTGAGCCACTGCTCACTGACGGACCTGACACCGTAATCGATGTACCTCCAGATCCTCCTGATCCCTGCCCACTGGATCCCTGTGACTGACTCAGCTGCTCCTGAGGGTCTAGCTGATCCAGATACTCTAACTCCCATGACCTCCTAAAGGCCCTGTCCTCCTCGAACTTCACATCCCACCTGACAACAACTCTCCTCTGTGCAGGAATATAAATCTGAAAGGCCTTCGAGGTATCACTGTAGCCCACAAAGACACCCTTCTCTGTGGTGGGCTCTAGTTTGGTCCTCTTCTCCTTGGGTACATAGGAGTATGCAATACACCCAAAGATACGAAGATGACCAATATCAGGCTTCTTCCCAGAAAAAGCCTCCTCCGGAGTCATATGCCCCAAGGCACGATGCGGACTCCTGTTCTGCAAATAAACAACAGTGTTGCAGGCCTCTGCCCACAAAAACAATGGCAACCCCTAATCATGTAACATAGCTTTGGCAGCCCCTCCAATGGATCTGTTCTTCCTCTCCGCAACCCCGTTCTGCTGGGGATTGTAAGGAACAGTGAACTCCCTCCTAATGCCTAGCTCCGCACAATAGTCAACAAACTCTCCAAGGGTGTACTCTCCTCCATTGTCTGACCTCAAGGACTTGATCTTTCGACTTGTCTGAGCCTCCACAAGAGCTCTGAGCTCTTGAAACCGCTTGAAGACCTCACTCTTGGTCTTCAAGAAATAAATCCAGGTCCTCCTGGAGTGATCATCAATGAATAAAACATAATACTCATATCCACTCAAGGAAACATGAGACATCCAACCGCTCACATCGGAATGAATCAAATCAAGTATCCCAGTCACTCGGCTGTCACTACTGGGAAAAGGGGATTTGGAAAACTTGCCCATCGCACATCCTCTGCATGTATCAATGTGATCAGTACTGAAATTTGGCACACCTGTAGTGATCTCCTGCAATGTCCTCAAGGCTCCATGATGCATGTGCCCCATCCTGCAGTGCCAAATCTCAAACAGCTTAGAACTGCTAGCTTTGCTGTCGGTACTACTGCTCAATGCCAAAAGGGGCTAAAATGCAAACTTGTACACCTTTGCATGGCGTACTCCTATCACTCTAGCTGAATCAGCTGGAGCGCCCCTGGGATATATCAGCACCTGTCCTCTCCTGAACAATATCTCATACCCTCTGTCCTCCAATGCTGAGACGGATATGAGGTTCTTCCTCATCCCTGGCACATATAAAACATCTGACACCTTCAAGGGAGGTTTGGGTTCCCTCTCAAATGTCAGTGTCCCCACACCGACTGCTCTAACAACACTGTCATCACCGAGTACTACCTCTATATCAGTGCCACTCTCTGAAAGCTCTGAGAAGTACTCACAGACTCCTGTCATATGACGTGAAGCCCTACTGTTTACATACCAGATACTCGAAGATGCTCCGCTAGTCGAGGGAAATGCATGCTCCCTCTGAACCTCCGTGGCAGGTGATCCTGCACTAGTGGACTCACAAGCACTGAACCCAAAATCTCGGTCAAATCTATCTGAAAAGTCCTCAATCTCTGCTGATGCTACCATGGTTTGGTTCTTCCCCTTCTTCTTCTTCTCCGGACACACAACTGCATAGTGTCCCATCTTCTGACAACTCCAACACTTCACTTTGGAGTAGTCCTTCTGTATGTTACCGTGTTTACCTTTACCTTTGCCTTTGCCCCCACCACTGCTTGTGGAAGCTTGCTTCTTTCCTTTGCCCTTCTTGCCTCCTGCCAACAGTGCTACATCCTCATCCTGCTCAACTGGCTTGGCTGCCCCAAGCTGACCCTTCCTTATTTCTGTCTGAATGCAATCATCCCAAAACCTATCCCATGTGGGAAGGGTCTCACGTGCACAAACTCCATCAGCAAAGTTCAGCCATGAACTGGGGAGGCCATTCACTGCAATCCGCACCAACTCAGTGGATGGAATGACCTCTCCAACTGCTGCCAACTCATCTCTCATATTAGTAATCTTTGTGAGATATCCAGCTGCACTATCAGTGTTACCCATCTTAATGGTCTTCAGCTTCTCCCTTAGGACCATTTTCCTGTTCTCATTGGTACTCTGGTAGAGATTGGCCAAAGCAGACCACATCTCATGAGCATTTCTCTTTCCTCTCACATGAGGAATGCAATGGTCTTTGATTCCGTCTAGAATCAATCTCTTACCTTTGTTATTCTTTTTATTAGACGCTGCCAACTAAACAGCGTCAGTAGGCACAACAACAGGGTGTTGTGCGATATGCACCATGACATCCCAAACTTCTGTCTCCTCAAAGATACTTTGCATACTCTCCTTCCACACGTTGTAGTTACTATGCCCACCCAACCTATCCTCCACCCTCAATCCCAATGACATCCTTGTTGTCCTAAATAAGCTGAAAATAACACTGTTGTAGTAAAGATAAAATTTCTGCGTGTGAAAAGTCAGCAACTTGTAATTTTTCTCTTTGCTGTCCCAAACTGCACTTTCAGCACCCAACCTCTGATACCATGTAGAAATTTCTATTTTCCCACCCTGGTTTTCAGTTTCACCTTATTTCTCCAATTAGTTAAATGCCCTTTCCCATAACCTTATATTCAACAAGCTGGAAAATAAATATTTTCTAAAAACACAAATTCTGGAAAATTTTCACAGTGCTGGAAATTGCAGAAATAAAAATCAGCAGACTAAAACATCCACACAAAACATTTTAACACAGTGATTTTTGGTCAACATGACCCTGGAAAAACTTCGTACAACTCTTGGGGAAAACCAGTTCGAAAGCTTCTCTTTATTTTCTGAATATTGCTTTTACAGTGATGCAGAAATTTACATAGAAAAAAATTACAGCAACTTCGAAACAAAACTTATCTCGAAAATCGTGCCAAACTCCATCTCGATTTCCCTGCCCACAAAACAAAAAAATTACAGCAGAAATTACAGCCTTCAAAACTGTACAAACAACCTCGAAAACAGTGTCGGAATGGTTGTACGGCCTCCCTCGAAATCTGCAGTTTTCTCTCCTCGAAATTCGTGCCCACTTGCCTCGAACTTCATGCTCAGCCCTGCTGTACGGATTTGCTGAAAGTTAAGTGCTGCTGCCCTCCTTCTTTTCACTGCTCAGAAAATTCTCTTGAGCTTTCTCCTTCTCCTTCTCTCAATCTGCTCATGAAAGAATTAATGAATGAATGACCTTTTCTTTCCTTTTCCTCCTTTAATAGAACTCTAAGTGACTTTTGAGTTATCTCCAAATCCAATCGCTGAAATATCTTTAGATCTAAGGCTAAGATTAAATGCTTTTTTAAATCTCACTTTCTATTTTTAATTCACCCCACTTTGATAAAGATCCACTTAGTCATTTATTTCCAAAGTCACTTTTCCTTTCTAATTTTACATTAATTTTATTAAAGTCACTTTAAAATTAGACTTTAGTAACTTTATCACTTAAAAAAATTAGATTTAACTTTATAACTTTATAAAGTCACTTTAGGAGAAAAATTAAATTCTTTTGGACACTTTTCCCTAGGCCAAAGATCAAAGCCTTAGGGAACCACCTGTCCTCCGGTGACCAAATTTCAACAAACTCTCCCTCAGAAATCGAATTCTATTCTTTCGAAATTGACTTCCTTTGAGTTATTGAGTGTATGCCCAGCTTACTTTCCAAATGACCCTCAAGCCTTCATTTATAATCTTCTCATTAATGAATCAACAGCCCATATTAGAAGTCCAATCAATGGCTAAGATTAAAACTTGACTTGATCTTCGTTCTCTAGAAGATTCACACTTTGTTTTATTAATACCCATTAATTATTTAATTTCCCTAAGTTTAGACATAGGGTCTTCATTAAAATAATTAATTATTTTAATAAAACATAAACCGAGTGGAATTTCCACAAATAGTTTTTGGATTCTTTGGGATACTAATGTCCAAGCCTCCTTACAAATTTTGAGACTTGGAACACTTTCCGATGCTACAAAAATCAACAATGGCTAGGTCACAGGAACAAGATTACACCATCAAAGGTCCCAAAGGGGTTTTGAGGAGTTTTATGGAGTCCGGCGACATTTGCTTGGCATATTCCATTATCAAGTGAAGTTTCGCACAACTTGTTTTTGGTTCTGTTGCATTCTGATAATTCCTGTAAAACAAGGTTATTATTGAGCATAACATAATTATTTACGCTTAAGGTGGCATTCCGGGAGGAATATTTGATGGAACACCATAGTATAATAGCTCCTTGGAACCAAAACAAGAAGACTTACAGGATAGGTGTTGGGTGCAGGAATTACACTTAAGTAAAAATCTTCAACACTTAAATTGTCAACCCGGGGGATTCGTAAACTTAGAGACGAAGTACAAGGAATGCCAGAGATGGTATGAATATTTCTAATATCAACTACTACTTTTGAAAAGAAGAATTGCAAAATCAAACTTTAGAGAAGAAAAAGGGAACTCGAACCATCAAAACAATCTGAGGCTAGAACAAGAAGAAATGTACTTGCAAAAGAGATTCAGAAATAAAGAGGAGCAATCACTCTAGCTAAATATTGATTAGCTACTGAGAATGTGTTTCCTTCAGCAAAGACACCTTAGCAGTTTTCAACAAATGGGCCCCTTCAATCCTGCGTATGTAAAGATATCCTTTTCACGAAAATCGATCTTGCACTAGTGCAGTCTTCTTGCACTAGTGCAGGAATAGCGATTTATGCAAAAAGTGTAAAGTAATGTCTTTACTAAAAAAAAATGCTTTTCTTCGTGCAAGGGCTTTGAACTTTCTCAAGTCCACAGCACTCAGATCCACTACCAAGAAACTAGTTCTTGTACTCGATCAGAGCTTCTTACACTTTAACTTTTGATTCTTGAAATCAATGATTCATTACTGCCGTGTTACAAAACCAAATCATATATCAGCAAAGATGAATATCTGTAGAAAGTAAGAAAACGGTCTTTTTAATTAAGATATGACTGAAAGCAAGAAAGCTGTTAGAAGTAAACTAGAAAGGCTTACTGCATCATATTATCTAGCGTTGGTGCAAGAACAGTTCTCCTTCTTGCACCAGGGAGAAACCAAACCAACGTGCAGAAAGTAAATAGCACACCAACATGTACTGGTGCAGGAACAAACCAGGCAGAGGAAATAAACCAAATCGTGCAGAAAGTGAATAGCACACCAACGTGCACTGGGGCAGATAACTCCTCCCGCTCGAACCAAGCAAGGAAAATAAACCAAACCGTGCAGAAAGTAACTTAACTACTTCACGCAGCAGATCTGCTTCCACTCAAACAGAATTCAAATGTTGTAAATTAAATCACACTTGACAGTTTAAAACATAAATTACAAGAACAACAAGAAGGGAGAACGTGCTGGTTTGGCTGGGCCCTTAGCCAACCAGCGTGTTTCCCTTTCAAACGAAAACGATACTTAGTATCAACTCATCAACTATTTAAGCCAAATGATGAAATGTACGAAGCATGAGGTGGAGCTCTTCTTATTAGATCCTTAAAGCAATTACATGCGCGATTACATATCCAGCCCAGATTTGGGCGATAACACAAGACAGACCTGTTACCGCCTCGCTGGTTCTATTCTCTGATCTATTCAATTATATCAAAACATTGAACAACTCGTCCTATTTACATTTCTGTTTATATAGATCCTTTTGGCCGCAGGCCAAAAGGATCGTTTACCATTACATAGCCAATTACAGAAATCGTTATAACAAATTACATAACCGATTGCAGAATAAGCTTTCGGCCTTCAAAATTAAATTGCTTTTAACAGAATAGGTCGCGGCTATCTCCAACTGTTCATCTCTCTTAAGTCCGATCTCAGCTACTCTAGATTTAACTGCTGTCATAGCTGGGACTCAGCTGCCTTCGGATATATCTTCGTTGATCGTAGCTAAGGCAGTACAAAACAGGCGGCAACCCAAGTGATCCGGATTCGCTGCCAAGTTTCCCAACGCTGGTGCTGGTGCGGGATCTGTTCTGCACTAAAAATCAGCGGTCAAGATAAGTGTTTATCTATTAAATAGCATAGGAAGTAACGATAAGTTACAAAAGTAATTCTAAGTAAGAAATCACGTAATAGATAGTTAATAAATGCTAAGTTGAGTTAAAAATGTAAAATATGAAGTTAATGCAAAATGTGTCATCGTTCTCGCACTAATGCAGGATGAGGGCGCATAAGATAGGTAAAACAGGGTAAATGATTACGATTTGGGAAGGGAAGAATGGTCAAAAAGAATGCAATTTAGGGGACTAACAATAGGATGCTGAGTAGTGACTTCCAGTGGCCAGAGAAAGTATGGTGGGTGATTTACCATTTTCCTAGATTAAAAAGTGACTTTAATTAGTCCCTTAATTAAAAGGGAAAAGATTAATTAAGGGGAAAATGTCAAAAGTGACTAAAATAAAATAGAAATAAAGTAAAGGCCGCTTAAGATGAAGTCAAGGAGGAGCTTCTAGAATAATAATAAAAATAATAAAATAAAATACTTCTAGAATATTGGAGATCTATCTATCTGAGCTTTAAAAGGAGGAGGAGGAGATCATTTGGGACATCTTGGATTTGAGCATTTTGTCTTAGGTGTGGTTTGGAAAACCTAGTTCTCTGCTTTAGTAGCCCCAGGGCGGAAACCCTTGAATGGTTTGGTGAGAATGGACAGAAACCCACCTCATCCCTTGGTGAATTCATTCAGAATTCACAAGAGCGCTTATTGGTTGCAAATCTATTTTGGGAGGCCAAATCCAGTGTTGTAGTAGATATATCCTGAGGCCAAATTCAATTGGAGAATCCCATCTCAGCTATCTTCTAGATTTATAAAATCAGTTTCTAAATTAATATAAATAAAGTTGAGATTTCTCGCATGCATTAATTGTCTATTCTTCGGTTGCAGTTTATATTTCCTTGCTTGTCGTTAATTTTATGGATTAATTATTGCAATTTGGTTATCAAATTTGCGGCAATATTTTTCTTAAGCAAAATCCTAAGAAAATTATTAAAATTAATATTCAGAATACCATAGCAATGGTACCTCTTCTTCCATGAGATAGGGCAATGATGGCCTAGAAATCAGGTGATGGTCATATGAGTGAGATAGTCCTCATGCTTGTGTTTTTCCCACATGCTAATTTGAATGTCCTGGCCATCTTTCGCATTTTTACCTTTTCTTTTGTTTTTCTTGTGGCCATCATATGCTCTTGTTGTTTCTTTTAGCTGCATCAATCTCCAATGGTACATTTCCATGCCCTACCCAGGTATGAAGATACGTGGGTGCCAAATCCCAATAAACCAGTGGTCAGTTGAACCAAAAGAATGGAGGTGGAATAAGGTCTCGTAATGTAAGATGGAAAGTGGTAAGTATGGAATAGGTGTAACGACTTGAAAATAAAACATACAAAACTAATAGGATCAATCCATGCTATTAATACAAATCTTCAACTGACTAGAATAGAATTTTCGAAATATACATAACATTAGCAGAGAAAACATACCTGCAGAGTGAAGAACAAAAAATAGATCTTATTGGTGATTTAGGGTTGTAATGCAATGCAGATCTCACTAACCGCAACAAAGTGTTGGGGACGACTCTCCACCAAACCTTAGACAATCTGCAACCAATATTTATCGCGGTTTTCACCCCCGAGCCCTCAATCAACTTACTACTTCCAATTCCCTTTGTCTTGTAGTATTCCCTTCCACAAAGAATGAGTGAATGAATGAATGCTTCTCACCTCTCTTTTCCGCCATTAAATAGAACCAACTATTCGAAAAATGGCAAGGGGATTGGAAAGGGATCCGCATGTGCACAATCCATGTGTCATCATGCCCACTTTTATTTCTTTTTATTTTTTTTATCCATATTTATTCAAAATTTTATTTATTATTATCTTTTCTTCATTACTTGTTATTTTTATTTATTATTATGTTTTCTTCATTATTAGTTATTTTATTTATTATTATATTTTCTTCGTTGTTTGTTATTTTATTTATTATTAGATTTCATCATTATTTATTATTTTATTTATTCAAATATTATTTTTTCATTTATCATTATTATTATTTTAATTATTATTATTATTAATACAGGGCATTACAATAAGCAAAGATGGGGCTATGTTATCTCAATCATGGTTTCTGAAGTAGTGCACCTCCCATACCCATTGGGCCATTAGGGGAGGTCCTACTGGACTAGCATTGAAAATTAATCCCCCATTTAAGGTGAGAGAATAAGATTACGGCAAATACCCTTCTTTCCTCCAAGTCACCCCACAATCCATGTCAAATTATCTAAATAAAAATTGTTGATTTTTCAAGACCTTCTAATCTGATAAGTACTTCTAATGGTTTCTTAGTTACATCTGTTTGTATTCATATTCATCATTAAGCAATTACAAAGAAGATCTCAACAGTAGAACAAATAATGACAGTAGGATCATAAAGAGACAGCTAAACAAGAGACACAAATATTAACCCTAAGAAAACCCTCTGTTAGGGAAAAACCCAAAACCCTTTTCCCAGAGAAACTATTTAGTTCAACAAGAGATACAATTTGATATTTTCCAATCAAAACAAGGCAAAATTGACCATAAACAGACCTAGGTCAAACCTGCTCCAACAAAAATAAGTAGCCTCGGAAAATTTAGTCTACCTCAGAGAATTATTTATGTTGTTGACACAAGAAACTTTGGTCTGCTGCATGAGTGATTGGTGTTCGAGAGGGAGGACTGTACAGAATGTTGTGACGTCAAGCCTAGGCATTAGAACATGACAGCATCAGTTTATGTGACATACAGCATCGAAGATTTGCTCACCTACATTGCAGGGCTTTGCCAGTATTGAGGATGGTTACAAGTCTTTCAAAGCTCCACATAGAGCACGATGGTGTTTCTAGGGGATCTGCACTTTGAAAGAATGCTAAGGGATCTCTTTCGAGCAGTGATAGTGGGTCCAAGGGGATCTTGGATCTAGTACATTCAGATGTATGTGGATCGATGACAATACCATCTTTGGGTCGTTTCTTATACTATGTGACATTCGTCATTGATTTCTCCCAAAAACATGGATCTACTTCATGAAGACCACGGATGAGGTCTTCGATAGGTTCAAAGATTTCAGGGCTCAAGTAGAGAACTTAACAAGGAAGAAGAACAAGGATTTCAGGTCAGATAATGGAGGGGAGTATAATTCCAAAAGCTTCAGTGATTTTTGCAAGGAGGCAAAGATCAAGGGTGAGTGGATAGCTCCTTACAATCCTCAGCAGAATGGGGTTGCGGAAGGAAGAACACTTCCATTGTGGAAGTTGTTAAGGCGATGATTCATGATCAGGATTAAACCATGTTCTTATGGACAGAGGCATCCAACGCGGAAATTTATGTTCAGAACAAGAGTCCTCACCGGATTTTGGACGACACGACTCCTGAGGAGGCATTCACAAGAGTGAAGCCAGAGGTCAGTCATTTGAGGATCTTTGGTTGTCCAATATACATCCACATGCCCAAGGAGAAGAAGAAGAAGTTTTAGCCTTCTAGGAAGAAGGGTTTTGTGTGGGATACAACGAGACTTCAAAGGCCTACAGTATCTACATTTCAAGACAATGTCAAAATGAGGTTACTTGGGATGTTATTTTTTATGAGGAGGTAGGCTTCGGAAGGTCTAGAAAGTCTCATATGGTGATTGATAGTGAGGAGCACAAGGCTACAAAGGATGCAAGCACAAGTCCCTCTCTCCCAATTGATCACCCCTCGGACTATTAAGAGTTAGTAGAGCCAACAGAGCCAGTGGATCTACCTAGAGATGTTGCAATGACAAGGAAGATGCCAACATGGCTTCATGACACTTTGTAGGATGCAAAGAGCCATGCAACTCCTAGGGATACTTTCAGGGAGAACACACAACCACAAAGGTTCACGAGCTATATGGCAATGATGAGCCACATCATTGATTTTGCGCCTTCCAGTTATGAAGAGGCAACAGGGCAGCAGGCCAGCAGGTTTGGAAGGATGTCGTGATGGAGGAGTATCAGTACATCATGAAGAATGATGTGGGAGATAGTTCTGAGACCAGAGGAGAAGTCAATCGTGACTTCCAAGTGGATCTATAATATCAAGCATGTAGGAGAAGACAACATGAAGAAGTACAAAGCAAGGTTTGTGGCAAGATGTTTCTCCCAAAAAGAGGGAGTGGACTATGATGATACTTTTGTTGCAATTGCCAGGTACACTTCTATCATGACTATTGTTTCTCTCAAGGTTGCGAGGAAGCTTCTCCCCCCTCTTGAACCCGCTCCCAATTCTCGCTCCAAGCGGGAGCATTTTGGGAGCGTGCTCTCTAAACAGGAAAAACACTCCCTGTTTTCAGGGAGCGTTTTAGGGAGCATTTAGAGAGCGCCTTAGGGAAAGTTTTACGGAGCGTTTTTTTAGGGAGGGAGCGTTTTAGGGAGCGGTTTTTTTAGAAAGGGAACGTTTTCGGGAGAGTTTTTTAGGGAGGGAGCATTTTTGGGAGCGTTTTTTTTGCTTAAAGACTTGGTCCTAAATGAAATTACTTGCTCTCCATTTGCTTAAATCATCCATTTGCCAACCTAACTATACTGTCAATATAATTTGTGTATCAACTATTTTTTAACATATTATGATACAATTCCATTTGGTAATGGCCATTATTTTATTGTAAACCCAGGAAACGTCCCTTAACAATCTTGAGACAAAATCTCCTCCCAAAAAGTTGAATGGATTTTGTTCAAACTAGTTGAAAAGCATACATCATATTCCTTTTATGCAAGGATCAACTGCCAAGATATGAGTAAAGGCTAATTTTCATTAAGGAATAAAAACAAAAGCTTATCTTTAAGACTCATTGTGTTGTAGTTACTATAAGCAGAATATATGACCCTTTGAAACTCAATATTTCATTCAACAACAATTTCTCTCCACTATAAAAAGGGCCTAAATATTATGAAATCATTCTTTGTACTATTGTTAATGCCTTCCACCTACTCCTTTCTTACATTGAAACCAATTTGACAGTCCTTTGCAATCAAGATATGCCATCTTATTGGAGACACTGATGGATGACCGAAATATTTGTTGATGTTTCATGAATGCCTCTACCCTTTTAGGTCATGGCCATATTGCTTGCATGAGATGGGGGCTTCTGTATTTTCCCATCTGCTGTTTCTTAGAGATTTTTCAACCTTAATGGCAAAGTGGGTAACCAGTTGATGAAAATGCAATTGCTTAAACTTTGGATAATTAATGATATGCCTTCTAGGTTGAATTTCCCATTTCCTTAAAAGAAATTAATTTATTCCTTAGCAACACATTCTACGTGTTCTCCACCTGTTGACATGACGAATACCTAAGCATTCAGCTAAAGTGCAGATCCCATTCTCACCCTGGGGACTCACTTACAGCTCTAAGATTTTAACTCTATTATATTTTATTAGGCAAGATCCCATTTTTTTTCTTAAGCGGCCATCACATAAAAAAGCATGTGGCTTTTTGCACAATGATATCAAAATCAAAGCCCCAATTTAAGCTGCCTAATGTGACCCCAACATTACAATTTCTTACTGTATCTTTTAAGATGATATTCTGTTAGATGTGTTCCAAAAACTAGATGTATCATGTGATTTTCTCAATATGTGTTCAGTGCTTATTAATATGCCATCATTTTTACGATTTTTAAACCTTTACAACCATCTAGATTTCTATGGTTGACAATTTTCACATTATTTCATCCAAGACACCACAGGTTAGGGCTTTTTCATTTTCTTCTAGGTTACATCTTGGGAATTTGTGTAAATATTTTATTGGATCATTATCTTTAAGTGGTTGTCTGACATAAAGTATCTTCTCTCATTCTTACATCTTTACAAATAAACTTTAACGTTTCTAGAGAAATTATTCTTCATTCTTACATCTTTACAAATACCCTTTAATATTTCTTGAGAAATTATTCACATTTTTTAATTATAATTTCTAAGGGAAGACAATGTCAACAAGCATTAAGGCCAAGCCTTAGAAGACTACCATTACCATGATCTGCTCAAATTTCAAAAATTAGACATTTCTCGTGGCAAGAGGGCAAAGTTGCAAACAATAGATAAAATAGATTTACTAGTCTTTTCTAGTTTCTAGTAGTTTTTAACTTTTTATAATTGTTGAAACTTGACTATTTCATATTTAATTTGATATTTTTTGTAAACCATATATGACAATTTAAGTTTGAAGTTTGAAACTTTGAAGTTGGCAATTATAAGTTTATAACTCATTATGAATTATGAATATGATGCTTCATGAAATTTGAAAGTTGTTTCATTTCGTTTCATTTTATTACATTTCATTTCATGTTAAATATTCTTTTTTGTAAATGTTACACTTAGCTTACAAGTACAACTATGGTGATCAATGAATCGATGATGATAAATGTTATATATTGAATTTTGAAAGCTTGAAACTTTAAGATTGATGAATCATGAGACTCAAGAGTCAATAGTTGAATGTTTCTAACTTCTAGATTAGAAACATAATCTTCTAGATTAGAAGATTATAACTTCTAGATGATTGATGTTATATGGTTCAATCTATGTTTTTATGTTTTTTATGTCTAATTCATCATTCTACATGCTTTTGTTGACACATATGCATCAAAATATAAAAATATATATATTATAAAAAAAACGCTCCCCGAAACGCTCCCAAACCGAGAGCTTCTGAAAATGGCGCTCCCGCTCTCGCTCCCCGCTCCCAAGTAACCATGGTTTCTATTATTTCTATTATGGATTGGGAGTTACATCAAATGGAAGTAAATACCGTGTTCCTCAATGGTGTGATTGACGAGGAAGTTTACATATCTTTGAGATACATAAAAGCAGTCCCATGTTTACAGATTGAAGAAGGCTTTGTACAGACTCAAGCAGGCACCCAAGGCATGGTATTCCAAGACTGATGGATACTTGATGAGTTTGGGCTTCACCAAGAGTGATGTGGATCATAACCCTTACTTCATGGTTGTTGATGTTGATACTTTGATCTTGGTGTTGTATGTTGATGACCGTTCCTTACTGGGGCAGAGAGGTTCACCATCGAGTGCAAGAGGGAGTTGGTGTCGGAGTTCCAGATGAAGGATGTTGGCTTGATGCATTATTTCTTGGGATTGGAGGTGTGGCAGAGATCTGGTGAGATCTTCCTCAGACTAAGAAAAGTACACAGTTAGGATCTTGAGGAGATTCGATATCGTGGACTGCAAGTCCATGGCTACACCTATGGTGAAAAATCTGAATTAGTTGAATGATTCTGCTTCAGTTTCAAATTTGGTGGATCCCTCTATGCATTGGTAGTTGATTGGCTCCTTGATGTACCTAGCTAACACCAGACCAGATATTTGCTTTGCAATGAGCAACCTGAGCCAACATATGGTTAAGTTGAGGCAGGTACATTGGGTTGTAACAAAGCATGTGTTGAGGTACCTGCGTGGTATAATTAGATATGGTCTAAGATACGTCGTAGGTGGTGTAGTGAGGTTGCAGGGATATATGGATTTGGATTGGGCCAAGAGTGCAGAGGACAGAAAGAGCAAATCGAGGTGTTGCTTCAGCTTGGGATCAACTATGATATCCTGGTTTAGCAGGAAGCAAACTTTTGTCGCACTTGGTACAGCAGAGGCAGACTATATCGCAGTCAGAGCCACAAGTCAAGAAGCAGTGTGGCTTCCAAAGCTACTTGCAGAGCTATTTGATCAGCTGCTAGAGACGACTCGGATACATTGTGATAATCAAAGTTGTGTCAAGCTTTCAAATAATCCAGTATTTCATGATAGGTCGAAGCACATTGAGATCGAATGTCACTTCATCCGAGACATGTTGCAGAAGGGAGCGGTGAAGCTCCAATACATATCCATGGAGAAGCAAATTGTAGACATTCTCACCAAGTCTCTATCTAGAGTGAAGTTTGTATACTACAGAGACAAGCTTGGTGCGTTACAGAATGTCTCCCACAGGGTCATGTTGATTTGACTTGTGGGGGAATGATACATTCACCCAAGAAGCCATGTTGATTTGGCTAGAGGTGAATGGCCCAAGGGCATTCCTTCTCCCAAGAAGCCATGTTGATTGGGTTGAGCCATGCTAATTTGGTCAGGCGAGATTGGCCCAAGATGCTCACATGGTGCTCCGAGATGGGTGATCTATTTTTAATAGAGCAGGTTTGAATTGTTTACTGATTGGGGTTTTTCTCCCAACAGTGGGGTAAACAATTCTAATCTAATGGTGAGTTGACATGTATAGATATTGTTGTCGTCTCGCTTGCACACCTAGGTTAGTGTGGGAAAAATCCTCAACCCCACAAGGTGTGACTTGGTGGCAAACTAAGAGAAGGAGCTCTCACCTATCCCCAACTCTCTCTGTTAAAGCTCTCTCCTAGTTAAAGCTAAGGGGGTGGTCCCTAAATAAAGGTTAGATGAAAAAGTGAGTTTTCTAAGAGACTAAGGTGAGTGGAAGGCTTGTCAAAAATAACTTGTTTCTGAAGATATCAGCAAGCAAATAAACATACATGAGCAATATTCAAAGATTCACTTAAAAGATAAAGAACATAGACCAGAGCTTTAAGAAAATAGTTGGTCAAGATAAAAGACAAATACTTCATCAAGATGGAAACTCAAAAAATGATTATAACCACCCCTCCCATATTTAACCAACTTCACTGGCCTGTCAAGATAAACATGAGACGGAGAGCTACTATGACATGACCCAACCTCCTATGTCCCATTAAGGAACTGGGGCCGACAACTAACGACAAACTGACCTTCCACAACATCTTGATGGTGCTACAGGACACTCAAAGTCATAGAAACCATCTCAAGTGGCCAATCCTTGAGCTGGACCCCTCCTCTACCCTAGACCCTCACAGCAAGGCCTCCATGCGGTTGGACACATGCAACTGCATGCACAAGCTTGCATCCATGCAGCTTCAACCAAATTTCCCAATTAGGAGCATACGGTCCCAAATTTTGAGCCTAAATTCCAAGTCAGCCTTAAAACCACTACCCATAACTTCCTATAACTTCTCAAATGCATAAATGACATGACAACAAGGCTAAACATTCAAATTTGAGTCAGAGACTTGACCTAACCAAGCCTAACCATGATAGTCATTTCGTCAAACATATTGAGAACATGTAATCTACAAGTCATTGTGAAAATTTCTGAATTTACTAAACAAAAATCCTATAGCAGTAATCTGATTTACTTCTACTTGTTTTATTAACTTAACAAGTTATTTTTTTAAATAATACAAGAAAAACATCAAAGTATATACATTGTTGCCTACACAAATATACAAATCAAGTACTGAAGAAATAAGCACATTCGACAAAGGACACAAGATTTTTCGGACAAATGTCCCCAGAAAAACCCAATGCAGGAAAACCAGTGAAGCAGCTCTTGAGGGTTATATTATTATCCTAATTTCTGAATAAAAACTAAGGTACCAGTAGAGGTTAACCCAATAGAGAAAATCTCGACAGAAGTACCTCTATCTCTGGAGACAGATATTATGGTTGATTCAACTCAGAATGAAGAACCCCATAGGTGCCTACGCAGTCCCCAGCAAGCTATGCGCAAGTACTGAAGAAATAAGCACATTCGACAAAGGACACAAGAATTTTCAGACAAATGTCCCCGGAAAAACCCAATGCGGGAAAACCAGTGAAGCAGCTCTTGAGGGTTTTATTATTATGCAGATTTCTGAATACAAACTAGGGTACCAGTAGTGGTTTAAATAACATAGAAAATCCCGACAAAAGTACCTCTATCTCTGGAGACAGATATTATGGTTGATTCGACTCAGAATGAAGAACCCCACAGGTGCCTACGCAATCCCCAGTAAATACATTGTTGCCTACACAAATATAAAGCTCAAGTACTGAAGAAATAAGCACATTTGAAAAAGGACACAAGATTTTTCGAACAAATGTCCCCAGAAAAACACAATGCAGGAAACCAGTGAAGCAGCTCTTGAGGGTTTTATTATTATACAGATTTCTGAATACAAACTAGGGTACCAGTAGTGGTTTACCCAACAGAGAAAATCCCGACAGAAGTACCTCTATCTCTGGAGACAGATATTATGGTTGATTCAACTCAGAATGAAGAACCGCACAAGTGCCTACGCAGTCCCCAACAAGCTCTGCGCAGAGACTGCGTCACCCTTCAGTGTGGCTGCGATGAAGAATGCAAGATGATGAAAGAAGAAATTGATCTCCTAAGGAAAGAAATTGATCATATGAATAGAAGTCTAGAGATCTCTCAAACCCTAGATGACATCCTAAGTCATCAAAGATCCCCCCTTGATAAATCAGGTCTTGGTTATGCAAGAGAATCCTCAAGCAAAAATGATGCAAACCCTAACGCATCAAACAAAAGAGATGTGGAGAATCTTGGAAGAAATGTTGATGTCCCCAGTTCCAACAAAAGCAAAGAGATAAATCAAGATTGTTGGACATTGGATAAACCAACGCTCCTTGTCTGTTTCACAACATGGACTAACTGCCTCTCATGGATCCTTATCTCTGGCGATGTGATCGTTGACTAACACCTGTCAGTTTTGGTTTAACGGCAATCGTGATTCCCAACAAGTGATATCAGGACGTAGGTCATGAGTTCGATACACACTCGGCTCGCGTTGGGGGGGAGATTGTTGGACATTAGATAAACCAACGCTCCCCATGCGTTTCACGACATGGACTAATCCCCTTTCGTGGATCCTTATCTCTGACGATGTGATCGTTGACTAACACATGCAGCTTTTGGTCTAATGCCAATCGAGATTCCCAATGTTGATTTCTATGGCATCGGGAAGTGTTCTAAGTCTCTTTTTTGGTAAAGAGGCTTCGACAACAATTATCCAGAGAACCCAGAAATCGTTTGTGGAAATTCCACTTGGATATGATTTTATTAAAATAATTAATTATTTTAATGCAGACCCCAAGTTTAAACTTAGGGAAATTAAATAATTAAAGGGTATTAATAGAGCAGAGTGTGAATCTTCTAGAAAACGAAGATCAAGTCATCTTTTAATATGAGCCCTTGATTAACGATATAATCTTGGTCGTTGATTCATCAACGAGAAGACTATAAGAAGAGACTTGAGGGCCATTTGGAAATCAAGCCGAGGACACTCTCAGTGCTCAAAGGAAATCGCTTCTGAAGCAAGAGAATTCGATTTCAGTGGGTGAGACTGTAGAGGCAGGGTTGCAGAAGCAGAAGGAGGAGGGAGGAGTCAGTTATCGGGACGCAGAAGTCAGGTGGATGAAGGAAAGGGTGAGTTGATCAGCAGCAAGACCCCCTCCACGCAGAATCACGTAGTCCAGGGAGAAACTGCGCAGATCTCTCACGCTGGATGACGCAGAGGGTGAAGGAGGTCACCCCGAGGGTCTGAAATTTGTCTGGAGGTTCCAGAAAATTTAGCCAGGTGTTTGCTAATTTTATCTGCTCTTCAGACTCTTGTAAATGTACTTTCCATTTCTGAAGATAAATACAAAACCCTCGTCTGTTGCACCGGTTTTCCCAAAATGGGTTTTTTCGGGGACAATTGTCCAAAAATAACTGTGTTCATATGGTTGTTTCTATTGTGCTACTTGTGTAATTTATCTTTTTGTTCTTATGCTCTTAATGATAGTGAAGATCTGCAAATGTGTTTATTTCAAAATTTACTAAAGCATCTGTAAATAACTTATCTCATAAGTAGGAGAAATAAACCAAGTATTGCAGAAATATTTTCCTTCTTGAAAATTTAACACCCAACACCCCTGTGATACACCATGATGGTTGACATGCGTGTAGGGTGAGTGGTTCACCTTCCCTTGCGATTGCGGACACATGTATTTAGGGTGAGTGGTTCACCTTCCCCTACAATTGACAAATACATAGGTGGTTCACCTTCTTGTTGAAAAGTGTAACTAGGATTGGTCTTCATATTGACTATGTAAATATGTACTTATGTAAAGAAGAAAACAAATATAATAAAATGTATTTTGTTATACTTTCTTCATGGGTTTCATGAGCAAGTTTTTATTATAGGTCAATAGACTTCTTCTTGATGTCTATTAGGGTTTTTCTTCTGTTTATAAGTGTAATTAGTGTCATGTATGTGAAGAGCCTAGTCATCAATAAATACTCCAAGACCTTGTCATGAACCTTGTGGAAGAATGGCTTGAAACAGCCCTCACTCAACACTGAATAAAGGAGATGTTTCAATCTAGAGATGTGTCAAAAACATATCATTAGGAGATGTGTCAATCTGAATAAAGGATGTTGATGCCTACAAGAAGATGTCATGGTGAAAAATCATCACCAAGGTAAATTTTGTTTTTAAAACTTCATACGTATATGTTTATCTGGATGAATTTGTGCAGGGTTGCTAATCATGTGAAAGGATGTAAGATCCTTGGAGATAATTCGAAAGAAAGTAGCATGGCATAAAAGGTGGACCAGATAAGACAGAGTGATGAATCACTTTTTGGTAGAAGACACGACTCATGAATGAAAATGATGGATGATCTGTGCCCTATGGAGCTAAAGTTGAAGATTCCTCAGTATCGAAATCCATGACATCAAGGGGAGGAATTCTTCATGAGCAGTTGGGTGTCTCACCATTGCTGCTGCAGGTCCCTGATTGAGAGGGAACCTGGTGATAAGTTTCTTACTTGGAAGAAACTGGGTAATTCCTAAGAATGAGCTTAGGTACATTCCTTATACAGGAATGAGTACATTCCCTTGTGGAATAGATCCTCCCTGGCTAAGAGGGAGAGATAGACACATCATTCTGGTCTTCACTTGGGAAGACAGAATGGAGGATTCGCTAATCATCTAGAATTCGATACTCTTTGAGAATGTGTTAGGGCATTCAAGATAAGAGTAGTCAGGGACCGATATTCTTTGAGGGCTAGCTACCCAAGAGAAGAATAGTCCAAGAAATTCATACGTTGGGAACACTCGGGTGGAGTATGTACCCTGGAGAGACAATGACTATGGTGTCTATAAGTCACGTGTCTCGCCAACATTTTATCCCATTGTCTCGTTGAGAGATGGGGTTGTTAGTCAAGGCCTTGCACTAGGACAATGCTAGTTGATATGATGCTATACAGATGCGATTACCAATATGATTCTTCTTATGAGATTCTTCAGTTTGGTACCTGTATGAATACCTCCCTAGTTAAGAGGGAGTGTTAAAAAGTGTAACTAGGATCAGTCTTCATATTGACTACGTAAATATGTACTTACGTAAAGAAGAAGACAAAGATAATAAAATGTATTTTGTTATACTTGCTTCATGGGTTTCATGAGCAAGTTTTTATTATAGGTCAATAGACTTCTTCTTGATGTATATTAGGGTTTGTCTTCTGTTTATAAGTGTAATTAGTGCCATGTATATGAAGAGCCTAGTCATCAATAAATGCTCCAAGACCTTGTCATGAACCTTGTGGAAGAACGGCTTGAAACAACCCTCACTCAACACTGAAGATGAATTATGTAGTCGACCTACACACAGTCAAAATGTCGGCCTAATTATTGTTGTATGGTCGACCTAAAAAGAGGGACATATGCCCTATATATATCATGACCTGCGGCCCATTTGTCATCAAGTATTGCGAACTGTTCTGAGTCATCAAGTGCGGATTCCAGAGGTGAAAAAGGTGTGGATTTCAGAGGTGAGAAGGTGCGGATTTCAGAGGTGAAAAAGGTGCAGATTTCAGAGATAAAAAAGTGTGGATTCCTCTGAAACAGTATGGATTCCTTTGAATATTAAAGAGTATATGAGTGCAGATTTCTGAGAGCAACGAACCCGAATCATAAGCAAAGTTAAGGGTTGTGTTCAAGTACTATAGGTGCGGATCTATTTTAAGAAGGATTTGCTAATTGTCCTAAGGTTAGATTGTGGATCAGTATACACCTACAGTACATGAAATTAAGACAGTGACCAAAAGAAGAAAGCAGTCTTAAGGGTGTGGAAAAGTGGGGAAGGTAAATCTGTGATTTACCTTCCTAACTACAATTAAAGGAATAAAGTTACAAGTGTATGCAAAGTGAAGATGATTCAGTCTCCAATAGTTGACTGAGCAATAAGAAGTAAACTTAGAGACCGAGTTCTCTAGTACTTGGTTTATTTCTCCTACTTATGAGATAAGTTATTTACAGATGCTTCAGTAAATTCTGAATGATGTAGTCGGCCTACACACAGTCAAGATGTCGGCCTAATTATTGTTGTATGGTCGGCCTAAAAAGAGGGACATATGCCCTATATATATCTTGACCTGTGGCCCATTTGTCTTCAAGTATTGCGAACTGTTCTGAGTCATCAAGTGCGGATTCCAGAGGTGAAAAAGGTGTGGATTTCAGAGGTGAGAAGGTGCGGATTTCAGAGGTGAAAAAGGTGTGGATTTCAAAGATTAAAAAGTGTGGATTCCTCTGAAACAGTATGGATTCCTTTGAATATTAAAGAGTATATGAGTGCAGATTTCTGAGAGCAACGAACCCGAATCATAAGCAAAGTTAAGGGTTGTGTTCAAGTACTATAGGTGCGGATATATTTAAAGAAGGATTTGCTAATTGTCCTAAGGTTAGATTGTGGATCAGTATACACCTATAGTACATGAAATTAAGACAGTGACCAAAAGAAGAAAGCAGTCTTAAGGGTGTGGAAAAGTGAGGAAGGTAAATCTGTGATTTACCTTCCTAACTACAATTAAAGGAATAAAGTTACAAGTGTATGCAAAGTGAAGATGATTCAGTCTCTAATAGTTGACTGAGCAATAAGAAGTAAACTTAGAGACCAAGTTCTCTAGTACTAGTGTAGGACAATGCAGATTGGTGCAAAAGAGAAGGATCAGTGTTGGAGGCAGCCAAAGAAGTAATGACAAGGTCTTGGAGGCATTCATAGGTCAAGGGTCTAAGTCTTGGTCATGGTACTTGTCATTTGAAGATCTATAAGAAGAATTTCTCGTGGGTTTTCCTCTCCAAGAGGGAGAGGTTTTGCCCTGGCTTGAAGAGCCTATCTTTTGTATTTGGTGATTAACTTGATGAAAGACTAAATAAGCTAGGGAAGAGAAGACATAAGTAACTCAAGTAAGCTCACAAGTAATTATCAAGAAGAGAATTTGAATTAATCATCAGCCCTCTAAATTCTCAACACTTCTATGGCATATGAGCAGGATGAGTGCTTCAACTTCTCATGTTGATACCCCATCATACATCCTACCTATGTAGTCTGGGACTCATGGGAAGTACCTCTCATCTAGCCAATGAGTTGGGAAAAGAGGATAGGGACCATAGCACTACTAATGGACGCATCGTATAGTGTCGTACTCCCTATGTCTAGGATGCATGGTGTTCAACAACTTGATCTAGGATCAATTGAGGTTCTACCTCTGGACTGACTTGTGCCAGTGGAGAGTGGCAAGGTCTTGTGACTCACTCTCAATCAATTCTTCTTCATTATTACTTCATGGTTCAGCAGAGCAGAGATGAAAGAGATGGTACATGATGACAGGATGGCATGATGATCAGTGACAACAACTAGATTGGCAAGTGGAATTCTCCCTAGTTGAGAGGGAGTGTTAAATTTGGAAACTAGGGCCATATTCCACCTTGCAATAGCTCATTTGATGGAGATGATGATTGCATTGGATTCTTCATTTCGAGAGGTCCAAGGTTGATCTAAAGATCATCTCATTCAGACAAGAAAAATGAGGTTTTGAATTTATTCTTTCACATGTGCAAATTGTTCAGGTCGACCTCAGCTTAATGTAGGATCAAGGAGCCCAATGGACATCAATCACTCACACATTCTTCTCTCTTTCTTCATCGGATTGGTTCGTATACCTTGGGCAGCCTCTCTCTCTCTCTCTCACGTGCCGCTAGGAGGATAGATTTCTGGGCTAAATCACAAAACCGAATGTCAGGCATTGCGACCAGTGTTGACCGAGGTTGTTTTGACCAAGTTTGACTACGATTTTGAGGGAAAAAATCCGATTTCTCTAGGCCGCATTGACTGGCATGAAAACCGAGATTTTCTGGGCATCTTGACCTACATTGACTTTAGGGTTGACTTAGGTTTGACTGCAAAAAAGTACAGCAGAATTTCTCTCCTTTGACCGAGTTGTTTTGGGCTGCATTTGACCTCATGTTCACGCCAAGTTTGACCAAGGAAAACCGAGGTGCATTGTGGAAGGTTTGATGTTGTTTTGACCAACGCTGACTTTCTGGTTAGGGCTGAAGTTTGACTACAATTGACTGCAGAATTTGATAGGGTTGATTTGACTGTGTATTGGGAAAGTGAATTTGATTTATGTACTCTCTCTCTTTGTTGAACTATTGAATAATAAGAAGAAGAATTGATCAAAGGGTTTTCCCCACATTGGGGTTTTTCCCTGGCATTCGCTAAATCTGGTGTTCTCTTGTCTTTGCTTATCTTTTGCATTTTTTTTATGTTATATCTGCATTTATTGTCAATGTGATTAAGCTAATGTGATTGCTACTGGAAATAATTGGAAATTGTCATTGGGTTGCTAAAGGAACATTGAAGTAAATTGTGCTAAGCATAAAACTTACCATTGTTAACTAAAATTAACAGTTTTCTCCCAAGGTTGGGTTTCCTTGTTGAGATTTTGAGGTGTTGTGGTAACATCAGATGTGCTCTAGCTCCCAAACTTTGATGAGGGACTAGAGTACATGGGATCTCCAAGACCCAGAAAACTATTTAAGAAATTCCATCCTGTTTAAGATATATTTAATTAATTAATCTTTTTAATTAAGGACCCTAAGTCTAATTTGGGAAAATTAAAAGATTAAAGTTAATTAAATTAAACATGTGATGAAAATGACTTAAGTCACACGGATCAAGCATCTTCTAATCTTAGCCGTCGATTCAAGATTAGATCACGGTCGTTGATGTTTCAATGAGAAAAGTATAAGAAGAGGGCTTGGGGTCAGTTGGAGTACGCACACAAAGTGGCAGAGAACTGAAACTAAGCTGCAATTCTAGGGCGTGGTTTGCTGAGAATTTCAAAAGTGTTTCAGCTACAACGAAGGGCAGTATTGGCGAGAGGGATGGTTTGATCCCAAGCCAAGAGTGCAATGATAGCAAAGAAGCGGCGGTAGGGGCGGCGCGAGGGCGGCGGCTACGCGGCTCGACGCGGGGGCCCGGTGGCGCGAGGAGACGTGGCGAGCTGCGCGAGCGAGCGTAGGCCCAGAAAGGGCAGCGCAGGGGCAGCAGGAGGCCGGCAAAGCTGACGCAGGCCCAGCCAGTGCAGCGCAGGGGCAGCATAACCTAGTTTGGGGTGACGCAGGCCCTTCCTGAGAAGCGCAGGGGCTAACGCAGAGTGCTTCAGAGCAGCACTGGGGTTTCTAAAGACTGAAAAGGGCTGAGTTTTGTAAATCCCGTTTGAGGGTGTGAATCAGACATTTTTTCTATCTCCGGAACAGAGGTATAGTTGCAGTTCTTTTTCTGTCGGGTTAACCAATTTGGTGCCCAGATCTGTTGTACTTAAACTCTTTTTAGTAATAAAAACCCTCCAACAACCAAAAGATCGGTTTTCCCGCATTGGGTTTTTCTAGGGACAGTTGTCTAGAAAATCCTTGTGTGTCTCTTTGTCATTGTGCATGTTATTCAGTTTAGATCTATATGTGTAGGTTGTTAATGTATTTACTTCGATGTTAATGCTAAAGATTTCACATTAATAACTTATTGTAAGTAGGAGAAGTAAATCAGAAATTTAACAGTAGGGTTTATGTTTGAGATATTAATAGATTTTCACATTTCTATGGTAAAAAAATTATGTCTATTATGCATGGTTTTCTTTCAATGATCTTTACTCTTTCTATTGCATTTACACCTGAGATTTTCTAAGTATAATTATTCAATGATACAAGTGGCATAAAAAATACTATTTGAAAATCATTAGGTAGTAATTATCAAGCAGAAAATTGTATTCTACTACACTTGCCATAGAATTTCGACATTTCTTGCAATATTTGCAAAACATCTCCCCATCAACAAGATCGGCATGGACCCATGTAGGGTCTTTGACTCTTGTGGCCATGGTAAAGTTTAAATGCAAACAAGTCTACAAATACAAATATGAAAGCTAGTAGAAGGTTGAAGCAACAAACGAAAGATTTCAAATCTGAAATTCTTGATAGGAAAAAAAGCAAGGAAAGATTTAATATCTATCTATGAGCATATGAATCTAGTCCACAACTCCTACAAGCTTGAAGATGGGTTGTAGCCTCCTAATTTAGATGCCAAATCCACTGCAAATAGTCCTAGAGGATTGTCAAACAAGCTCCAAGCTCACTCTAAATCACAACTCTTCAATGTTGCTCCAAAAATTTTAAACACCCACAAATTCTCAATGAGAGAGGTGTGACGCCTATTGCTGCAAAATCTAGCAGGTCTTGGAGAGGGGTGCACTACAAGGCTATTACTAGACCAACTGAAAACAATGAGGATAGTAGTCCACTATCACCATAGCTACTACCCCTGCTATTTAGGGACTTTCACCAATGGGAGGAGTGTGAAAATTTCTGAATATTATTGATGCAGAAACCCTACTTTTAAATGTTGATTTACTTCTACTTAAGCAAGTTATTAATCTGAAATATTCAGCATTAACATCGAAGTAAACACATTAATGGTCTACACAGATACAGATCTAAACTGAATACATGCACAATGACAAAGTGACACACAAGATTTTCTAGACAATTGTCCCAAGAAAAACCCAATGCGGGAAAACCGGTCTTCTAGCTGTTGGAGAGTTTTTATTATTAAGTAGATTCTAAGTACAACAAATTTGGGCACCTTATTGGTTAACCCAACAGAGAAATACAAAATCTGCAGCAATACCTCTGTTCCAGAGACATAAAAACTGATTAATTGACGACCTCAAACAGGATTTACAGAACTCGGCCCTTTTTAGTCTTCAGAAACCCCAGCGCTTCTCTGAAGCCCTCTGTGTCAGCCCCTGCGCTGCTCAAGAAGGGCCTACTTCACCCCAGACTGGGTTACGCTACCCCTACGCTAACCTGGTTGGCCCTGCGTCAGCCCTGCTAGCCTCCTACTACCTCTGCTTTGCCCTTTCTGGGCCTACGTAGCCTCTGCGTGACACCTGAAGCCCTCTGCGTTGCACAGCTGCTGCTCCCTCTGCACTACTTTGTCTATTGCTTCTCTGCCTCTTGCTGCACTCTTGGCCTGGGATCAAATCATCCCTCTCACCAATACTACCCCTCACTGTAGCTGAAACACTTCTGGAAATTCTTAGCAAAGCACACCCTAGAATTCCAGCTTAGTCTCAGTGCTCTGCCATTGTGTGTGTTCTCCAACTAACCCCTGTAGATTTTTGTAACATCCGAAAGTGTTCCAAGTCTCAAACTTTGCAGGGAGGCTTGGACAGCAGCATTCCAAAGAACCCAAAAATAGTTTGTGGAAATTCCACTTGGTTCATGACTTATTAAAATAATTAATTATTTTAATGAACACCCTAAGTCTAAACTTAGGGAAATGAAATAATTAAATGGTATTAATAAGTCAGAGTGTGAATCTTCTAGAAAACATGGATCAAGTCAAGTTTTAATCTTAGCCATTGATTAATCTTTTAATCTAGGCCATTGGTTCTCCAACAAGAAGATTATAAAAGAAGGCTTGAGGGTCATTTGGAAAATAAGTCGGGCATACAATCAATACCCAAAGGAGATCCATTCTGATGTAGAATTCGATTTTAGTGGGAGAGTTGCAAGGCGAGAAGTTTGCAGAAGCAGAAGGAGGAGGGAGTCAGTGGTGATCGATATCAAGGACGGAGGGCAGCAATGGGTCACTGGAGGCAACTTGAGGCTGCAGCGCAGAGAACCCATGCAGACTCACGCAGTCTAGCGCTGGAACTGCGCAGTTAATCACGCAGAGAGACGTAGGAGCATGCAGGGGTTGTTCAGGGTGTCAGAGAATTGTTCGACTAAGCCAAAAATTCAGTCTCAAGTGTTTCAGAATTTATCTGTCATTGTATTTCCCTGTAAAGATATCATTTGCTGAAGAATTAATAAAACCCTCATCTGCTGCACCGGTTTTCCCGCATTGGGTTTTTCCGGGGACAATTGTCCAAAAATAATTGTGTACATGCGATTGATTCTTTGCTTATGTTCTCTACTGTTTATTTCTCTGCATATATATTTGTGAATGTCGCAGTAGTATTTATTTCGATATTTGCCGGAAGATTTCTAAACTTATTGAAATAATAAGTAGGAGAAATAAATCTATCACTGCAACTGCTTGAAATTTTCACATGGTATCAAAGCCAGAGATGAAAAATAGGGAGGGGGAATCTATCAGTGAACGGAAATCTACTGTTATAGCAACAGTCGAGAAGGGTTCACGCAATTCTCCAGGAAGGGGAAGAAGCACGACAGAACAGATGGATCACGATGTCTCTGTATTAGCATCCAGACTTGATGAAGATTTTGCTTCTGTATCAAGCACTGCTTCTTCTTATGTCTGGTATATTGACAGTGGAGCCTCTCCTCACATCACTGGAGTACGGGACTATTTTTCTGACTACCAAGAAGAGCTGATGAATTTCTAAATAACCATGGGCAATAAAGCAAAATGCGCTCTCGTTGGGAGAGGTACCGTAGTTTTTCAGACCAAGGCAGGAAATAGAATCTGGGCCACTAATGTGCTGCATGTGTCGGGTTTGGAGATGAATTTACTCTCAGTGTCATAGCTTCAAAACCGAGGATATGATGTCTACTTTATTGGCAATAGAGTCTACGTCAAGCACCCCAGTTGGAAGAAGAAGGCACAGATCGGGGTAAGAAGCAACAAACTGTACAAGCTACAGCTTGACTCTCCAATGGCACTAGTTGGCAACGCAGATGAAACAGACCTGAATGAGCTATGGCATAAAAGAATGGGGCATTTGCATCATACAGCGTTGAGAACTCTCCAGAAGACAATCATGGGTTTTCCAGAACTAAGCTCTAAACGAGATGATGTCTGCAAGGGGTGCATAATGGGAAAATATGCCAAGGCAGCATATCAGAGAAGCAACAATAGGGCCAAGGGTGTATTGGATCTGGTACACTCAGATATCTATGGGCCAATGTCCATTAGAGCTCTTAGTGGTGCCGAATATTTCGTCGCCTTCATTGATGACCATTCCAGGAAAACCTGGATATACTTCTTGAAGACCAAGGATGAAGTCTTCAGTCGATTCAAAGAGTTTAAGGCTCTGGTGGAAAATCTGACAGGGAAGCGGATCAAGGTGTTGCAATCAAATAATGGTGGTGAATACATAGATAAAGAATTCACTGGATCCTGTGCAAGGGAAGGCATCAAAAGAGAGTGGCCAGCTCCATACAATCCCGAGCAGAATGGTCTAGCAGAAAGGAAGAATCGGACTATTGTTGAAGCAACCAGAGCTATGTTGTATGACCAAGACATGCCCAAATTCCTGTGGGCTGAAGCATGTAATACAGTTGTCTACATTTAGAACAAAACTCCTCACGCTGCATTGGGAAAGATCACGCCAGAAAGTGTCTTCACTGGAAGTAAGCCTGAAGTGAGTCACTTTAGGATCTTCGGCAGTTCAACTTACTGTCATGTACCCAGTGAGAAGAGGAAGAAGTTGGAGATGACTGCTGAAAAGGGGTATCTGGTAGGATACAACAAGAATGCAAAGGCTTATCGCATCTACATTCCTGAGAGCAGGAAAGTGGTGGTGCAAAGTGATGTGAAGTTCATGGAGGAGAAGGCCTTCAGAAGATCCCGTGAGCTGCCTTCTGCTACGTAGTCTGAGGAAGAGCCTCTGGTCCAGCCCCAACAACCAGCAACAGAAAATTTAGTTGCCTCTCCAAGGCATAGTGATCCAAAGGATGTGTCTCCCGAGGATTTGCAAGAGGGAGACCCGGTAGATCCACCCACTACCAATGGGAGAACGAGCAGGGAACTTCGACAGGTTCTGAAGGATGCAGAGGACTTTGTCGGAATCCCCCGAAATGAGAAGAGACAGCGTAGGCAGCCTGAGAGGTATCAAGCCTTGGTTGCTCAAGCCGGAGAACCTTCCAGTTTTCGGGAAGCAGCTCAGCACCAGGTGTGGGTTGATGCAATGGTGGAAGAGTACAGTTCCATCATGATGAATGATGTCTGGGAAGTAGTACCCAAACCTCAGGAGAGATCAGTTGTAGGATCCAGGTGGATCTACAAAATCAAGTATGTTGCAGACGACAGCATCGAGAAATTTAAAGCCAGGTTTGTGGCTAAGGGGTATGCTCAGAAGGAAGGAATTGACTATGAAGAAACCTTCGCCCCTTAGCCAGTTACACCTCTATCAGGTCCGTGATATCCCTTACTGTGCAGATGGGGTGGGAAATTTCACCAGATGGACATCAAGACGGCATTCTTGAACAAAGTGATAGAAGAAGAGTTGTATATAGAACAATTGGAGGGCTTTGAGACACATGATCAGAAAACTCGTGTGTGCAGATTGAAGAAAGCATTATACGGACTGAAGCAAGCTCCTAGAGCCTGGTTTGGTCGAATTGACAACTACCTACAAAAGATGGGATTCGTCAAAAGCGACGCAAATCCCAATCTCTACTATCTAAGAGTAGGGAGTGAGCCTTTGATACTGTTTTTGTATGTAGATGATCTGTTTTTGACGGGATCATCAAAGCTCATCACAGATTGCAAGAAGAATTTGACATGAAGGACCTAGGACGGATGCACTATTTTCTGGGGTTGGAGGTTTGGCGGAAAAACAGGGAAATCTTCCTTGGTCAAGGAAGATACACTACAGAGATTCTAAAGAGATTTCAAATGGAGGATTGTAGACCCATGACAACTCCAATGATCACCAATTGGAAGAAAATCAATACGTCCAACGATGATGAGGTTGATCCTATGCTATATAGACAGCTCATAGGGTCATTGATGTATCTGGTAAATACAAGGCCAGACATATGTTATGCTGTAAATACCCTCAGTCAGTTCATGGTGGAGCCGAAGAGGGCACATTGGGCAACAACCAAGCATGTTCTCAGGTACCTTCAAGGAACAGTCGAGCTTGGATTGAAGTACACCGGTAGCAATGATGTCAGGTTGAGTGGTTTCACTGACGCAGATTGGGTTGGAAGTTCAGTTGATCGGAAAAGTACCAGTGGGTATTGTTTCAGTCTAGGATCAAGAATGACTTCCTAGTGCAGTAGGAAACAGAAGTTTGTAGCACTAAGTTCAACTGAAGCAGAGTATATGGCAGCCAGCACAGCTTCGTGCGAAGCCATATGGCTTAGGAAACTGCTAGTGAATCTACTCAAGGAGAAAATGGAAGCGACCAGCATCTTATGTGATAATCAGATTTTCATAAAGCTCTCTGAGTATCCTGTGTTTCATGATAGGTCGAAACATATTGACATCAGGTGTTACTTCATCGAGGACTGTGTACAACGTGGAGCTGTTCAGTTGCAGTACACTCCAACAGGAGAACAGGTGGTAGACATCCTCACAAAGGCTCTAGGGAAGACAAAGTTTGTCTACTTCAGAGAGAAGATGGGGATGATGAAGAATCCCTTCTAGTAGCAGGAATGGAAAGACTCGATATTCAAAGGGAGTTGTGGTACAGATGCAACAGTGAGAGTGGCAGTGTCAAAGGAAACAGTACAGGAGACAGCAGCGCAGCAAATGAGGGGCAGCGTCCAGAGATCAGTAGCGCAGAGGGTGCTTCAAAACAGAGCAACATGTAGCAGGCATATTGTTCGAACTTCGAACACCTTCCTCACTAAGAGGGAGTGTTGATTTTTGTAGCATCCGAAAGTGTTCCAAGTCTCAAACTTTGCAAGGAGGCTTGGACAGCAGCATTCCAAAGAACCCAGAAACAATTTGTGGAAATTCCACTCGGTTCATGACTTATTAAAATAATTAATTATTTTAATGAAGACCCCAAGTCTAAACTTAGGGAAATGAAATAATTAAAGGGTATTAATAAGTCAGAGTGTGAATATTCTAGAAAACATGGATCAAGTCAAGTTTTAATCTTTGCCATTGATTAATCTTTTAATCTAGGTCGTTGGTTCTCCAACAGGAAGATTATAAAAGAAGGCTTAAGGGTCATTTGAAAAATAAGTCGGGCATACACTCAGTACCCGAAGGAGATCGATTCTGAAGTAAGAGAATTCGATTTCAGTGGGAGAGTTGCAGGGCAAGGAGTTTGCAGAAGCAGAAGGAGGAGGGAGTCAGTAGTGATCGAGATCAGGGACGGAGGGCAGCAGTGGGTCACTAGAGGCAGCTTGAGGCTACAGCGCAGAGAACCCAAAACCCCAAGCCTTTCCTTTATCCTTTTCTCGTTGGGAAACCAACGGTCGTGATCTAATCTTGAATCGACTGCTAAGATTAAAAGAAAGCTTGATCCATGTGACTTAAGTCATTTCCATCACATGTTTAAATTAATTACCTTTAATCTTTTAATTTTCCTAAGTTAGACTTAGGTTCCTTAATTAAAATCATTAATTAATTAATTTTCTCTTAAACAGAATAGAATTTCTCAAATCCCTTTCTGGGTCTTGGAGATCTCATGTACTCTAGTCCCTCCACAAAGTTTGGGAGCTAGAGCACATCTGATGCTACCCTAACACTCAAAAATCTCAACAAGGAGTCCCAGTATAAAGGTCATCTAATAGGCATTCTAGGTTTCAAAGGTATGAGGTAACTTGAAGGCTTCTAAGGTGAAGACACAATTTAGTACTAGGCTCCAACTATGAAGAGGAGGCAATTTGCTTTCCTTAGAGAGGCCAAATTGATGCAACACAAGACCTGGGGTTTGATTGATATGTTGTGAGCTAGGATGGCCAAAGGTCAAAGTGTCAATAAAGGGTTTCCCACAATGTATTCCAACAAGGTGAAAGCACATGAAACCCTCAAGAAACTCCCAAGTTGAAGCTATAACCAAACTAGGGTTTACCTCAGGACAAACAACTAGGGCAAGGGAAATTATGGATGAAAATGGAATGAATGCCAACTAAAGTGGAATGATTTTGTGGCAACTACTCAACCCTCAATGTTTAGACTTTCAAAGACCCAAAATTCCCTTTCCTTGTCAATTCGCACTAAGCCCTAGAAGGTTGCTTAGCCTTAAGAGGGCGGAATTAGAGGGAGAGAAAGAAAATTCAAATTTATGGATAAAATATGACTTGATCACCAACAATGGATGGCCAATGCTTAGTCCTAGGGTTGATAGAGTAAATGGAGGTGATAGATTAGCTTATTCTTGCAAAGCCCTAACAATTGCCTTTGTAAGGGATTAAACTTTAAAGTCACATGGGAGAGCTATAATCAAGATCACCAAGGGGAATGCCATTCACATATCATAAAATGTCTAATGCATGCAATAATGAGACCTAGCTTCCATATAATTGATATTCAATAAATTAGGACACAATCGAACAAACACTAGATCATCAATTTATTCCATACATTATACATAAGCATAAATATTATTCAAAAGATGGGTACAACTTACAAGATGAAAATGCATGAACATTCCATTATCAATCCAAGACAACTTCTCCAAAGTCAAGAACAAGCTTCAAAAACCAAGTATACTCCATAGATTTCTCAATGACCCCAACTACATGGCATGCTTGGATGATGTTGTGGCCTCAAAGATGAATGTAGCAACATGAAACTTGGCCTCCTAAATTCTACTTGTCCAAACGTTATGCTCCTGTGAGAGATCTAATTGACCTCTCCTCCTAGTCTCCATGTTAAGCCTAGTGAGTGGATCTGACTTGATCCCTCCTCTTCGAGTGGCTAGGGTATATGCTCCCAATACCAAAGCCCCCTTGACTAGATCAGCTAGGGTGGATTACTTACCACCAAAACTAACCCACTTTCATACGAGCTTTCACCCAAACAAGCTCCAAGAGCATACCTAAGGAGTGAGCTCACATCTCCTTTAATAATCATGGACTATTGGAATACCATGGGTGAATTCCATGGGTCTTTTTCTTCTTTTATTAAATTGACTTATAATATTCTTTTTCCTTAGTCACTTTTTAATTAACGAATTCCCATATATTACATCATTACTGTTTAATCTATAGCCTATGGGAATGGTTAGGCTACTGAGTTAGTCTTTGTTCCCAATGCTCAAAAAGAGGGACATTTCACCAACTTGGTCAAGTAGGTACAATCTCGACTGAGTTGGATTGATTCAATACTAAGCTAGCTAAGTCAATATGGAGTGAGGTCAACTTGGCCAACTCCACTGAGTTCAAGCCTGAGATGACCAATTTTAGAAACACCAATTGTAACATATATTATAACGCAATATTGGAATGTAAAGTGTCATGATTCAAATGAGATATCAGCAACTGTGCAAGCATCTCTTGTTGAAAAGTGTAGCTAGGATCGGTGTTCATATTGACTATGTAATTATGTATTAACGTAAAAGAAGACAAAGATAATAAAATATGTTCTTGGTATGCTTGCCTCATGGGTTTCATGAGCAAGATTTTATTTTAGGTCAATAGACTTCTTCTTGATGTCTATTAGGATTTGTCTTCTAGTTATAAATATAATTAAGAGTCATGTATATGAAGAGTCTAGTCAACAGAATATGCCGCAAGACCTTGTCATGAAACCGTGAAGAAAATGGCTCCAGAAGGATGCTCAAAGCAGTCCTCAAATAGCCTCATTAACGCTGGAAGATAAGCCTCTCAAGTCGGCTGGAAAATACTGCTGGAAAGTCGGCTCATGAACAGTCACAACCATTCATGGTCAGGTCGGCTTATTACAGGGTCCAACAACTATAAATACCCCAGAAGACTGCGCAGAAAAGGCAGGAAAAAATCCGCACATCTATGAGTTTTTCGGACTGCAATTGCAGATGAGAACAGTTTGGATACCTCTGAGTTTTTCGGGCTTGATCACAGGGAGATTAGTTTGGATAAGTTCTGAAGTTAAAGGTGAATTAAAGGTACAGTTGGCATGTTGAATAGGAGACAGAACAGCAAAGGGAAGATGGTAGAAGTTACCTCTGTTTTGGGTTAAATCTGCCATGTCATGTTCCAAGATTACAGTGCAAAGAAGAGTGTGTTTCTGGGTGCATAAAATGGAGGCAATACAGCAAAGAAGGATCACGAGATAACACAGTGATAGGCTCTCTCTGTTGTGAAGTATACATCTACTTCGCATATCTGTAGTAACTTCAGGAAGGTTGAAATAACAAGACTGTAATCCAGTGTGTGGACAAGTACGTAGAAGAAAGAGAAGCCAGCAAGGACAATCACAGATCGGACAAGTGATTTCGGTCTTGAGATCAAGAGTATGGTAGGCTGAGGCTAGAGGAAAAGGAGTTCACTAGGAACCAAGCTTTCCTAGGGTCAGTACAAGGGAGTACAGAAAGGAAGATCAGCATACGAAGCCTAATGGAGCAATGACAAGGTCTTGGAGGCATACAAGAGTCAAGGGTTTGTCATGGTCATGGTACTTGTCAACTGAAAGTCTATAAAAAGAATTCCTTATGGGTTTTCCTCTCCAAGAGGGAGAGGTTTTGCCCTGGCTCTAGGAGCCTAATTTTGTCTCTCGTGTTTTTGATAATTGATTTGATGAAAAGACTAAATAAACTAAAGAAGAGAAGACATAAGTAACTCAAGTAAGCTCACAAGTAATTATAAAGATGAGAATTTAAATTAATCACTAGCCCTCTAAATTCTCAACATCTCTCATGTAGAAGTATTGATCAAACAGACTTGATGCAATAAACAATAATTCAAGTCTACATTCATGATGACTCATGGTGTTGGACTTAGATGGCATTTTCAAAAAGATACTAATAGTAAATTAAATGATGATAGTTGAAATTTTATATTCACTCTTTTTGTCTCAACATTCATCTTATTTTCAAAATCATGTGACCACAAACTTATAATTCTATTCAACTAGACATTGTCTCTCCTCGTGTATGCATGTAGGATATCTTATAATGATTATCTACTCTATTGAGCATTTGAAGCCCAAATCAATAAAAAAACATATTATTCATCTACAAAAAGATGGGAAATAGCAACATTGTATACCTGACATTCAAACATTAAATTCCAACCCCACAATTAGGTGACAAAAAAACACGTTTAACACAAATAGCTTGTCTCTTTGAGATTTCTTTCTAGTATTCTACTATAGTTACCTTGGAAATCAAATGTAGAATCCGATGACAAATAACCAATGTTTTCCCTGATCCCTAGACAACGGAAATTCAAAACATAAGTTGAAATCCTTATTAATGTATGCTTAAAAGAGGACTAACTCAAAGCAGTGAAAATCTACATATCAAAACAATGCAAAAGCTTGAAATTCCCAACACTTTGCACACAACACAAGAGGAACATCCTTCCAATAACAAGCTCCTACGGAAGTTACCTGATCTTTTGAAATGGAAACAATGTTCTTCATAATAAAAGCATAAGCGGATAACATACACAACTTGAATTTAAAGAATTCAACTCCAACAATCTAGAAACTAGGTGATAAATATATTGCTTAACAAAAGAGTTATTTTCTAGTTCATGTGTTAAATCAAATCATATAAAATTCAAAATCGAGGAAGCAAATTCAACCTAAATAATATGTTCCTTCAAAAAAAATCTAAGTTGCCTTCCTTTTATAGCATGTAGAACAAAAATCACATCTCACTTTTACTATCAAGTCTTCACTCAAATTACAATGACTTTGTATAAGAAAATTCAAAATTGTTGGTAATACAACATGACGTGGCTTGAAACAAACCAAAAAGAGGGCCTCTTAAAGTCATTATAGTCGTGATGTTTGAGTAGTAGGCTTCTATTATTTGAACACCCTCCTAAAATCATAAAATCACATATTTCTGATCTAGACCTAGTGCAATAAGGTATTTCCTAAAGTTAGTTATAGAACCATAACATTGTAAAGACAAGTTCTTCATACCATGCAAACACAAACATAACCAAAACAGATAGGGTTTTAGTATTTGATATGCAATGCATGCCAACTGAGTCAACAAAGGGAATGTGAAGATCAAGTCTAGTAGTTATATATGTAATAAACGTTCCCTATGCCTATGGGTAAGTTATATAGCCATCCTAACCCTCTCATTGGAGACCAACCCTCCAATAGTAAGTGGTAGATGTTCATTACTACCTCATCAAATAGGTAAGCAACTTGTCAACAACTCCACCACAACATCATATTGTTTTAGGCACAAGATATCTAACCTTCATACCAAAATCCTTTTACATATAAAATAGGAATAGCAATGTAGGGCTATGCTTTATATCTCAACCACTCCTTCACACTAGCTAGAAGTCGAAATAAAGGTCAAATAAAAGCACCAAAAGTGAAGGAGATGACAAGGGAGATGGAAGATAAATGCAAAAGACAATACCCATTTCTATTCATGTGTTGTAATAATAATAAAGATGGTGTTCCCTTTTGGTGGGGTGGATGTAATAAGTTATATCCAACCTTCATCACACAACACAAAAACAAGAAAAGATAATTTTATTAATATCCACGAGTGACCAAAAGGGTATGTCAATGGGACATAAAAAGTACATTAGCAGTGATAAAAAGTAGGAACTAGAAGCTAAAATCTAAAAGAAAGAAAAAAGCTATAGCAATAGTGGAAGCAAAATTAAGTGACTATATCCATCAATACAATGTGTGAGTGACCTTCTCAAAGTGGTGGAAATAGAGGCAAAACAAGAGGAAGAAGAAGAAGCCTTGACACCTACAAAGGGTTAAGACGCCACCATAATGGAGCAAGAAAATCCAAACTCCATGTCTATTACAAAGATGGTTCCTATGCATTATCAAAGTATGTCCTCAAGAGAACATCTAGCATCAAGAGGACCTAGCTAGGCAATCCTCAGAGAATTTCTAGAATAGTGTGATGAAACTCTCACAATACTCAAGGTCACTAGGAGAAACTAGGATATAGAGTGCTACATGATAGTAACTAAGCGACAAACCCAAGCATGATGATAGTGTGTGTTGCCCTCTCAAGGGAAACTACTCCCAAACAACCTTCTCATTGGTCTAACATCACTACTTGCATAAGCCCTCCTACTCATATATTTCAATTCACACTTGTTCTTTCAGTTCTTCCATTAGATACATGATGATCTAGCCTCACATCACTTAAGAGTTCTTTTGAATGATTCAACCATTGTATATCAACTTATTCCTCTTAAACTCAAATAATGAATGCACTTTGGTTTAATTTGTTTTACTTCAATTGTAGTGTTATTTTTTTTGTATGGGTTTGATATTTACACATGGTGTTATAACTTTAGTTGTGACCATAGTAAACACTAAGTGTGATCTAATAACACTTCATAACAACAACAAAAAATATCATTTTGCCTCGCCAAACAAAAGGGAGAAATAATTTTGCTTAGATAAGTGTCGTTCGGTCTCAAGTCAAGTAGTACTACTGGGGATATGTTTGAAGTAGCATACTTCATATCATAACCATACTTGACAGTTCCCATCATCCCCCTTAGACTTCCATCCCATTCACAAAAAAAAAAAAATTCTACTCATGTTTGACTTGCCTAATGTCATTCATCAAGCTCCAACCAAACAAATGAATAGCAATCAAGCCTTAGTCAAATAAATCCAAAAAAGGCTAAAGGTGAAGAGCATGAAAGATAATAGTTAAAAATGATAAAGCTAGAACCATGCCATCTCATGAAAATGTCCTTACTCCTAAGTCCAATGCCAAATAATGCATATCTAAAGAAAGGACTAAGAAATCAAATAGAGAATAGCATTTGGTGAATGGATCCTATCTGAGGGACAAAACATTAGAAAGTCTTATGAAAAGAATTAGGAAAACAGCGGAAGCATTTTCCATGTTCTTTGTGATCTCAATAAAGATGTGAACTTATGTGCTAATGAAGGGTGTAAATTAAGATTGGGAGATTTAAAAATCAATGGTTGAATCAAGCCCTCTCTTATTCCTCAAAGCTAAATGGATTGGCATTGCACAGTTAAGAAGGATTGCATTATCAATCAGTTATAGTATGACATGTAAATTATGTTTTTTGGTGTGTCAGTTTTGTAAGGTATATATCTACAAAACCCCGTTTTTTGTTGTCTAGTTTGGAGTCCCTTGGAAAAAATTGTGGTTTTGCTAAACAAGAGGGCTAGGGAAAAAATTTGAAGATATAGTTGTGTACTACCCAATGTATTTGTTGCGATCCAGGCGCAAATTTGCATATACATACAAAATTATCATTTTGGTTATAACAAAAAAAAATCAACTAAAGGAAATACAAGATGGGGTAGTAAAACAACGTGTCGAGGCGGTAACTCTAACCAAAGCTCCCTCTTAAAGCATACATGTGTAAATAATAAAGGTTCCTAGCTCTTTAAAGCTAGTTGGACAAGATAAAAGACCCTCACATCATCACATATGACTTTAAGAATCAATAGATGAAGTTCCCCTTCCCTTTCAATAAGTTATCCATCATATCTTCCTCTCTAATTTAGTGATCTAGGTAATACCTCTTGTCTCAGGATTTGTCATATGTAGTAAGGGTTAAAATTGTCCTCCTATAGTAAAACTTAGGCAAATGTTAAAATTAATTTATGTAATTTCGTTGCTAGAGGAAATCATTCATGTGTGCTACCTAAGGACTTGTAAAGGGGTCATACTAACCACTATAAGTGGACACCTTGTGTGAAATTTCCATAAAACTTTGCAACTACTTAGTGAGTAACTAAAAAACAAGGCAACCAATATTGAAACCTACTTGACCTTCACTAAGGTACAAATTTATTTAACTGATAAGCAGCGGAATAAAACATAGAGATAAAAACACAGTCACATTAATCAACATAATAATTTTCTTGGGAAACCCAACTGGGAAAACCCCTTTCTTTGTTGTAGTATTTTTATTGACAGAGTTTGAGCAGTTTGATCTCTTACAGGGCAATTTATCACACTGATAACAATCTAATCCTCACGATGTACTAGTTGGACTTGTTAACAACTCGAGTGACACCTGATGATAATGAGAAGACTCCATGCCCAAGGATGAACCATAAGACATTTGTACCATCAGAGATCATCAGATATCATCAATTCAAGAAAGTTTTAAAACTCTACTTCTTCTTATCATTTTCTTCTTCAATCCTCAAATTCCACAGCCCTACGGGGATATTGTATAAATGTCAATGGCATGATGAATAAAGCCATGTAACAGGCCTAGGATGTTGGGACTCGATCAGCAAGCGAGTACACCTTGGAGTGTATTTTTTACTTGGTTAATTATTCCTTCTTTTTAGCAGCAAATAATTTTCTACATTTTTTCACACATTGCATTACCCCAAAGCCGAGGTGACGGTTTGAAGGTTGAGCCCCTAACACATCTTACTGTCTAGAGTCAATTTATATTACCATGCTAGGTCATCTCTGAAATTTCGCGGAATTTGACTAGGTCTAAGTAGGATTTTTTAATAATTAAAAATTTCTCGCAAAACGGGATTTTTTAATTAATTTTTATGTAATGATGTAAATAAGTGGTCTTCGAAAATGTATAGGGCGTGTGACTACTCAAAAATCATCCTTAGAGGCCCAGCAATATCCTAGGAACCACTTTGAGGGTCAAAAAATGACTTATAGTCCCTCAAAAGCCAATTTTCCTAATGTCGGTGGAAAAAATGAGAAACAATTCAAAAAAAATCAATAATTGGAAAAATTCATAAAAAATTTCAAAGTCAAAATAAGTCAACCAAGTGACGTGGAAATTCCAGGGAAGGTCAAAGATGATGTGGCAGCCATCTAGGCCCACCACATAAGGTACAACCAAAAGTCAAAGGTTCCAAAGTGAAAAATCAACAAATTTCCACGTTGATTTCATGATGCAATGTATAGCTAAAAGTTCGAATTTTGATTTAATATTAAATCATATGTTATGGAATTAAAAGTACAAGGCATATAAGGTTAATCCTTAAATAAAGTGAGGACCCCACCTCACTATCTATGATCTACGTATAAGTCAACAAAGATGCAAAAGGCACATGCTAAATTCAAGACTCCACATAAACAACAGTCAAAGTTCAACACATATGTCACGATGAGTTACGCTGCCAACAGAGTATGAGCACGAGTTTGCTGAAGGTTAAATAATTGTTGAATATTTGGTTGGCCACTTGGATACACGTGACGCCATACAAATAATTCATACGCTGCCAGCCAGCCCCAAAGATATACGCACATGCAGAATAGGAATCTCCACGCAGATGGAAAGGACAGTCTAAGTTTCAGTCAAGGAGAAAATTTAGTGGAGATTGCTATCCACCAATACCACCCTTCCTCCACACTTGTACACAGCTGCCAATTATCAGGATGTACGTAGATGCTTCAGCAGTTTACACGCAGATTTTTCACAGCAGCAGTGCTACGTGGAGTTTGTGGACAGTTCTTACAGCAGTTTGAGGTTCAGTTTTACGTGGGAGTTGAGGCAGTCTTATGTGAGAGTTTGCCCCCCCAATGCACCTATCATCAATCACACATGGCAGCTCATAGATGAATGCACCATCGGAAGTGAGTTATGTTGGCTTGAACAAGGGATAAATAGATTTGTCACATGCCACCTACAGCAATCTACAAACAGTGATCTCCAACATCTTTGCACTTGGATAGTTCTTACAGCCACTTGAAAATTCATTTTTGCTTTGACATCTTCTCCAGTTTTTGTATAAATTGAGCCTTGGACTCTCATTGTAATCATGGTTTTTTTAAGCTTGTGCTTATTGTTACTATGCCGAAATTGTTATTGAGCTAAATAAAGGAAAGTCTTTGGGGTTACTAGCTTCTCTCATGGTGCATTCTTTGGTTGATGAGGTATACCTGTTTCATTTGATTTTGTTATTCATTTGATTTTTACATTGCAATCTAGTTGGTTTTTTTTTATGCATTTGCCTGAGGGCACTACTGTCCAAGGAGGGGAGATTTGTAGCTATCTCAGATCTCTTTTGGACTTGGTATATTTTGTGCTCTTGTTGTAGCTTGTTATTTTCGATTGAATGACAAGCTCAACATGGCCTCTATATGCCATGTTTCTTTTGCACTAACAATTGGTTTGCAAAGATTTGTGTCTTCAAAGGACAGGTTTCCAAGTCTATTGGAGTGTGAAGACTTCTTCAGTTGGAATAAGTCACCTCCAAGGATATCAAAGATCCCACAAGTTGTTCAAGCCAACAGTCTCATAAGACATCAAAAGATTTATTTAAAAGGGGGTTTCATCAACCCTTTGCTTCTTTTCCATCTCTAAAAAAATCATATATTTTCTTCTCTCATTTGTGCTCATATTGATTTTATCTAGCATTTGAGGCTAAGTTGTTGGATTTAAATCCTAACTCTCACTCACTAAATCAACTCTTTCAAGCTGATCTTACTAAGAAAATTTGTAATATAAAGTGTATTTTATACTTGCATTGAGTTTCTAACTTTTTCCTTCTCGTGCATGTGATTTCCTCTCACATATTTCAGCACTATTTCTTTTGCATGCTAACTGTTTTTCTCGCTTGCGTATAGGTGTTCTTGGAAGCAATCCAAGTTTGAAGAAAGGGAGCTAAAGCATAGGCTAAGGAACACTTTTCCATTTGGAACCTCAAGTCCAAGTTCCTCCTTATCACTTCACCTCTTCTTCTAAAGCCTCATTCTTTTGAGGAATTGTAACCATTATTCACCTCAAGGCTTTAGGCCTTTACTTTGTAACATCTCACAAGAAAATCTTTAAAATCTTACACTTGTAAATTTGGGAAAGAGTAAGTTTAAAGCGCATTTTGTAAGCTCTTCCCAAGCCCCTCATTTCTATAAGAGGGCCTCACTTTCAATAATAAAGAGCTGAATTTTCTTGAGGGAGCTTGGGAAGTTTTTCCCATGGTATCCAACCTACTCATCTAAAGGGAGGAAATCTTCTTTGTAACGACCCATTCGCAAGTTATAAGCAAAATAATATTAGCATGTATACGATATACGCATGTGATAGCTACACATGCATATATCGCGCACATCGCACTAGTATACGTACCTACTAATATTTAAGATTACCTAAGTTCGAAAACAAATCGAAAATCACATTACATTTGTTTTCACCAAAATATGATAAAACATTAGTTAAAATATATATATATATATATATATATATATATATATATATATAACTAAATATATTTATATTTAAATGGGATTAATAAAAAGAAATAATTAAAAATATGAAGTTAATTAAGTTAAATATAAATATACAAAAATGAAAATTGACCTTAAAGAATAATTAATTAAAATTAAAATCACCATGGATAAGACAACCGTATATGACATTTCCATAAAAGACATTCATATCCTCATTAATTCGAATGACATTCCCTTAAAGACAATTCAGACCCTCATTTATTTGAATGACATTTCCATAAAGACATTCATTTCTATATTAATGTAAATCAAATCTCAATGGAGTTGTGGCGGTGGAGGAATGTTATGGCGGTGGAAGAATGCGATGGCGGTGGAGGGGAATGTTATTTAAACTATGAGACATGAAGGAGAAGGGGTCTTTTGTTCTTGCATGAAATTGGAGGTTATTATCAAAATGAGTGTTTCGCTAAATTCTGCTTGAAGGGGATAAGTTGTTTTGATAAAATGGAAAACTGTGGAAGGGAGACTTACTGTTCTCGGAATTCTGGGCACGGGGGCAGAGAAGGCATCCTCTGGACTTAGGATTGAATCCTAAATTGGCTGAGAGGAACAGATTGGTTCTGAAATCTGTCCGCTGTGCTGAAGAGAAGGATCGCGGTTCCAGCAATTATCAACTTTTTCAGTTTTTCCAGCAATCATCAACTAAATTCTGGTTTGGATCTCACAATTCCAGGTATTCCTCTCTGCATTAGCTAGTTATTTGTTTGTGAACTTAGAATTAAGTTAAACTATGAATCTCTCATTAGATTTTATGTTTAAATCCTCTTTCAATTGAATTTCTTCTTAAATTAAGAAATCAAATAAGTGTTTTATTTCAAATGATGAATTGAGACCTTACACATGGTATCAGAGCGCTTGTTCAAACTTTTGGACCTGTTGGATTGATGTTAAAACCTGTTTGAGTCTTCAGTCTTAGTTATGGAAGATAGACAGATTTTTAGTTTAATGACTGTGGCCAATAACATGAATACCGAAGCTATCCCTGATGAACTTCCTTATTTGTTCTCCTATCCCCATTGTTTCTCGGTTGCTCTGAAAGGGGTCATACCTCTGTTGCTCCTGAAACAAAGATTCAATTGCCTTCATTCTTTTCACCTGTAGGTTGTCTTTCGAGGAATCAAACAAATCTCTGCTAGAAGCATTATACAATATCAGTTTTGAATGTTCAGATAAATTTAAATATCATAAACTGAAACATGTCACCCCATCACTTGCTCAATAATTCAAAAACCATTGTGACGAACATTTTGGAAATTATCTAAAACTGAGAGCTTTGTCGTAGGTAGGTCTTTCTGGTTCATCGCCAGAGATGCAGAGGTAAAATATTTTATCAAAACAGAATGTGGTAACTGTATTACCAAAAGCAATTAGAACTAATTCACTCCTTAAATTGACAAAAGTCATTACAATCTGGAAAATATGAATATACCATATATTTATAAAGGAGATGGTTCAAAATGAGAGTAAATACCAGACGGTGAATATATATATACAGGCATAGAAATCAAAAAGAAACCATGGACATGCAAATATAGTCAACCTAAGCCCAGGTCAACAGAAGCAGTTATTTTATATCAACTCTCACAATAAAACTAGTTTAAAAGCCAATGAGCAACTTATATATGAGACAAAGCCAATTTGGACAGTTTACATCACTCTATAAATGATAGATTTGCACTACTTTTACATTTTGGCGTGTAGGTTTTATAGGTTATACAGTTGTAGTAAATACAATATTTGGAACATTACCTAATCCTTGTATAAAGGGTAGCAACAGAGAAAAACTCTGTTAATAGTATAGAAAATCCATACAAGTCATTCTAATGAACATTTGACTGTGCGATGCTAATCATGTTAATGCAAATGGAAGATTTTCTCTAAATAGAACATCCAGAAAAAGTAAGAAACTATGAAGACTGGAACAGAATTGCATAGTAGATTAAATGATGATAACTCAGAAATGAACATGGTAAAAGGATTTTCCATTACTTACAGCTACAATAAACAGTTGCTAAACAAAAACCAAAGTTACGAGCTAAAGAAGAGTATGGACGCACTATAACTGTCCACAGAAAACATGATCATTTTGGTGATGGTAAGAAAAAAAATGTTTGCTAATATATTAATCAGAAAGCCACATTTTCAGAGTTGCTGAAATAACAATGACAGCATGTACTCAATATGGGAAAATGAGGCTTAATCACACTGGGATCTCAATCTGACATAAGTCTGTTTCTACAGAAAACAGTACTTACAAGGCCCTGAAAAGAGTGCTCGCCAAGTGCAGAGAGAAGATTGGTGAGTTCGGCTCTGGAATCAGCAAGGGTCTGAAGTAATCAAGCTCTTGAGTGGGTGGCTTGATCAACTTTCCGCTTGTAGACATCTAAACAATCTTCCTCCAATTGAAGCAACATCCTATCTCGTTCTGCATCATTTTCTCCTACATCGTCCCATATTTGCTGTAGCTCCTGCAGTAAGGAGCCACAACTCGTTTCAACTATTAACGGGTTTTGCATTTCAGTAGTCGCTCCCTGGGACTTGTCTTTAGAAATATATCTTCGAATCTGAAGAGATCTTGGATGTTAGCACGAGCTACAAAAACCTGGCCTACTTTCCTTTGCCTTCTGTCCGGCTTCTTCGCTTAGAACAAGTTTACAGCCACTAACTACCTTGTGATCTGTACTACGGCACTGTTTCGTCGTTTTCTCCCCCTTCGCTGTACTTTTCTCCTCTATATATTACATACAGCGAACGATATCATTGCCATCTGCCCAACCGCTTGCTCAAATGTCAGTTTGCGTAAGAAATTTAGTGTAGTTTGTGATGATATAAATAAGAAACGGAGATAGCCATCTGTCGCAGGTATCAGTATAAAGGATTAGTTGTCAAGGTACGAACTTACCAATATCAGTATAAATGAGTGTTGTCAAAAGCTTGGATCTATAGTATTAGGATGAAGCCACGTAGGAAACCACGATAGCATTTATGTGTTTTGTATAGAAATGGATATCATTGTAGCTTTAACAATGTTCAAGCTAGAAGAATTGCATAATAAATAAATAAATAAATAAGTTGACCTGTATATATATGACCTTTATGAAAATGATTTTAAAGCTTAATGAAATATAAATTTATAATGTAGCATGGTGTCTCGTTATTTATAATGTAGCTTTATATTAATTATATTTTATCATTCTCGTTATGGATAATGATGCTTACCCAAAAACATGAAATGACTAAGTATTTTATGGAGAAAATATATGTGCTTTAAACGGTTTAAATGTTATAAGCATTCTGGTGGGGACCATAAACTTTTACTAGCCACTGCAAAGTGTGGTCTTAGTATGTTGACTCCAACACTAACCTTGGTTACTAGCACTTACCTGTCATAGGTAGAAAAGTAAACTCTAAAAGTTTAGTTAATAATATTTAAGGATGTTGGCTTATGTTGAGTCTTTAAATAACCAATATATAATAAATAATGAAAACAATCCTTACACATTTGTATATATTGCATTGTTTTGAACCATAGTAGAGAGCTAGTTGCACATGATATATATATATATATATATATATATATATATATATATATCATTATTATTTAACTAATGACATTAATTCCACATGTTATGTTATAACTTAAAATCCACCAATATTAAACAAATTCAGGTTCGAATATGGTATGGCATATTAGAGTTGAAACGTATGTTTCATTTACATCTAAGTTAGGGTGACCAACTTTATGATATGACGTATCATTAAACAAAGATTAATATTATTTTAAAGATAAAGTTATTATTATTAAAAGAATATATTAATTTTATGATTATAGATTTTAATTATGGTAGTAATATTAATTTAAAGTAGTGGATTTAGAAAAGTTTTTGTAATTTGAAGATAAGAATTGCATCTTTTATTTATTACTATTAAATGCAATGTATTCATTATTTTATTCCAATATGTGTTGAGAACACATGTTAGTCATTTGACGTACATAGTTATCTAATATGCACACTTATACATTACTTAAATTATTATTGATTACTTATCTTATAAATGTCCTTCTTTATAGTATAGTGGCTCGACCACTTAGTTAATATTTATATCATTTACTTGGTTATTTTAAATAATTTTAGGTTTAGAGTTATTTAAATTTTAAATTATTGTTTGGAAATTTAAGCCAGGGATAAGTAAATTTACTTATTATTACATACCTATTTCTATTTTGAGCATGTTCTCATAGGGTATATCATTAATCCCAAAAATAATAAATTAATTAATTAAGTAAGTAAGAAGTCACTACCTCGGTAAAATCCTTGATTTTGAGCAAAAGATTTAGTAAATTGTCGACTCCTATTTTGGAAGCAGTTCATATAAGGTTTCATTACATAAGTTTCCTAGAAATTAAGCTTCTTCATGCTTAACTTTTACATATATATATATATATATAAGTAAAATTATCTAGAGTAAATTTTGGGTATATATATTTCTTTTATACATAAGAAAATTTATTATAAATCAGTGATTAAACCTAATAATAGAGATGGTCATTATTGACTGTTATTAACAAATGCTGGCTGACTTATCACTTTTAATTAAAGAAAACAATGTCAAAGTGGAATTATTTATTAGTGTTCCATATTAGTAAGCTAATTTACATTTACACCAAATTTAAAGAATGTATTTGGTTGTTAATGGTGGAGGATACAATTACATGGTCCTTAAATTAGCAGAAGAATCCCTCAAATCTGAACATGATGAATTAAACTAGGACATAGTATTGACCTTTGAGTATGGTCTATCAGTAAAACAATGAGAAGTCATTGATTGTTGAATCTTCACGTCAAATATTGTACAAATATGATGAATACTTTTAGCTACATTGTGAAAATATTATCTTGAATATTCAGGTCCTTCTGGAAATACAATGCATCAATTGCCACGTTAGGATCCTATTTAAGATGACAAAGATGTTATTTTGTGCTCGGCCTAGGAATTCTTCAAAGTGATCTTAACTTTACTCCTTTATACGTAATTATTTATTTATCCGATAGTTTAAATAAAGATGGAAAAATCATTAATATTTTCACGATTATTATAAAAATTTACCATATCTTTATTAGACATCAGTGTCGCACTGTAGTAATTAGTATTGGTCCATTGACAAATATCTCCCAAAAAATATATATATATATATAACGAAAGTGTTCGTTGAAATTTTATAATTAAGAAGATCTATTATTTGAGTGAGCGTTCTACCACATGTATATAATAGGAAAGGTAGAGGGTCTTAGATAAAAGATGACTAATAAATTAATATAGTCATCTCATTATTAAAATAAATAAGATAACTTATATTATATAGTTAGGGAAATCAATAGTCGTTCCTGTTAAAAGAATTAATAGATTAACGTAATTTTATTATAGAGATAATATAAAAAGGATTCACTATATTATAAACGAAATCAATAAAGTATACTTAACCACCAACATAATATAGATAGTTTGTAACACAATTGCATAATTAAAGATAGGTTGTTGAACAATATTGGTTAAATATTGAAAATATTTAGCTAAAACCATCCATAAACAAAGCCCTTGATGAACTATAAGTATTAAGGACCGACGTAGTATGATAAGTATTGTTACACAATATAACTTATTAGAACATTTTCATTCAGTTTAGGACAAGGAAGTAACAATACCACCCTCCTTGACCCTAGTATCAGAAAATCTATACCCCATTCGAGCTTGAATTTATGATGTTATATTTTCTAATCTAAGTTACACTTCAAATGTTCACGACCATATCTCATGACTAAGACAAAGTTGCGATGTTAGAGACACATCGACAACAAGGTCAGCTGGTAGTGACACTAATACCACTACGACCGTCGTCATCACCACCAACACTATCGTCAGTACCAACTGCCCCAGCATCTGAGCTAACCATTACATCCTTTAAATGTGGGCAATGAACATCCTTCTTTATTGTCAAGATAATAGTTAAAATAGTTTATATGTTCACTGCATCTTGTTCCTGTCAAAAATTTACTAGACTCTATTTTGGTCTTTGAATATTTCTGTATTGATCTGTAACCTTCTATAAACATGAGTGAATTTTGACATGTTTTCTATCATATGGGCTCTCAGAAATGTCTCCATCTTGATTTTCTTAACTTTTTATTTTATTTTATTGGGAATACAAATCCATGAACATACAAATGTCAGAGTTTTTAGGGTTTTCCTCATGCAGATAGGATTTTCAGAATGGTCATTTTCTAGAACTTTTCGAATCCATCTAGTATTACATAATGTCCTGTACCATAATCCTTTGTTGGGATAATACTGTTTGCGTATTGCTGGTCCAACCATAGTATCAGTGCCTACTTTATAAATCAAACTTAAGTTGAATTATACCTTCTGCTTATAGCTGGTTTTAGATTAGTGCAATGCTAACTTCCTAAATCTAGATCTTTATAATCACGTTAAAGTTAAGACTTAAACTCTCATATAACTCATTCATGTTGAGACTTTGATAGACTTAATTCTTAAGTTAGACTATTGCGAAAGGAATCAAAGATGCAGATCCCTTACAAAAGAAGTGTTTGCATTTTGCTTTTCCTTCCCGTTTGTATCTTTAAAATATGGAAGATGGGCAAGTTGTAAATTTTGAATTATGTTTTAACCTTGATTAATATTTATAATTTCCGGTTCTATCTTTTGCGTAAATATTGTCTTGGCATTAACCAATAGATTAAGTTGCATCGGAAGTCTAAAGGAACTATTTGTTAGAAAACAGCTCATTTGTAAACTATTCATATGCAGTTTCAATCTTTACCCTATCAATTTAACAAGAAGACCCACCCTTGCTATAACCCATTATCAATTAGATCGGCTACCTGGGGAAATATAAAGATCATATGTCAAAATACCCAACTTATGCTAATTTTGAGAAACTGGAAACTTTTTATGTATATGATTACTCTATTTTAATACTTGAAACTTTATTTTGAATTATCACGTAAGAATGAATTTTTGCGCTGTTACATGGATACCCATAAAGAACGGATGTTACTTAACTCTAGTGATACCAAATATATGTTATTGTTTGACTTACTAGTACAGGGATACCAACATGCAATAGGTCATTTGAATTATCATTGCAGGATTATGAAATCTAGATCATAGATCACAATATAAATGACATCATTTATCAATACATTTATCTGCATCTCCATATGATTGAAAGAAAAGAAATAGGAGAGTAACAACTTTTTTAAATATCAAAGTGAAACATATTGTTATATAGGTTGACGATGGTTAAAACAATGCATCATAGATGGAACATGTATGAACTAAACAGGAACAGTATCTAAACGAGAAATTGTATTGGACATATTGATACATATGTGGACAAGTGTTTTAAACCAAGTATGTTATATAAGTTCTAGGATCAATATCATAGATAGCAATATATTTGGAATGTGTAAAGATTGTTATATGGGTAACAATCTATTATGAACAATATAGATGCATGTGTTGTAATGTGTGTACGAGTGTTTACATTGCAGATTGTGTACAAGTGATTACCTCGCATAAGATAGATTACAGAAACAATCCACGTTATGACAGAATTCCAAGAACAGTTGAGACTCCCTGAGATTCCACGATAGGGTGTTGACCCTGGTCCTACTGGGAGGGGTGGAGGTGTTGCCCATTGTTTATCCTCCAATACCTGGAGTTATGGGAGGACTGTGCAAGTCACGCTCCCCTAGACATGTGATGATGACTGCCGAATGCCTACAAGCACATCAGGTCGACGTAATCGGCGCTGATATTCTTAAGGTCTATGAATGGATCAGTAAAATTGATGCCATGGCATATTCCTGTAGAGGACGGATAGGATGGGAGCGGAAGAGATTAGGAAGGATAGGATGATTTTAGAATAGTTTGGAGACTCGGTTGAGATGGAAAGTAACAATTAAATTACAGATACATACATATTCAAATAGAAATTCAATCTTAAAATGCAAGCCTTCTACAATCACCCTAATCTCAAAAACACAATTATTGATATGAGTATATGAAACCCTAACTTCGAGACGAAGTTTTCCAAAGGGAAGAAATATGTAACGATCCATTCCCAAGTTATAAGCAAAATAATTTAGCATGTATACGATATACGCATGTGATAGCTACACATGCATATATCGTGCACATCGCACTAGTATACGTACCTGCTAATATTTAAGATTACCTAAGTTCGAAAACAAATCGAAAATCACATTACATTTGTTTTCACCAAAATATATAAAACATCAGTTAAAATATATATATATATATATATATATATATATTTAAATGGGATTAATAAAAAGAAATAATTAAAAATATGAAGTTAATTAAGTTAAATATAAATATACAAAAATGAAAATTGACCTTAAAGAATAATTAATTAAAATTAAAATCACCATGGATAAGACAACCGTATATGACATTTCCATAAAAGACATTCATATCCTCATTAATTCGAATGACATTCCCTTAAAGACAATTTAGACCCTCATTTATTTGAATGACATTTCCATAAAGACATTCATTTCTACATTAATGTAAATCAAATCTCGATGGAGTTGTGGCGGTGGAGGAATGTTATGGCAGTGAAAGAATGCGATGGCGGTGGAGGGGAATGTTATTTAAACTAAGAGACATGAAGGAGAAGGGGTCTTTTGTTCTTGCATGAAATTGGAGGTTATTATCAAAATGAGTGTTTTGCTAAATTCTGCTTGAAGGGGATACGTTGTTTTGATAAAATGGAAAATTGTGGAAGGGAGACTTACTGTTCTCGGAATTCTAGGCACGGGGGCAGAGAAGGCGTCCTCTGGATTTAGGATTGAATCCTAAATTGGCTAAGAAAAACAGATTGGTTCTAAAATTTGTCCGCTGCGCTGAAGAGAAGGATCACGGTTCTAGCAATTATCAACTTGTTCAGTTTTTCCAGCAATCATCAACTAAATTCTGGTTTGGATTTCACAATTCCAGGTATTCCTCTCTGCATCAGCTAGTTATTTGTTTGTGAACTTAGAATTAAGTTAAACTATGAATCTCTCATTAGATTTTATGTTTAAATACTCTTTCAATTGAATTACTGCTTAAATGAAGAAATCAAATAAGTGTTTTATTTCAAATGATGAATTGAGACCTTACATTCTTGAGTGGGTAACTTTCTTTTGTCTAGTTTCTAATTTGCTCAACTAATTTACTTGCATTCATCATTTTGTTTGCTAATCATTAATTTTTATCTCAAGTCATCTAGTTGCAATTTTATATTCTTGATGGGTTATTAGAAAACTTGGTATCTCACTTTTGCACACATCTTTGGAGTAACCCTTTAAAAGTCCATTTATTTGCAATTTAAGTAATCTAATTGTGTACGTTTTATTAGCTCATTCCATTCACAAACAACTTATTAGCTTATGATTTCATGCAATAATTGTCATATCACATCATTTTCATTTCAAAGCTTGTGAGTTGGTATCTTAAAGCATTGAGCTAGTTTCCATTTTAATATTTCCATGAGTTGTCAATACATGTTTTATGGAGCATCATTGCTAGTTTATGTCATATTGGACTAAGCACAAATCTTAAGCACATTGTCATTAACATATCTCATTGGAAGAATTTCACCCATATTTAGACATTTCACTTTGCATACTAAATTAGTTTCATATTTAAAATTTACCTCCAAGCATAAGCTTGGTTGATAGAAATTATATGGAAAAAGGCTTTCTTGGAACTTCCATTTGGTACAAAGTAAGGTAAAAGCGTGTGACCCTGCAGATATGAAGGTGGCTTGTCCCCTTGTAGGAACGAAGGCACACGCTGGCTCTAAGACTCAGGGGACAGGTATCGTTAATGACACCCCCGTGTCCTTGCCCCCTCTTTCTTACAGTCACCCCAATTTTTACCCCTTGGAAAGAGCACAAGAGGACTTTTCACTTAGATTGGGCATTTTAGATTAAAAGTAACCAAGATTAATTGCATCCAAATCTAGTTTAATTGCATCTCATGCTTTGATTCAGAAATCCATTTATCTTGAAATAATTTTACTTCATTTAAGCAAATACATTTTCCTTTCAAAGAGAAATATTCTGGAGGCACTTGTTTCTCATATGTTTCATGCTTATCTTATGTATTGATGGTTATTGCTCATATCAAGTTTTTGCTTATAAATCTGAAGATGTAATCTATTTAACTTTAACAACTCTCCTAGAAAACTCACATCTTTAACTTAGTTTTTCTTTAGGGACCACCCCCCATAGCTAACCTAGGAGATAGCTTAAACGAAGAGAGTCGGGAATAGGTGATAGCCCCTTCTCTGAGTTCCTTGCCACCAACCACACCTGGTGGGGTTGAAGGCTTTTCCCACTAACTAGTATGTAGGTGTAGGCGGCAAGCGATAACATTTTTGGCGTCGTTTTCGGGGACAAGTCTTCTTGTACCTGGGAAAATGACTAACTTTTAGTTTTAGCATATTTCAATTTTAAATTTAAATTCGTGCTCAAGTGGCGACTCTACTCAATCCTAATTTTGCAAGAGTCTCTACTAGCAGAAATTCAAGTGGTCTAGTAAGCCCCTCTCCTGATCCTGAAAGGGTTTTTAGAGAGAGGTTAAATAGACTTTCTCATAGTAGAGCTCTTTCTACTCTTGGGCAAAAGGCTATTTCTAACATTCATTTGTTGTTTCAAGAACAAGTTGAGCCTAACATCATGAATGATATTTTTGCTCCTTGTAACTTTACTAACATTAATGGCTATCCTCACAATATCCCTGATAAGGCTATTGAAAGGTTGCCTTCTTTTCAAGGTAACAATGCCATTAGCGTTACATCACATGTAAAGAACTTTAATCAATGGCTAAGATTAAAACTTGACTTGATCCTTGTTTTCTAGAAGATTCACACTCTGACTTATTAATACCCTTTAATTATTTCATTTCCCCAAGTTTAGACTTAGGGTCTTCATTAAAATAATTAATTAGTTTAATAGGTCATGAACCGAGTGGAATTTCCCCAAACGGTTTTTGGGTCCTTTAGAATGTTGTTGTCCAAGCCTCCCTGCAAAGTTTGAGACTTGGAACACTTCTGGATGCTACAAAATCAATACTTTAATAGATAAGCAGCGGAATAAAACACAGAGATAAAAACAAAGTCACACAAATCAACACAATAATTTTCTTCAGAAACCCAACTAGGAAAACCCATTTCTTTGTTGTAGGATTTTTATTGACAGAGTTTGAGCAATGTGATCTCTTACAGGGCAATTTATCACACTGATAACAATCTAGTCCTCACGATATACAAGCTGGACTCACCCTACAAAACACTAGATCCAGCTGCTACTTTCTTGCAGCCTACTTGGCCCTATTTCCTTGTGTTGATCTCCACTACCTGGCCCGAATTCTTTACACATAGGTCTCCACTGACTGACCCAAATTCTTTGTGCACAGGCCTCCTAATCTCTAGCGCAAAGGGCCTCTTATTCTTTAGGACGCAGCCCCTAACTCCTAGCGCAAGTCTGCACAAGAAAGCCTCTTCAAAACTGTGTATTGGCTCCTCCAAAGTACACACTCACAACAAGGATGATCTCACACAAAATTGTGCTCGCTTTCACAATCTAGTGAGCTATGCCTTGTCACAGTCCTTCATGAGCAAAACAGCTTAATTACAATTGTGCCTTCTTCCTCCTTTCATCACTTCAATCCATGCTAAATCTAGCAAATACAAATTTAGAACAGCAGTTGTGATTGACTTGTTAATTGAGTTTAACTGACTCTCTAACTCGTCCTTGCCTCAATTAGAAACCGAAGCTCCCAACTCGTCCTCTTCTAATCTCGGACTGCCACACGATCCTGTAGTTAACTGAGCAAGGATCCATGTGATTGAAGCTCCATCACTACGCATGAATTCTCCATCTCCATGAACTCGTCCATGGTAAAAGGAAAAACAAACTCGGTTTTTCTGGCTAAGGCACGAGCCAGAGAAGACCTTCTCTCGCTACACTTTTCAACACCTTGCATTGAAACCGTGTACATGCATCAAGAGTAGCATCTATCCCTTGGGATTCATATACTATGACTCGAGATCTATGCACTTGCTTGTTGAATTTTCTACAAGATGAACAGTAGAAACCAATTTTCTGATTTGATAATTACTTCCAAATGATCATTAACAATTTTATCATTATGTCCCTGATACCATTGAGCAATTATACACAGAAAATCTCAACAGTAATGAAAATGGTAATATCATAAAGAAACAACAAATTTACCTTGGGAATTCCAAACTTGGGAGATAACCCAACAACTTTTCTTCTAGGATAAATTATTCTTCAACAAGGTTCATAATTATAAAAATTGTCTAGAAATATATGCCAAAATCCAAGTTCAAATACTCGTCAATTCTGGTCAAAATTCCAGCCAGTAAACATTGGTCAAACCACCCAAAAACAAAGAAGTCAACATTGGTCAACAATCAAAAATTTTGGTCAACAGTCAAGCTCAATTCTGTGGTCAAAGTCCTGCGGTCAAATAAATACTACACCCATCCTCAGTCAACAATCACACTAGAATTCGATCAAACTACAGATAACTTGGTCTTCTTCTGTTCACATGTGCAATTGTCTTGTGGAGAAGATGTGTTGATGATTCGTTGCTCAAAATGAAGAGTCTCCTCATGAATTTATACATGTCAAGTGGGTGAATTTTGACCAAGGGTCACACCCTTTCATGGTGGGGCCAACTTGATAGTTTCAAGTCTACATGAAGCCCAAAAATAAAATAAAAAATATTTTAATTGCCATAATTCTTTTAGGCTGACTTGGGATACCTCTTGGCATGCGGGAATACCTCCCTATTGGACATTGGATAAACCAACGCTCCCTGTGTGTTTCACGACATGGACTAGCCACCTCTCGTAGATCCTTATCTCTGGCAATGCGATCGTTGACTAATACCTGCAGGTTTTGGTCTAACGACAATCGTGATTCCCAACGAGTGGTATCAGAGAGTAGGTCACGAGTTCGATACACACTCGGCTCGCGTTGGGGCAGATATTTTTGGACATTGGATAAACCAACGCTCCTCGTGTGTTTCACGACATGGACTAACTGCCTCTCGTAGATCCTTATCTTTGGTGATGCGATCGTTGACTAACACCTGCGGGTTTTGGTCTAACAGCAATCGCGATTCCCAACACTCCCGATGCTACACAAAATATCAACACTCCCTCTTAGCGAGGGAGGTATTCTCCTTGGCTGCAACATATTTACCCTTAGCTGAAATTTCTCCTTTATAAGAAAATTTTATGAGCTTGCCATGTTGACGTATGTCTATATATAACTCTATCATGGAGTGGGCGATGTGAGTATACAAGGCCTTTTACATTTGGCCAAATTCCTTATGGCACCTTACGTAAATGTATCAATCTCCATTGATCAAGGTCCTTTATGATCCATCCAAGTCCTTCTGGCTTCTTAGGAGAGAATCTTCCCTTGGATCATTCACCTTCAGCCAAAGTCCTTTATGGCTTCTTAGGTGAATTACATCTATCTCCTTTAGTCAAAGTCCTTTATAACCTAGCCAAGCCATCCTGGCTTCTCAGGTGAAGATCTATCCAATCCTGTAACTGCTTTGGGCCATTCACCTCTAGTAAAAGTCCTTTACGACCCAGCCAAGTCCTTCTGGCCTCTCATGTGAATGTATTCATCTCCTCTAGACAAAGTCCTTTATGACCCAGCCAAAGTCCTCTATGGCTTCAGATGTTGAAATTTGGAAACTCGGAGAGAAATTCTCTCATTTGGGAACCCCTTCTCACCCTAAGGAGGCCCTACTAGCCCTTGGAAGAATTTAATTTTCACATGGGAAAATTATTATTTTAATGTTGGACCATGTCACATCAAAAAGTACAATCGGTCTGGAAGAGGAAATTAATCCACCACAACCACATATAAATACGCCTAAGGTCACATCATTTGGAGGCATCACATCACACATTTTCTCTTCATCTGATTGGTTCATACAAGTCTGAAATTGCAGGGCCAAGTTCACACGTGCGAAGGGAAGGGAGAGAGAGTAAATTTGTTGACCAACATTGACTTATGTTTTTTGGGACTATTTGACCAGCGTTGACTTGGATGGTTTTGACTTTGTTTGAATGATTTTTGGATTTGTTTGGAAGGCCGAGTTGATTGAGATATTGACCAAATTTTTCTATGTTCTTTGACTAGCTTTGACTACCGTTTTTGGGCTAGGGTTTCCGCAGGTCAAAATTTGCTTTGACCAGATTTTATGCGCAGACTTTTTGGACAATTTTTGACCGATTTTGACCAAGCAAGGAAGCCACATTCTTTGACAAGTTGACCAAAATTTTTGGAGCAGATTTGACCATTGACTTTGGACTAGTTCGCGTTGCGTTGTCTGTTGACTTTGAATAGAAAAAAATTGCAGAATTGAAGTTTGACCAGATTTGACTATATTGATCTTCTTTGACTAGATATTGGATTATTGTTTGGGATAGTCAAGGCTTTGACCTTTGACTGATTGTGGATGTACTTGGACTATTGTATCTCTCTGTTGAACATTTGATGACAATCTAATAGAAGAAGAATTTGGAAAGGGTTTTCCCCGTTGTGGAGTTCATTTCCCTAGTCTTTGACCAAATCTCCTTATATTGTTCTTCGTTGTCTTCTATTGTGCATTTGGTTTATTGTTCTATCTATAATTGCTTACTATTATTGACTAATTGATTGCTATGGGAAGAAGAATTGTTATAAGTGATTGTTACAACATAGAACATTGAAAAATTAACACGGAATCAGAGCTAAGGTGAAGACAAGCCCAGGGAGTCAAGAGCAATCACCTTTTGAAGATCTCTTATCCGCTCTTGAAGTTTACCTGAATTGGTTAGGATGTCTACATCATATTTCAAGATTGAAGAGAATTTGAAAGACACATCTGACTATGTTGTTTGGAGAGCTAGGGTTGATTTGACTTTGGAGGAGAATGATGTTTTGGAATATGTTGAAGGAAAGGTACTTGAGCCTCTGGAAAATGCGTTTGTTGATATCAAGTCCAAGTTCAAGAAAGGTGAGGTGAAAGCTAAGAAAAATATTATTGATTCGCTGAGAGATCATTTGATTACTTATGCTGCAAAGTTGAAAAAGTCTAAGGAAATGTACAATAAGTTGGTTGGGACGTATGAGCTAAACAACTTGAACCAGATTCTTTCCTTGAAGAATCAACTCAAGGACATCAAGATGAACAAGGGGGAGACTGTGCAATCATACTTCATGAGGAAACCTCAACTCAAGGATCAACTGTTGACTACTAAAGAAATTACATCTGATAGAGAGTTAGTACTAATTGCACTTGAAGGTCTTCGTCCCATTTGGGAAACATTCATCACAACTATTAGCAACAATGATAGGTTTCCTTCATTTGATGAGATATTGGGCAAGTGCACTCAAGAGGAGACTAGGATGATATCTAGAGAGATAACTCAAAAGCATGTAGAAGGGGAGCCCACTGCATTTGTTGCTCAAGCCAAAAAGAGGAAAGAAAGAGGAGGACCATCTATTTCGAGAAAGCCTACTCCAGCATCAAGGGATTCTAATAAAATAATTAAAAGGGACATGTCACAAATTGAATGCTACAATTGCCACAAGCTTGGTCACCTTGCCCGAGACTGTCCACAAAAGAGAAATGCTCCAAGGTCCTAAAACAAAACTCATGGCCACAACAACAACAGGTTCAACAATAGAAGAAGAAGACAAGCTCTTGTTGCTCGTGAAGGTCATCGTCCTCCCAAGAGATCAAGGAACTCAAGGTATGATAATAATGCAGTTGCCACTCAATTTGAATATTTCCTTATTTCTGCTCTTCCTAGTTCCTCTCCTCCGGATTCGTTTGATAACTAGGTAGTTGACAGTGGGGCCTATAGACACACCACTGGTTATCGTGAAGTCCTCTCAACCTGGTTGAGAGGGAAACAAATTTGAAGATCATTCTTGGGGACAATTCTACTAATCCTATAAAGGGGTCTAGTTCTGCTTCATTTCTTTTGGATTTTCGTCAAACAATACATCTACAAGATATTCTATATGTGTTGGGATTGCAAAAGAATCTTGTGTCTATATTTGCCTTGGAGGACAAAGGAATGAAGGTTGCTTTTATAAATGGAAAGGTCCTTACTTAGCCAATGGAGTCTCGCTTGAGGGATGCCTTCACTTTGGGATCAAGAATTGAAGGCCTAGTCAATGGAAGACCGATCAGACTCCAGAGCTTTGGTTCATAATAGTAATCATCAGTGTGATCCGTGGTAAAGTAGATTCACTCACCTTCACTATGAAGCCTTGCCTAAGGTGAGGAAGATGGTCTCTAGGATTCCCTGTTGAGATTTTGTGTATTTGGGGTAGCATCAGTTGTGCTCTAGCTCCCAAATTTTGTGGAGGGACTAGAGTACACTTGATCTACATGACCTAGAAAGGGATTTGGGAAATTTCATCTGGATTGGGAGATATTTAATTAATTAATTATTTTAATGTATTTCCAAAGTCTAAACTTAGGAAAATGAAATAATTAAAGTTAATTAAATTAAACATGTGATGAAATTGTCTTAAGTCACACGGATCAAACTTTCTTTTAATCTTAGCCATTGATTCAAGATTTTATCATGGTCGTTGGTTTCCCAACGAGAAAAGTATAAAGGAAAGGCTTGGGGTCATTTGTAAAAACACACAGAGTCAGAGCACTGAAGCTAAAGCTGAGATTCTAGGGCGAGTTTGCTAAAGAATTCTTAGAAGTGTTTCAGCTGCAGAGAGGGGAGTTTTAGACCAAGGGGATGATCTGATCCCAGGGTCTAGAATCAACAAGAGACAGAGATCAGCTCAGAGAGGCATCGCATAGAAGCAGGAGACGCAGAGGCAGAGAGGGCAGCAACTGCGCAGCGCAGGGGCAGCTTCAGCTAGGCAGGTGTTGCACAGTCCCTCCCAGGGTAGCGTGATTCAGCTGGAAAGCCTCAAGGGTTACACAGAGACCCTAAGAGCAACATAATTAGGACTGCGTCACCCAGTCTGGGGTAACACGGACCTTTCCAAGCCAACGCTGAGGGACGCAGGGGCTTCAGAGGCTAACGCAGGGGCTTTAGGGGCAACGCTGGGATTTCTAGGGCCTAATTTTGACTGAGTTCTGTAAATTTCATTTGAGGGTGTGGTTCAGTCATTATTTTGACTTCAGAACAGCCGATGAGTTGCAGATCTATTTTATCTATGTCGGGTTTTCCAGTTCTGGAACCCAAATTTGATGTATTCAGAAAACTCTTAATAATAAAACCCTCAAGCAGCCAGCAGACCAGTTTTCCCACATTGGGTTTTTCCAGGGATTATTTGTCTAGGAAATCACTGTGTCACTTTGTCTATGTGTGCATGTACTTTTCCTAGATTTGGATTGGTGAAAGTCTGTTATGTGTTTTGCTTCGATATTAATCTGAAATTTTTAGTTAATAACTTAACTAAGTAGGAAGAGCATAACCAGATCTAACAATAGATTTCTGCATAAGTGTAACATTCAGAAATTTTCACATGATATCAGAGTAATCGCAGATCTAGGAGGGTCACCAGCAGAAGACTAGGTTCTTGCTGCAGAAAGTAACAAGAAAAGCAGCAGAAGGGCAGATCTAAAGGGACAGCGCAGTTTTCAGAGAGGTAAGGTTAAGCAGAGGGCAGGCAGTCTAACGCTATCTCCCACAGGCCCACACACTTACTGGGCAAAGGCAGCATAGAGATAGCGTTGGGATTGTCTAAAGCCAGCCAGTGTGACGCAGATCTGAATTTGTCAGATCCAAAAGAGCCTGAAGCACAGCTGCAGAAATTCAGTAGGTGCTGGTGGGGTTAAATTTCTAAAGTTTTCAAATTTTTAGCCTAAGCACAAGTGACAAAGAGCGGGAGGAGATCAGCTTCTCAGAGAGTTTCTAGCCAAAGAAACTTGCAGATTGATCAGAGGATCAAAGAGAGCTGAATCATTATTGATTTGGTAGATTTCCAAGAAGGGAAATCAGTTCTCAGAGGGAGCAAAAGGTGTCTGTTTTGCCAAGAACCATAGATCCAGTTCTCTAGCAAAGAGAAAGGAAGCTCTGACACATTTCTAAGCAGATCGCTCCTCATGGACTGCGTGATCAGGACAGATTGGATGGCCTTTCCAACTTCTCAGTTTGGAAGGCTAGGATCCTGATAGTCCTAGAGGCATATCATTTAAGAGTCCATACAGAGCAAACTCTGGCCACACCGACCGATGCAGATCTCCTAAGGAAGCATAATGAAGCTGTTGGACATGCCAAGCGGCTGATCATGGATGGAATTAAGGACCATATTGTCCCACACATAGCTGAAAAGAAGACAGCTAATGAGATGTGAAAGGCCTTAACTTCAATATATGAGGAAAATTCTGTCCAAAGGAAGATGTTGTTGGAGACTCAAATAAGGTCATTCATGATGACCAAGGGAGAAGACATGGAACATTTCCTCTTCAAATTGCAGTCGATCAGAAATCAATTGACTGCAACGAGTGCTAAAATGGAAGATGATGTGATGGTCAGGACTACTCTCAATGTAGTCATAGATGAGTGGGAAACCTTTGTCCAAAGTATCTTGGGCAGAGAGGACCTCCCAGATTGGGACAGCTTGTAGGTAATTCTGCGTCAAGAAGAACTCCGCAGAATCACCAAGAAGCAGTACAACTCTGAATTGAGCAAAGTGAAGAAGGAAGATGAAGAAGATGCAGCCTTGGCATCAAAGAGGCAGCAAGGAAAGAAGAAGAAGGATCTGTCAAATATCAAGTGCTTCCAGTGTGGTGAATTAGGACACTTTGCCAGTAATTGTCCTCAGAAGAAAAGGGACAAGGAAACTTTTTCTTCCAAGGCTGTTGTGGCGGATGATGAGTCGAAAGATGATGCAGCCATGAGCGCTCATGAACCACAAAAGTGGGGCGACATGGATCTGTAGGGGAACTATAGAATGTAGGGTGGGATCCTTGAGCAGGTCATCTCTTAGATCACATGCGAGCTATGACAACCTTAAGACAGTAGCGGGACAAGTGGAGTAGTGGGTGAATAGATCACGAATGAAGCAGAGGTAGATCTGAAGACTGGAAGAAGTAGCGCAGTGCAGATGCAGCAGCAGCGTAGAGGCAGTAGCAGTGTATGGGCTGATGTGACTTCAGCAGAGCTGCTTACGCAGTGCAGAGCCGCAACACCGTGGAGGCTTTAGGAAGACAGTGCAGCACAGCAAAAGCATGAGGGATTTCAGCACAAAGAGCTTATGTGACTTCAGCAATGCAGAGGGAGTCGGCTTACGCAGTGCAGAGTTGTTGTTGTGCATCATCCTTCAAATGCCAGCACAGATCAATAGCCTATGGAGCTTCAGTGATGAGGATGCAACCCAACTAACTTGTCTGTCAAAGATTGGGCAGGAGATTCAGTTGTTTCTCTCAACAACTGAAGTTGTAGTGCAGCAGATCAGCGGTGGCAGTGTAATATCCCGAAAGGGATATTTTAACTAAAAATGCAGAAAAATAACTGAACTCCACATTATCCCGTAAAATCCATATTTACTCAACAGAAGATTGCCATGTAAAATAAAAACACATAAAACACTGCAATCCAATACCACATAGAACAGGAAGAATCTCAGCTTTTATTATAAATAATAACGGGGGTTACATATAGATCTGACCCAAAAAGAGCTGAGATGGAGAACTGGCCATCAAGATAATATGTTGCACTGCTACACTTCGATGGCCTCCAAAACTGAACTGTTGCACTCTCCCTCCAGCAACAGCTACCACTAAATCCACTGAAGCACATGTTGAAGATCTGAATGATCCTCACTCCAATATCTCTAAAGCTCTGCGAAACTTCTGAATGAAGTCTCCTCAAGAGAGTTGGGTTTCTGTCCAACACTCACAAATCACCCGAGGGTTTCCGTCCTAGGGCTACGACTGAAGTAGAGAACCACGTCTCGAACCTCTCATACAAGAAAATGATATGATCCAAAAGATATCCTTCAATGGCCTCCTCCCTTTCTTTTATAGATCTCTCGGAGCCTTCTAGAGCCTTATTTTAATATTATTTTATTCATGGAGCACTTTTCCCTCTTATTAAAATATTCTTTTTTAATGCAAAAAAGGGTAAATCGGCTACCACGCCTCCTCCGATCACTGAAACCTGTGTCCAACTGTCTCATCATGTAGGTATCCTCATCCCGGTTCCAATGAGCTATCACACTAAGGTGTTCTATCATGTATTCCTCCCGGAATGCCACCTTGAGCGTAATTAACTGAGTTAAGCCCAAAAATAACTCAATTTTGCGAAAGTTGTTGGAATGCATTAGAACGAAAGGCAAGCTGCTCGGATGATGGAATACATCAATCGAATGCCACTGGACATCATGGAAACTCCCCAAAATTCCTCCAAAAATCCCCTAAGCCCACTGATAACACCAATCTGTACCTGTGACCTATCTTCTCCTAACTCTGGAAGTCCAGCCTAACCCTGTCGTAGGTGACACCAAAAAAGGGAATATTATAGACCTTCCGCCCCAAGATTGCTTGCCCTCAACGAATCCAAATATGTGGGCAACTTTGTTGGCCTGCCGCAACTAAGACCCAATGCCTAGATCCCATACAAATGCATGAGTGTTGCTATGCACCTGTGTCAAGCCACTCGGAATAGACCCCTCAATGTCGGGATCCCAAACTAATCTCTCATTGTACCTGCCAACAAACAATCCTCCCGGACCCCGACGCCACCATGGCCAATCATCGTCCAAGTCCCACAGCTTGGACTGCGCACTGCCTCTGGCTGTAGCTGATGCCCCATTAACTGAAGTCCGCCAACAAGCATCAGTGCTCCCTGGATCTTGCTGTGTTGTACCTCTAACTGTATAGGCTGCCCCACCAACTACGTTCCAACTCATCACCTCTCTCCAATCCAAGTCCTGACTCAATCCCATGTTGATCCTGCTCTCCTGAAATCGGGATGGAGTGCTGAAGAAATGACGACCTGTGCCCCACTGCCAGCTGGAATCTGTAACATCTGCTATGTCTAAGGGCCCCTACTCTGCTATGTTGCCTACGAAGACAATCTTACCATCAAGAGGGTTCCAGCTCGTGATCTCCCGCTAATATATCCTGGAAGAAGAATCCAATGTAGTGTTAACTGCATACGGAACATGCCTAGAGAACTGTCGCCAGCTCATAATCAACTCACGCTGCTCTATCCCGTTTGCCGACGAAATCTGTCTGTGGAAGAAAACCCCTCTCTCTACAATGGGCCAAAGTGGGCAAGATACACCGCAAGCCCCATCAATGTACTCCTGGAGAGTGCTACTCCCTGAAAGTACTGCAGCTCTGTTGACTGCATGTGCATATATCAGCACCTCATCAATGTCTCGACCCAAAGATGGATGCTCCACCATCTCCAACAGCTCGTCCCACTCCTGATCAGGAATGTCATGCTCCTGCTGTCTACTAGCCCCCTGCAGAATGATCCCATCAACCTCCAACATCTCCAGACGATATGGGTCTACAACTGTTGTCACCGTACTCGATGTTTGTGCATCTGATAGCTGCTCCTCAATGGCTAACCCCAAGGTTAGCCGCATATCCATCATACACTCAATGTGAGCCTCCATATGGCTCTCCCTCAAAGGACTATCATGCATGATGTGCATAGTATCCTCCTCTGCTAACTCAGGCTCAGTCATATGATGCTCTGGCTGAATTGTCACAAGTTACTCATCACCCAGAGTATCCCCCGTAGAGTCCCCTGACTGCTCACCCTGCATACTGGAATACAGCTCCGGTGTACTGTCATCATCTCTACATAACTGCTCTCGCTCCATAGAAGCATCCTCAACTGATCCCGTGTACTCATCTGAAGAAGAGTCCTCACCTTGGCATACAAAAGGAATGCCCTTTTGTTCTGCCTCCGCTGCATCATCTACATCACTCAAGCATGAGTGATCAGGCCCCCAAGGTTCTTTGCAGATGGAGAAAAGTCCCTTCCTCCTCAGCTCATTTCTGCTGCCCGATCCACCAAACTGGAGCAGCCCCTCCCAGGTCAACTATCTCTTGAATAGCCCAATATTCTGCCCAACCAACCCTTGGGCTAGCTCATAAGCAGCAAGTGAGACCAACTACTCTCTCCTCCAAATGCTCAACAACCTGGTCTGCAACTCTCGGCAAATGGTCTCATGGTCTCTCATATATGACGACAGGATGGATTGTATGTGTGCTATGACGGTGTCTGGATGATGTCTCTTAATGCTGAAGAAGCATTGGAACATCTACAGAATCAAGTCATCGCACTCAAGGTCAAACATGATGACATACGTCTCGAATATGGCCATACTCCATAGAATCTCAAGCTTCTTCTCAAAGGTAGAACCTACATTGTTGTCCAAATCCTGAAAAGTCTCTACTATCAATCTCATAATCCTCCTCATAATATCATCATTGTATGGAGCTATAGGTGTGGTCAACTTCATGATGTTACTGAGGCATGATGCAACTGGAAGTCTGACCCCCTCACAAGGTTCCTCCAAGAATTTGGGTTGTATAAGAGCAAGCCTAGCTGGTTTTAATGCCCAAATTAGTTTTCTCCCTTCTGCTTGGCTTATTGTGGACAAGAGTTCATTAAACTCATCTAGTTTCGACAGAACTCTCCATGTCATCTTCATGTGTTTCAAATCCGTCCCAAGTGCAGAAATTCTGTGACCGATCCCCAATTCTTCCTGCATATCTTTTGGCTGTTCTTTTTGAAAGATGGCATATATTCCTCTTAAAAAGGGTCTGCTGTTCTGTTTAGTTTTTGGTTGGGGGTCATGGTTCACTGAGGTGCTGTTGTGTGGGTAAAATAGGTGTTTTAAAAACCTCATCATTCAACATCACACAATTTGTCCCCAACAAAATTTTTGAGTTATATGGAATCTGCCTTTGATGAAATTTGTCAAACAGTTTAAGTGCATAATGAGGTAGGTAAAATTGTTCTTGATTCATTTATCATGCTGCTATGTTTTTAGGAGCAATGCCACAAAAATACATTACTCTACTCAAAGGAGAAATAACAGTGATAATGAAAAAGATGAACCTGGTATACGCGTAGGAGTACACTGCCACAGGAGTATATAACATGGTCCACTTGAGGTGATATTCCGGCAAGTAGAAATTCTGGGACACAACCCAACAATACTTGTCTTGGTGATGCCTTGCAACCAATTCGACCTCCTCCGAAAGGCTGCTACAGGTCAATATTTCGCTTAAGCCATGATGAATTAACATAGTTCTGAATGTGCTCAGCGTTGTATAAACAATTCTGCCACTACACTCTACCTTGATTCTGCTGTAGGTATATTTGCTGTCTCACATTACAAATAATGTGAATTTATGCTTTGTATAACAATTACCATGGCTACCAATGATTCAGTTTTCCAAGAATCAAAGTGTTGGAACCAACTCTGTCTTTTGATATATATAAGGGGACTCTGATGAATGACTCAGCAACTGATCTCAAAACTAACTGTCACAACCATGAAATGTTGAATGAAAATTCCAGTACTTGGCCTACTAGATATATCTGGCCTCTTGGGTTTTAATAAACAAGCAGCTCTAGCGCCCAAATTACTACAGGGAATCTGTATCCAAATCTGTCTAATTCACCAACGAATTTAGCCTGAAATAATTAAGTTGAGTCTGCTCCAGCACACAATGAACGTCAACCTATTGTTGGAAGAGAAATAATATCAGACCCACGGCCTCAATTCGATGAAGGCAACCTTGGAGAATTTCGGCAAATGATCATTGGTGAATTTGCCCCAATTAGTTAGAGGAAAACACATCTACGTGATATATATCAGAGTTACCAATCTTCTAAAATTTCTAGTGTGCATAGGATGATTATGAATCACAGATTCTTTGCCTCTTAAAGTAGCAACGACTTAGCCCCAAAGGATGATTGTCTACAAGGTCTGGAACAAGTGCTTGGCAGGATGGCTCAAGAATCTCAACTCGTCCTCTGTTATTTAATTGTGCCCACGTCCTATAGAAGGCTTTGGAAAATAGCATTGATGGACCAGTCTCAGTCACTGAAATCAGTGTGTGTTCCTTGGCACCAATTGGCCTCTCAGCAAGAACAATTGGCTTCAGGTTCCAGCCCCTCCTTGGTGGAGAAACTTGGCCACTGGAGAGAAACAATTCAGCCTTTCAAGACTAATCAAACTCGACCTCTGAATATGGGAGAATTTCACCCTTTAATTTCTCAAGCATACTCTAGCAGAGCATGGCTGTCGTTCAAAAATCAAAATATTCAGCTTATGCATTGGAATCTACTACTTGGCCCTTCAGAGAAATCATGTTGAAACTTGACCCATTTGATGCAAACCTTAGCCAGCACAAAAAATGATTCGATTTCTTTTGGAAGAGAATCTCATGCCGCAATTGATCCCAGACTCGTGCTCTCGGTCTCCTAATTTGACCTCTTTCTCGAGAATTAATTTGTTTGCTGAAACAAATATTTGGTTAATGCTTCACACTCCTAAAAATTTTAAGATATTTGGACCCTGTTGACGCAAAAATATGTCCGGCCAACAATAAGGGATCTCCCCGGTATAAAGTCCCAATTAGACTCTAAACCATTTGTGATAGGGATCCCGTCCGGAGTGTGGGTCCAGCTACCGCTGAATACTCCTTTTCTCGGACACGAACGAGCTTTGCAGACCTATGAACACACGTCTATCCGGATGGTACAATGCAAATGGTTAATGAGTCTCAACAAACATAAAACACTATGAATAGCAAGATGAGTTGGAAAGCATGCAGCCAAGGAAGTATTGCTAGCAGCACATCATCAAGGTCATGCTTGTAAAAAGTTGTTCGAACCACAGAAGAAACAGTTCTTTATGGTTAGAGAGCCCTTCACTTCCTTAAACGATTACAAAGATGAGATAAATGTTAGTAACATAGTTGCTTAACATTTCCTATATAAACAACTTAACATCATTAATAACATTTAGTGAGCTGAATGTATAAACGATATAAGTGGAAAACGCAGATGATTTAATCAGCAAGATATCAGATACATAAGACAAAATATTCACAATGTTAACACATTAACTCCCATCAGATCCAAGGGTGGAATCAAAACAAGTGCTTGTATTCATTCATAAAGAGCGTATTCAATGCTATACAATTCTCTGCTCCTTTGGAGTCCTTGAAAAAAGGTCCTCTTACAATTCCCGAAAGGGAGTATTTATAAAACCAAATTGACCCTTGGGTATCCCTAACTTTTCGCCTTCCCGACCGTTGGTTTACTTTGCGACTTGAGGGAAATTGCGACTTGCGACCTCAGCTGTGGCTGCGACCTGCGACCCTTCAGCTGCTGCGACCTGCAACCTGCTCTACTTGCTGCTATTTGTAACTTGATCATGGAAGTAGTTGGGTGATTGCGAGGCTTGGGCAATCTATCTGCTGCTGCTCTTTGAGGTAGGTTTGCCAAGCCCGATAATCTGCAGCTACTGGGGAGACCTGAGGCATATCTTCTTTTAACCTGTGGAGACATTCGAGAGTGTTTGGAATCAAAGTTTCCCTCTTGACTGTGATCTGATTCGACGAGGAGGCCAGTTTAGTGTATATCCGGACCGGTCTCACAATGAATTGAACCATGTTTTCTCTTGACGCCGGCAGGTCTTGCGAGGCGACTGCTTGCCTCATGGGATGTAAAAATGTTTGGATATCTTTGGAGACTTCTTCCCATGTTTTCTCTTCTCCAAGTGCACCCAGAGAAGGGATGTGGTGTAACTCGGCCATTGAGTCGATGCCACTAATCAAATGTTCATATGCTAACATTACTTTCTCCAAATCCTTGATGAGCTTTTCCTTGGATTGTACCTTTATCCGGATTTGAACTTTGTCATTCTGGGTGGCAATCCAATCTCTTCTAGGCAACATGGTCAGGGTTTGTGGATACTTGTTAGACCACTCCAATATCTTGTCCAATGCAGTAGAGGGTTCCTTTAGCTATGTGTTCCTCCTTTTAGTTTCGGCCTATGCCTTCAGTAGAGGTGCTACCGTTTGTTTTATGGTAAATATTTCTTCATAGACCTGTTTCATGGAGGCCTCCAAAGTGACTAGCTCTCCCTGTATAGTGAGTGATATTTCATTAGCAGGGGTATCCCTGGTTTGAAATTGTCTGACCTCCTCTTGTAGCGCCTTCTTTTCTTGCTCTGCTTTGGCCGTCTTGACTTCAGAGGTATGCAGTCTGTTCTACAAAGACAAAATTTCTTTGCTCATCCTGCTCACGCTCTCCTCTGTAGCTACCACAAAAGCGGTATCAGCTGAGGCAATCATGACCAGATTAGTCCTGGTGTCCAAGACTCTATCCTTTCCTATAGTGACTGCGAGGGGCGTCGCAGGGTCTCGTGCCAAACATCTCCTCTTTTCCTGCCTAATCTTGTGTGTGAATTGATCGTAGGTGAGTCTAGTGAGATCGAGCACTCCCTTATCTAGATCTTTGGAGGTACCCAATTCTGAGAGGGTGAAACGGACAGGGATTGTCGAAGGTATCTCGATGGGCGGCAACTCTGTTTCTCCCCCTGTTTCTGAGAACAGAGTCCTACTTCCTTCGGCTTCTGCTTTGTCCTGTTCTTCCTTCAGCCGGCGCTTTGCTTCTGCCCTGTCTTGTTCTTCCTTTAGCCGGCGTTCCACTTCTGCCTTGTCCTGTTTTAACTTCAACTAGCGCTCAGCTTCCATCTTTTCTTCCTCCTCTTTCTTCTTCTGTTCCTCTTCCTTTTTTCTGTGGTTTTCTTCTGCCCGCTTCTTCCTCTGCTCTTCTTTCAATTGTTTCTTTCGCTTGTCTTCTTCTTCCTTTGCCTTTTCCTCGGCTTCTTGTTGAGCTTCAACCTATTTTCCCTTTTGCTAGGAGGAGGGGTTAAGACATGTACCGGTCCTAGGCTTCTAGGCCTTTGATGATGATGCTCCTCCCAACGTATGGATTCTTTCTTCTAGAGTCTGATCATCCTGGCTAGTTGATTCTTCTGGAGTGGCCTCTCTGTCCTTGTTATACCAGTTCCTGATTCCGTCTTCAGCCGAGCACTCGGTATGTTGGTAACTCCATTTGAATTTTGCCCGCTTACAGTGGGTTGGGATGATTCTCTCAAGATCATATGTCCGGTGTGCTAAAGGGGTTAAACAAAATCCTCTGATTTATTCGGCCTCTACCTCTACTTCCCTGAAATCCTTCACCGTGTATGCACCGATAGTGAGAGGCAGAGTGGGCCATGGCTTCTTCTTACCCTTAGTTAGAACTTTTGAAAATCCCTGTGACATTTGGTAGCATACTTCTTGGAGGAGGAGCTTGTCGATGACGAACTGGGGCAGCGCATGAGGAGCCTTGAGCGACCTGAAAACTCGAATGAAAGTACCCTCCGCGTTAGGGAACCAGTGGGCTACTTGGGTTATCGTCTCCATGGCACGCCAGGACATACATGGGGCATCTCTTCCAAATAGTTCCCTGTAGAGGGCGGGGATGAATTTGCGTGCAATCAACTCTATGTCCTGCTTGTACCTGGAATCCCAAAACACCATTAGATCTTTGTCAATCGTACAGCCAAGCTTTGGGTCCCAATTATGTGACCACCCCTCAAAATGGCACCTTGCACACACCACATTTAGGAGATAGGATGCCATATAAAATTCTGAAGCATACCCTTCATCCGGTGCTAGTGCCACAGATATGTTCGACTTGAGGGCCGCCACTATCATGTTGGCCCAGTTGAAGCGGGTACCGTACACGGTGATAGTGTACATCAGAGAAACCCAAGCGTCGTTAAAAAAGGTTGCATCTGGACGGCCGTAAATCCTACATAACATTGCAGCTACTAATTTGTAGGCCTTCTTGAGCACTGTTGTCTGATATTCCTGGTCCTTCTTGACCCGAAACTTCTCTGGATCCTCCCACCACCCTCTCAGAGTTTCAAGTATGGGAACTGCATGAGTAATGGCCCACTCCTCACTGAAGGTCTGCTCTCGGGGAGGCAACGCGTAATAGACTTCCGCATCTTGTCCTTTTAGATTTGCAAATGTCTTTCCGTTGTGATCCCGGATAACCTAGATCTTGGGGTCAACCCTTTGCAAGATCCATTCGATCAGTTTTGCGCACGGGAATATAGGCGGGTGGGCTCCCGCGTAGTGTAACTTGGATCGTTTAACCTGAATATATACCTGTCGGTCTGGGAGGTCCTCCGGGAATTCGGTCTGCGTAAACTTTTTGTAAATCTGGTACCAGCTCATGCTGTCCCTTTTACCGAAAATGCAAGCTGTGTCTCCATAGATGGGGGGAAACGGAATAGGTCTTTCCTCCTCCGAGATCTCTATCTCAGGACTCTTGTTCCTGTTGCGAATTGTCGGTGGCCCCATGTCACTCGAGGCTGACTAGATGGATACACACTCTAGTTCGGCTTCAATGTCCCCTGGCATGTTCATGAAACAATCCCATGATAAGATAGATGTCATAATTTATAAATATGTGGGCTGCTCTTATCCCTGCTTAATTATTTTCAGGGAAATGGGTGAACTTGCGACCTGGCGACCTTGTGACTGAGTCGCGGGGTCGCTAGGTCGCGTGGGTTTAAATTTTCATACAAAGGCGACCTAGCGACTTGGCGACTCGCGACTAGGTCGCTGAGTCGCACCGGTCAAGATCTGCTTGGAAGTGCGACCTGGCGACTTAGCGACTCGCGACTGGGTCGCAAGGTCGCTCAGTCGCGAGGTCGTTCCACTCTGAAATTTTCCAAAAATGCAACCTGGAGACCCTACAACTTAGCGACCAAGGTCACCAGGTCGCGGGGTCGCGTTAGGGCTGGGCGAACACGCGGCGACAAAAAGTTTTGGAAAACACACAAGGCGCCCAAAAGATCGTCGACCAAGTCATAGAGACCTTCATTTGATAGCGAGGCAGGGTCCCTGAAAGGGGGGAGGGGGCAGATAAGTTTCTTAGAAAGACCCACAAGGATGTGAAAGGTGAGAATCCTGAAGGGGGGAAGGTAGGTTTGCAGAGGGATTGCCAGTTAGCTTGGTCAAAGGCAAACAGGGTTAAATAGTTTAGGGCAAGGGTAAGAAATAGTAACAATTATCTCAGAAAAGAAACAACAGGAGGATTAGGCAACTTACCCAGGAAAATCGCGCTCCAGCTGGCTTGTCGGAGGCGTTTTCTTTCTTTGTCACGCAAGTCAAATGCGACCTATGCGACCCTTCTATATATAAAGAGGTCACACATGTGGGCAATTAATGAGGGTCGCAAGGTCGCAAATGAGCTGAGTTAATGAGATGTGCGACCTTGCGACCTAAGGGGTCGCAAGGTCGCTGATGTTTGATTTCGGACAGATGTGCGACCCAATGACTTTGCGACTTGAAGGGTCGCAAGGTCGCGAGGTCGCAACTTAGGAAAGTTAACCATATATGCGACTTAGCGACCTGAGGTTTAAAAAAGGTGAATTTAGGTCTGACTTCTCTTTTTCACAAGTATTAGGGGCTCAAAAATTTAAGGAGAGCAAAATTTTGGAGGGTGTTGTAGCAGCTACAACAGACCCATAAAATATTATTTGTTTCACAAAAAATTTCGACCCTTGGCTGATAATTTTGGCCTCCTTTTACAACATTTGTTGTCCGCTATAAAATAATCTAGCTTTCGAAACTTTAGCCTTTGAAAAATTTTGCAATGTGCACTTTTGGGCACTTGCCTTTCCTCTTCAAATGATTTTACGACCCCACTTAAAATAATATGAAAATTTGGCCAACACCCAATTTGCCTTCATAAACTTTGGCATTCCAAATTATTTTATGAATTATTCAACCATAAGAAAATTTGTAGAGTAATTAAGATTCAAAGAAAATTTTGAGCTCAGAATTTTTATTTTTATTTTCCTTGCGGCTTGGGTTTGTCTTTTGTAATAAAAATAGCTCCAGCAAATAGAATCTCGCAACTTCAAAACCCTCGAATTTCCTGTAATTGAAATTAAAACTGAAACCCCGCAGGTTGAGCCAAGTTCGATGCTCTGATACCATTGTAATATCTCAAACGGGATATTTTAACTAAAAATGTAGAAGAATAACTGAACTCCACATTATGCCGTAAAATCCATATTTGCTCAACAGAAGATTGCCATGTAAAATAAAAACACATAAAACACTGCAACCCAATGCCACATAGAACAGGAAGAATCTTAGGTTTTATTATAAATAATAACGGGGGTTACATATAGATCTGACCCAAAAAGAGCTTAAGATGGAGAACTGGCCATCAAGATAATCTGTTGCACTGCTACACTTCAATGGCCTCCAAAATTGAACTGCTGCACTCTCCCTCCGGCAACAGCTACCACTGAATCCACTGAAGCACCTGTTGAATCTGAATGATCCTCACTCCAATATCTCTAAAGCTCTGCGAAACTTCTGAATGAAATCTCCTCAAAGAGAGTTGGGTTTCCGTTCAACACTCACAAATAACCCGAGGGTTTCCGTCCTGGGGCTACGACTGAAGTAGAGAACCACGTCTCAAACCTCTCATACAAGAAAATGATATGATCCAAAAGATATCCCTCAATGGCCTCCTCCCTTTATTTTATAGATCTCTTGGAGCCTTCTAGAGCCTTATTTTAATATTATTTTACTCATGGAGCACTTTTCCCTCTTATTAAAATATTCCTTTTTAATGCAGAAAAGGGTAAATCGGCTACCACGCCTCCTCCGATCACTGAAACCCATGTCCAACCATCCCATCATGTAGGTATCCTCGTCCCGATTCCAATGAGCTATCACACTAAGGTGTTCTATCATGTATTCCTCCCGGAATGCCACCTTGAGCGTAATTAACTGAGTTAAGCCCAAAAATAACTCAATTTTCCGAAAGTTGTCGAAATGCATCGGAACGAAAAGCAAGCTGCTCGGATGATGGAATACATCAACTGAATGCCACTGGACATCATGTAAATTCCCCAAAACTCCTCCAAAAAGCCCCTGAGCCCGATGATAACACCAATCTGTACCTATGACCTGTCTGCTCCTAACTCTGGAAGTCCAGCCTAATCCTGTTGTAGGTGACACCAAAAAAGGGAATATTACGGGCAATGCTATGAGCAGCACATATGCAGCAAATTGAGAGGGAGCTGCAGTACAAATGTTGCAGTGGCAGTGTCATGGGCAGCAGTACAGAATGGCAGTATCAGTGCAAAGTTGAGTGGCAGCAAACCAAGCATCAGCAGCATAGAACCAGTGCCCAAAATCTTGTAATGCATCGCGTGATGTATTGCTAGAGCACACTCCTGATGCTAAGAGGGAGTGTTGAGATTTTGCATATTTGGGGTAGCATCAGTGGTGCTCTAGCTCTCAAATTTTGTGGAGGGACTAGAGTACACTTGATCTACAAGACCCAGAAAGGGATTTGGGAAATTTCATCTGGATTAGGAGATATTTAATTAATTAATTATTTTAATGTATTTCCTAAGTCTAAACTTGGGAAAATGAAATAATTAAAGTTAATTAAATTAAACATGTGATGAAATTGTCTTAAGTCACACGGATGAAGCTTTCTTTTAATCTTAGCCATTGGTTCAAGAACTGATCATGGTCGTTGGTTTCCCAACGAGAAAAGTATAAAGGAAAGGCTTGGGGTCATTTGTAAAAACACACAAAGGCAAAGCACTGAAGCTAAGCTGAGATTCTAGGGCAGGTTTGCTAAGACTTCTCAGAAGTGTTTCAGCTGTAGAGAGGGGATTTTTAGACCAAGGGGATGATCTGATCCTAGGTCTAGAATCAGCAAGAGACAGAGATCAACTCAGAGAGGTAGTGTAGAGAAGCAGGAGACGCAGAGGCTGAGAGGGCAGCAACTGCGCAGCGCAAAAGAAGCTTCAGCTACGCAGGTGTTGCACAGTCCCTCCCAGGGCAGTGTGATTCAACTAGAAACCCTCAGGGTTTACGTAGAGACCCTATGGGGCAGCGTAAGCACTGCGTCACCCATTCTGGGGTAACACAGCCCTTTCCAAGCCAGCGCTGAGGGACGCAAGGGCTTCAGAGGCTGACGCAGGGGCTTCAGGGGCAGCGTTGGGGTTTCTAGGGCCTAATTTTGGTTGAGTTCTGTAAATCTTGTTTGAGGGTGTGGATCAATCATTATTTTGGGTTCAGAACAACCGGTGAGTTGCAAATCTATTTTATCTCTATCGGGTTTTCCGGATCTGGAACTCAAATTTGTTGTATTCAGAAAACTTTTAATAATAAAACCCTCCAGCAGCCAGCAGATCGGTTTTCCCGCATTGGGTTTTTCCGAGGACTATTTGTCCATAAAATCACTGTGTCACTTTGTCTATGTGTGCGTGTACTTTTTCTAGATCTGGATTGGTGAAAGTCTGTTATGTGTTTTGCTTCGATATTAATCTGAAATTTTCAGTTAATAACTTAATTAAGTAGGAGGAGCATAACTAGATCTAACAGTAGATTTATGCATAAGTGTAACATTCAGAAATTTTCACATGCCTGAGATCCGTGTAGATCATGATGGAGTTTGTCAAGGATGTCCCAATGGAAAACATGTGAGGGGACCATTCCCTTCAAGGAGTAGGACTAATGGAATTCTTCAACTCATTCATTCTGATTTGTGTGGACCCATGCCTGTGAACTCTCTTGGTGGCTACCTGTACTACATAATCTTTGTGGATGACTTCTCTCGCAAGATATGGATTTTCTTTTTGAAGCACAAGGACCAAACACTTGACATGTTCAAGGACTTCAGGGCCCTGACAGAAAACCAAACAAGAAAGAGGATCAAAATCTTCAGGTCAAATAATGTAGGAGAATTCATTTCAAATGAGTTCATTGACTTTTGCAAGAAAGCAGGACTCAAGAAGGAGACTATCATAACTTATAACACCAAGCAAAATGGTGTAGTTGAAAGGATGAACAGGGCTATCATGGAGGGTGCCCAAGCTATGTTGCATGATTAAAAGTTGCCGAAGTTTCTATGGGAAGAAGTTGCTAATACTGTTGTCTACGTTCGAAATAGGACTCCTCATCAAGCCTTGCGTGACACAGTTTTTGAAAAGAGGTTTTCACAGGTGTAAAGGAGACTATCATACCTTATAACCCAAAGCAAAATGGTGTAGTTGAAAGGATGAACAAGACCATCATGGAGGTTTCCCGAGCTATGTTGCATGATCAAAAGTTGTCGAAGTTTCTATGGGAAGAAGTTGCTAATATTGTTGTCTACGTTCGAAATAAGACAACTCATCAAGCCTTGGGTGACAAGATTCCTGAAAAGAAGTTTTCACATGTGTAAAGCTCGATGTTGTACATTTGAGGATTTTTGGCTACCCCGTTTACTTTCATGAGTCGGAGGACAAGAGGAACAAGCTGGAAGCTTCAGGAAAGAAAGGTATGTATGTTGGGTATTGTGAAAATTCTGAAGCTTATAGAATATATGTACGTGGTCAAAGGAATATAGAATTTTGGAGGGATGTGACATTTGATGAAGATGTTGCCCTTGGGAAAGAAAGGGACACTCCTCCCCCTACCAATGCTAGAAAAAGGGTTGATGCCATGAATGAACAAGAAGACTCTCCTATGCCTAAGCCAGAGATTGATGTTACTGATGATCCCATGGAACCCATGGACCCCTTGGATCCCCCTCTATGTGATCCTCCTGCCAGGAAAAGACCACTATGGCTTCGTGACATTTTACAAGACGCTGAGAGACATGTTGCTACAAGAGAAACCTTCAGGGAAAGCAAGAAGCCATGTCAATATCAGGGATATGTTGTAGCAATGAGCATCATGATACAAGTTGAACCACACACTTTTGAAGAAGCAGTGACAAAACAAGTATGGGAGGATGTTAAGGTTGAAGAATACGAGTCTATAATGAAAAACGATGTTTAGGAAGTGGTTACGAGACCCGAAGGAAAGTCTGTTGTGGCTTCTAAATGGTTGTACAAGATTAAGCATGGTGCGGATGGAAGTATCGAGAAATACAAGGTGAGATTTGTGGGTAGAGGTTTCTCCCAAAAAGAGGGATAGGACTATGATGATATTTTTGCACCTGTTGCCCGTTATACTACTATTCGATCTATCGTTGCTCTTGCCGCTAGCCAGGGATGGACATTTCACCAGATGGATGTGAAGATCACGTTTCTACATGGCATTCTCAAGGAAGAAGTATATGTTGAGCAACCACAGGGCTTTGAGGACCATGACAGGAAGACTCGTGTGCAAGTTGAACAAAATGCCTTATGGATTGAGGCAAGACCCTGGGGCTTGGTATGCCCGCATTGATAGCTACCTGATGAAGCTTGGATTTACGAGGAGCAGTGTTGATATGAACCTCTACTTCAAAGTAATCCAAGGTGTGCCCCTAATTTTGGTATTATATGTTAATGATTTAATCTTGAAAGGTGGAAAGCCTCTTATTCTCGAATGTAAGAGGGAGTTGGCTTCTAAATATGAGATGAAAGACCATGGTCTGATGCACTGCTTCCTGGGCTTAGAGGTGTGGCAGAGACCTGGTGAGATTTTCCTTTCTCACAGGAAATATGTTGTCAAACTGCAGAAAATATTTGGAATGGTAGAATGAAAGTCCATGGCCACACCGATGGAGATGAACTTCAAGAAGTTATGTGGAGATTCGGAGAAGTTGTTGGACCCAATCTGGCAAATCCCTCTGAGTACCAACAGTTGATTGGGGCATTGATGTTCCTAGTGAACACTAGACCAGACATATGTTTTGCAGTCAACACACTAAGTCAATTTATGACCGATCCTCTACATGCACACTAGATCACTATTACGCATGTGTTGAGATACCTACGTGGGACTATCAATCTTGGACTGACATATATTGTCAGAGATGTGAGACTACATGGAAACACTAACGCTAATTGGGTCGAAAATATAGTTGACAGGAAAAGCACATCAGGGTGTTGTTTTAGCCTGGGGTCTGCCATGATATCTTGGATGAGCAAGAAGCAGAAGTCTGTTGCTCTTAGCATGGCTAAGGCTGAGTATATTGTTGCTAGCATTGCTAGTTGTAAGGCACTATGGTTGAGGAATCTCTTTGGAGAGTTGTTTGAGGAAGTACTAGATACGACCGTGATATACTGCGACAACAAGAGTGGGATCCGACTGGCAGAGAATCTCGTGTTCCATGGCAAGTCTAAGCATATTGAGATTAGATATCACTATATCCGAGATATGGTGCAAAATGGAGCCATAATACTCCATCAAATTTTGTCTGATGAGCAGATAGCAGACATTCTTACCAAGTCTTTGTCGAAAGAGAAGTTCTTGGTCTTCAGAGAGCAGCTTGGACTGATGGATGTGACCCTCCCGGGAATGGGTAATGACAGATCAAGAATACAGAGTTATGCCCTTCCCCGCTGTTTGAGCTCCAAGGGAGAGAAATTGAGTCAAAGAGCTCCTAGGGTTGAGGGAACTCTAGACAATACGTATGTGTGATCCTTACCCTTTGTGGTAAGTTGTTGTTAAATTCTGAAGATGTTCTATGCTAGGTGCAAATATACTTTAAACTTCTAGGGCTTAATGAAAGTAAGATGCAAATAGAACATACCAATAGATCGATGGAAGACAAGCCAAAAGCAGAGATAAATAATGGCGGCGTTACGATAGTCAGCAGGATGCTTCAACCAGCAAAGTCTCCATAAGGTCAGCCAACCCAATGTGTCACACAACCCCAAGATGTCTCATCAAGAATACTCCACAAAGACACTGCACCAAGAAGCCCTAAACGCAGAACCAAGAACGTTGCTCATTGCCATCCAAGAGAGAAGAAAATGCCTCCACAAAAACGTGTGTGAAAAATGAACTCCAAGTCTCTCCAATATATAGGCATCTTTGGGGTGTGTGACACATCTCTAATGCATGTGGGATAAATCAGGCCAACCTTGCGCATGTGGAATAAATTCAAAATACATGTTCTGCTCATCCAATCAAGATGATCTTTAGATCTATCTTGCACCTCTCTGAAAGAGGAATCCAATAAAAATATTAGCATCGTCATCTGAGCATCACAACATGGAGTTTGGACCTAGTTGCCCAAAATTAACAGTTGTATCTCTCCTATTGTAACTATAGGGTGTATTTGATCCTTGTTAGTTATGACAAGTTGTATCTCTCCCTATCAGTTCTAGGACGTGACAGAGTATACCCTAGTATGCATTTTAACCACAAGTTCGGTTTGTAGGGGTTGCCACCCATCAGTTGAATGGGTGAAGAGACTTGGGTGTGTGTGACCCTTACCATTTTGGTAAGTGGTATCTCTCGGAAGTGATAGGATGCAAGTGTTCTACCACTTGATACATGAGGGTCAAGGTGGGAAGATCAGTGGACAATAGGTGTGTGTGATCCTTACCCTTCACGGTAAGTTGTATCTCTCCTATTTTCATTAGATATAGGATGGTAGATTGATCTCCAATATGATGATTCTTCTTCTTTAGATCGAGAGTGTTTAGCAGATGCAGGAATGAGCAGAGACAAGATATGATATGATGAGACTTATGATGCAGTCGGTAATTCCTCCCTAGCTGAGAGGGAGTGTTGAAATTTGGCAGCTCGAGGAGAAATTCCCTCCTTTGGGAACCCCTTCTCACCCTAAGGAGACCCTACTAGCCCTTGGAAAAATTCAATTTGCACATGGGGAAATTATTATTTTAATGTTGGACAATGTCACATCAAAAAGTACAAGTCAACCTGGAAGAGGAAATTCGTCCACCACAACCACATAAAATTTAAATACACCTAAGGTCACATCATTTGGAGGCATCACATCACACATCTTCTCTTCATCTGATTGGTTCGTACAAGTCTAAAATTGCAAGGCCAAGTTCACACGTGCGAAGGAGAGAGAGTGTTGGGCCTCGAATATGCCCAATTTTCCACTATATACTATCGTCGTTCATAACCTAAATTCTAACACCTTTACACTCATTTCACAACATAATTCCATCACTTGTCGCCAAATCACATCTTACGCCTCGTGGTTGATTATAATTAGTTTTATTAGCTTTTCTATGATTAGAGATGATTTAGTCGTGATTTACTAATGATGGTTTCACTAAGTTCATTTGTCGCAGGGTTCTTTTGCTGAAATTCTCCACAAATAAGTTACTGCAGGTTGAGTACGGAACAAAACTTGTTGTAGGTGAAAATATGAATTTTGTGATCAAATGGAAAAGAATCTTGAAATTCCAACACGCAAGTTTTGTTTAGAGCACCCTGATTCAGGTAACTCAAAAAAAGGTTTGGCAAAATTCGACATTATGAGGAAGTTATGGTCAGGGGAATATTCCAATACTTCTTAAATACAGGACGGTCTGAACATGTTGGGTCAATTCGAGTTTGGCCTGAACGGGTCAATTCAGGTTCGATTGTGCACGCTTTTCCTGAACGACCTTGTGATAAACAGAGCAATTAGTTCCTCCATTCATGCATGGATCAGAACAAGCCCAACCATAGCTCTCTAGAAGGATTGATTTAGGAATGTTTTAGTTTTGTTGTTATGATAAAATAGCAATAATTTGTATTTATAAAAGGAGATGTAAAGAGTTGAAAGAGAGGAGTATGTAGCGCAGTGAGAGAGGTATGTAGAGAAGGAAGCGAGAAGTACGCAGAGGAGAGGAGCAGGGTGCGCACAAGCATAGCAGGGATTGATGTAATAATTCAGATTTTGTATGCCATCACGCTGATTTAATACAAGTTCCGACATTTTTTCTGTTGTGAGTTATTTATGATTGCATTTTAGATTTCGCTTTTCTTGAGCTAATTCACCTTGCTCTAGGCGTGGAAAGGGCCCACCACTCCTGGAACCAAGGTCATCATTAGTTTAGATTCAGAATTAATTTGTTGTGTCAATTCCTCATAGCGTAGCATTCGATTTAAATGGATTGTCATAATCCCTTACTTAAAACCATTTCGTACTTAAAACTGTTTTGTACTTAAATCTGAATTGCAAGGTTCTGTACTTATATCTGAATTGCAAGATCTCATAGAATTTTTGTTATGATTTAGGCCTTTGCTTTTAGAGTGTGTGCAATCATTTTAATTGTGTTTCATTTTGCATATAGTAGTTAGGATTTCTTACATTTGTCATTATAGATAGTAGTTAGAATTCCTTTTCGAATAGTAGTTAAAATTCCTTTCAAATTCGATAGCAAATAAGTAACGTAATTGTAATTATAAACAGAGGATGTATTACCATTTAGGATTCTTTCCAGCATTAAATTAGGAGGTCAATTTGATAGGTTTATTAATAGAAGATTTCAGTTTCTTTGGGCATCATTAATTTAGATTGCTTATGAATTATTTTAGAAGTTTATATGTTTAAGCAATTTCATTGAATGTCTTTCCTTGATTGAATTAAATTAGAAAGCTTCGGAGCTTAATTACAATCACGTTCACTAGCTTAATTCCAATTTCGCATTAACTAGCTTAATTTAGAGTTTGAGTTCATTAGCTTAGTTTAGATTTAATCTTTATGCCTTTTGATTTAGTGATTCATGTTTTGTCTTGATCAGCGTTAGAATAGATAAATCATTTGAATTCCGTAATCAACAATTTTATAATTGAAATGATTTGTTTATGTACTTAAACAATGAGTTGATTTCTTACCCTAGTTTCGGATAGATGCTCTAATCCTGCGTTACCTGCGTTTGCACCTCGAAGCTTACGAACCCCGGATTGATAATTCAATGTTGGAAATTATAGCAATATATTTCCCCAACATAGAGAGAGAGAGTAAAGTTGTTGACTAACGTTAACTTTTGTTTTTGGGATTGTTTGACCAATGTTGACTTGGATGGTTTTGACTTCGTTTGACTAATTTTTGGATATGTTTGGAAGACTGAGTTGACTAAGATACTGACCAAATTTTTTTGTGCACTTTGACCAGCATTGATTGTAGTTTCTGGACTAGGGTTTCTGTAGGTCAAACTTTGACTTTGACCAAATTTTTTAGGTAGACTTTTTAGACTGTTTTGACTGATTTTGACCAAGCAAGGAAGCTCGCATTCTTTGACAAGTTGACCGAACTTTTTGGAGCAGATTTGACCATTGAATTTGGACTGGTTAAGGCTGCATTGACTGTTGTTGACTTTGACTGAAAAAATTGCAGAATTGAAAATTGACCAGACTTTACTATATTTCTCTTCTTTGACTAGATATTGGATTATTGTTTGGGATAGTCAAGGATTTGACCTTTGGCTGATTGTGGATGTACTTGGACTATTGTATCTCTCTGCTGAACATTTGATGACAATCTAATAGAAGAAGAATTTGGAAAGGGTTTTCCCCCTTGGGATTTTTTCCCTGTTCTTTGACCAAATCTTTGTGTCTCTATTGTTCTTGGTTGTCTTCTATTGTGCATTTGGTTTACTGTACTATCCACAATTTCTTACTATTATTGAATAATTGATTGCTATTGGAAGAAGAATTGTTATAAGTGAGTGTTACAGCATAGAACATTGAAAACTTAACACCAGGAGACGGTTTGCCTAATCCTGTAAAAACATCATCACTCCCTCTCAATGAAGGAGACATTAGCATCACGCCAAGCTTGCCTTTGAAGTTTACAAATTTCACTCTAGAGTCTAGACAGAGGCTTGGGGAGAATGTCAACAATATGTTCATCTTTAGATAAGTATTGGAGCTCCATTGCTCTTCTTTGCACCATGTCTCGGATGAAGTGATATTTGATCTCAATATGCCACGACATGTCATGAAAAACTAGATTCACTAAAAGCTTGACACATCTTTGATTATCACAAAATATCACGGTCGTCTCGAGCTCTTGAACAAATAATCCTGCAAGTAGCTTTCGAAGCCACACTGATTTAGGTGGATATGAGTGGCCACCCGCCTATTCCAATTGGACCCCCACCATTGTTTCTTTCAATTTTTTAGTTTCCTTAATTGTAGCACAATTTACTATTTTTGGCAATTTTTCAGGTCCTAAACTTCCGAAGCTGTTTTGAGGCCCTAAACGATGTTTTTTTGGGAAAATCATTTCGAGGCGAAAATGAGTTGAAGAATCGATTTTCGCTGTCAGCAGTATAGTCTTCGGATAGATATTTCTAACGAGGTATCATGTGCGTCAAACGGAGATCGTATGCGAAAGTTACAACCCTGGGAAATTGATGTACCAATTTACCCAACGAGGCCTGTTGTCGCACAGAATGTCTAGGCATCGCGACAACGACTTAGATCGGGGGCTGTCACCCTGATCCCCAATCTCTCTATTTAAGTTGTATCCTTGCAGACTAAGGAGGGTAGACCCTAATGAAACGGAAGAAAGAGAAGTGGTTGGCAACCAACTAATTCAGGAGACAGTCAAACGACCAAGTGCTTTTAAGATTTAACGAGATTTTACAGATTCGATTAGATTAAAAGTTTAAGACCAGTGCCTTGTGGAGTCAAATTATCACGTTACGAAATTAAGATCAAATAGTTGATAGATAACTGCTGCTAAAAAGGACAATTATCCTGTTATGAAAATACCAATCCACCACGACAATATTCAGCGCTTCAATTAAATGCTCAATTTATCAAACTGAAAGCTAAGCCTTTTTCAATAATGTGATTTAACCTTCGATCAAATATCAGCTCATAATGCATTTAAACAAAACACTTTCATAATCCTTCAATATCATGCATTAACAATGTTCGACCTAGGAAATAAAGACATACATTTTATCATCACTTGAAATATTCTCAAAGTTGACTAGGCAATTAATATCAATTTCAAGCAATTAAAACCACAGTTACAGCTCATTAAACGACCATCAATCCCAATAAATGTTGAGCATGAAAAATATTTCGAACCAGATGCGAGATTTAAACAATTTAAATTCCGAAAAGATATTATCATGAGAGGACCATCGAATTTAAATGCTAAACATTTCCAACAATTCTGAATTAAAATGATATTCTTAGTAATTCCAATCGAGAAATTTGAATTTAGTCTATAGTCAAACTTTAGATAAAAAACTAAAAGGTTCACCTTTGACTATGCAATAATTTAGATCCTTAACACCCAAGACCACTTCCAAACAAAAATTTTAAAACAAAACTTTCTAATGTTTAAAAGTTAAAAAAGAAAAAAAAAAAATTTAATTTTTTTTTTCTTAATTTTGAAAATTTTGAAAAATTTTATGGTTTTGAAATCTTTTAAAGTTCATCCTAATTTTAAAGTTTGATTTATACAAAAGTTAACAAAATCTAAATGATATATTCTAAAACAGAAAAACTAAACCAAAACTAAAAAAAGAAAAAGAAAAAGAGAAACTAAAAGTCACGTTAGAAATGAAATATTAAAGCAGACTTTAGGGAAAGTAAAAGAGATAAAAGGTGAATACGCTTTGTGTGTGCAGATGGATAGTGGAATCGAGAGGGCCAATGGCAGCGTGAGTGCACGCAGGTGATGAGGACGGACTGCAGAGAAGGCAGAGCTCAACAGCGACAGGATGAAGAATGCGGGAGCAGAGGATGGTGGACAACGATGGGGAGCCACGGATCTGGCAGCGTAAACACGTGAAGAAGCTACGAGGGTTTGCAGCGCTGATGGACGGAAAGGTTGTGTGAGGAAATGAAGGCAGACGGCACGGATAGGTTTGGAGGCAGTGTGAAGAAGATTGTTGAAGTGGCAACGTAAATGGGCAGCTTGAAAATCTGAAGATGACAGCAATGGGAGGAGCAGCGAGCAGATGAACGCTGCGAGGGACACAACAAGGAGAGCAGGGAACAAGACTGTGTGAATGTGTAGATGGTAGTCGGCAAGGAGATTGGGCAGCTGACAGAAAAAACGCAGGCCAATGGGAATACGGATGAAAAGCCAATTTCAAGCAATGACTAGAAGCATACAACGCAGACGCACCAGTACACAAATCTTCGATTTTTTCTTGACAGATTTGATTTAAAGTAAATGCTCCTGAAAGATATAAACCTTGAGGCAAGATCCAGCTTAGATCTGCAACCAAATTGATCCTGAGGCCAGATCTTACCCTCCAGGGCCTAGATCTGGCTCAGATCTAAAAAAAAATCTTTGAAAATCTCCCCGTAAAACCTGCACAAAACCAGAAACAAGAGACCCAAAAACCCAGAAATATGCAAAGAAAATAAAACCCTTAAACCTGGTGAGTAAAACAATTAACGATATTTACAAATCTACAATGCTATTTTACATATCAAGGCCCTGATGGCCAGATTTTAAACCATTTAAAACAATTAAAAAGAGAAATTAAGATAGAGGCACAAGCCCAAGAAGAACCCTGCAAAAAATTGGAATTTAAGATAAGCCCAGGGAAATAGATCCAGAGGGCTCTTCAGATCATATTTCCTTGGGAGTCAGCTGGTCCAACCTAGGACTTCCCTAAACGCCCAATTCTAAATCCGGAAGATTTCTGCACACTTAAAGTTAAACTGTTAAATTAATAGAGAAATAAGATAAAACATAAAAATTTCAAGAGCCAGAGATAACTGCTAACTCAATCCAATTAATATTCCTACCCTAAATCCAGTAACCTAAGCAAGATACATGTGCAATAGATTACTCTATAAGAGCCATTAATTGAAAATTCATTAAAATAATCACCAGCAGAATATTAAAAACAAGTTTACCATAAAATGTTGAAGAGGAACATCACAATCAAAATAAAACCCCAAAGACTTCGTTTTGTATTATTCCAGAAAATATTACAGGAGAGCTTCAAGAGCAAGTACATGATCAAGAGATCGGATGACTAAAAGACTGACAAAGACCTCTAATTTATAAGATAAAATCTCCAACGGCTAGTTCGGTTGATCCATGTCAAAGTAATCTCAACCGTTAAAAAATATTTAATCATCTTTTAATCTCGTCCGTCGAAATTATAAATTTTTGAGGAAATTTTAATTTATCATTTAATTCATTTTTAATTAACTCAAAAATAATATTTTTGAGTTAATTACCTCAAAAATTTGACTTTGACTTAACCACCAATGCCCAAGGGTCCACAGTTTCTTGAAATTCTCAATATTCCTTTGGCTGGGATCTTTAAAAAATTATTTTTTAGGGACCCACGAATTTTGCCTTTGAAGAATTTTAAATCACGTAGCACTTAAAATTAATTAAATTTTTGGCTTAGGATTTTTAATTTAATTTGGCCAGAAAATTTAATTAATTGACATGAGAGGAGATTTAATTATTTTTCCAACCCTCTTTACATAAGATAAATACATTTTAACACATGAAGGGGGGAACCCATTCCTGATAGACCCTCAAATAGCTACCCAATTCTGCGACTCAAAACATGATCTAGTAGACCAAGTAGCTTGTAATAAAATAATCTAGCCAATTAGTTAGGATTATTCCCAAACTATTTTTACAAAGACTCGATAGAAAACTCTAGGACTCACTTAGTATCTTGACGACAAAATCCACCCTAGCTTTGGGGTGAAGCTGAAGGGAAAAACTCTGATGATCATTTGTGTCTAGAAACACAAATGAATCAATGAGACAAAAAACCTCCTAGGATAGAAATCATCACCAAAATACTAGGCTTACCTAGTTTGTTACATACATGGTGGTCTTACTTACATCATTTACATCATAAACATGCAAAATAGGTTTACATCGTTTATAAAACTGTCGACTGATGATGAAATCTGAATGGCGTGAACACCTCGAACATGATGAATCCCATTTGCAAAAATGGGGGTGTACTGCTATGGGGTCGTTGACACAGAATGGTCAACAGGGCCCATAGTTTGGTGTTTCAACTCCTAGGGTTAGGTTTTTGGATGTTTAGGATTGGTTCTCAATAAAAAATAGGCCTTTGAGTCTCATTTTAACACAGTTTAGAGGCTTGTATCTGCCACATCTCTCCTCATAGATAAGCTACCAATGCCCTAGCTAGTTTATTTCCATTTTGTCTATAAGCATATTCAGTTATATAATATTAATGAAATGAAGTATTATTTCTGCTGCATCTTTGCGTTTATGTGTATTTCAGTATTTTATTGCGTTCATGCATAAGTCCAGATTACACACTACGTCCTGACTTACAGCACTGGCTGCGATATACTCTGCCTCTATTGTATTGAGTGTGACTGAAGTCTACTTCCTGCTAAACCAAGAAATCATAGCAATTCCTAGGTTGAAGCAACACCCTGATGAGTTATTCCTATCTTCTGCACTCTCGACCCAATCTGAATCCATATATCCCTGCAGCTTCACTTCACCACCTGAGACATATCTCAATCCATATCCAATTGTACAGTGCAAATACCTCAACACATGTTTTGTTGCAACCAAATGTATTTTCCTCGACTCAACCATATAGTGTTTACTGCAAAACAAATGTCTAGCCTAGTGTAAACCAAGAACATCAAGGATTCGGTCAACTACCTGTACACAGTGGGATCTACCAAACCTGAATTTGAAGCGGAATCACTCAGCTTCTTCAGATTGGTCACCATAGGTGTAGCCATGGACTCATAGTCTATCATACCAAATCTCCTCAAGATCTGAACAATGTACTTCCCTTGTCCAAGGAAGATCTCACCAGATTGTTGCCATATCTCCAATCCCAAGAAATAGTGCATCAGGCCAATATCCTTCATCTCAAACTCTGAAGCCAACTCCCTCTTGCACCCAATGTTGAGTCTCTCTACCCCAGTAAGGAGCAGATCATCAACATATAGCACCAACATCAAAGGATCACCATCAACAACCATGAAGTAGAGGTAAGGATCTACATCACTCTTGGTGAGGCCCAAACTCATCAAATATCCATTAATCCTGGAATACCAAGCCCTGGGTGCTTGCTTGAGTCCATACAAATCCTTCTTCAATTCGCAAACATGGGACTTCTTCCCATGTACCTCAAAGCCCTGAGGTTGCTCTATGTACACTTCTTCCTTAAATACACCATTGAGGAATGTGGTCTTTACATCCATTTGATGTATCTTCCAACCCATAACAAAAGCAAGAGAAACAATAGTTCTAACATAAGTGTACCTAGCGACTGGAGCAAACATCTCATCATAGTCTACTCTCTCTTTTTAGGAAAACTCTCTTGCCACAAATCTCGCTTTGTACTTCTCGATGTTGCCATATGTTGCATGCTTGATCATATAGATCCACTTGGAGGTTACTACTAACTTCCTCTCTGGTCTCGCAACTATTTCCCACATATCATTCTTCATCATGGCCTAATACTCCTCCATCATGGCATCTTTCCAAAGCTGTTGGCATGCTGCATCCTCATAACTAGATGGTTCATAATCAATGATGTGACTCATCAATGCCATATTGTGTTGGAAAATGTAACTAGTTTTGGTCTTCATAATTGTCATTATACTTGTGTCAATATGTATTTCTTACGTATCAAGCAAAAGAAGAAAGAAAATTATTATTTTCAAGCATGGGCTTCATGCTTTGTTTGATTGATCTTCTAGGTAAAGCATATTCTTCATGCTTCTAGGGTTCGTCATGTCATAAGATTTATTGTCACGAGTCAAGAGTCAATGTCATGTATATAAGACCCATATGGGCAAGATGTACCATGTAAAAGAACTTATTTTGAGTCAAGAAAGTCAAAATAAGTCTCCTAGCACAAGTAAACCCTACTAGAGACAAGTCAACCTAGAGAGGGGTAATTCGACCTCACAAGAAGCCTATATATAGAAGGAACTTCAACCTCATTCGACACACACACAACAAGTTCGATCTAAAATAGAAGGAGGATGAAATAAGAGCGAAGAGACGAGGAAAGGAGAAAAGCAAAGCAAAGCAAAGGAAGAAGACCTTATTCTTGGACTATATCTCTCTTACACGTGCAAATTAAGGTTTATCTTTCTTGCTTCGGTAAAGGAATTGTTTGAATTGCTTCAACCCTTGCTAGATCAATCTTCACTCCTTGTTTTGAAACTTATGTGACCCAATAATTTACCTTCTTCTAAGGCAAACAAAGATTTCTTGGGGTTTAGTGACAGACCAAACTTCTTGCATTTTTCAAAAGTTTTTTGCAGATGTTCCAGGTGTTCATTATCTAACCCTAAGAAAACAGTTACATCATCCAGATATATAACCACATACTTGTCACCTACAAATGCTATGTCCATGGCCCTCTAAAAAGTTGCACCTGCATCCATAAGACTGAATGGCATCCTTGCATACATGAAGGTGCCCCAGGGGGTTGTAAAAGTTGTCTTTTTATGATCTTCCTTATCAACTACCACTTGATTATATCCAGAGAATCCATCAACCATAGACATCCTGTAAGCTTCTGTCACCTTCTGTACGACATAATCCATTTTAGGTAAAGGATAATTATCCTTTAGAGATGCTCTATTCAAATTCCTGAAGTCCACACACAATCTTATCTCTCCATTTTTCTTCCTCACATGAACTAGATTAGAAACCCAATCCGAATATCTGAGAAGAACTATGATTTTTGCTTTTAACAATTTCTTCACTTCTTTTTCAAATGGAGTTAACAGTAATGGATTAATCTGTCTGAGCTTTTCTCTGTGTGGTTTGATTCCTTCTTTCAATGGGATCTTATGTTGTATTATGATTTTATCATACGTTTTCAAGTCTTCATAAGACCAAGAAAACACATTCATATACTTCTTAAAAATATCAATATATCTTTCTTTATAATTTTTGGGAAGACCTTTGAATATTTTCACCATTTTTGGCTCCTGCTGAGTTCCCAAATTACAATCTTCCATCTCTTCCTCTTGATGTATTTTCTTTGAATTAACAACAACATCATTAGAATCAAATAATCTTTCAAGGGGAACTAGTCCTTTAGGGAGTACATTATCTTTCAATTGGATAATCTTCTACTCACCTATTGACTGCTTAAGATTTCTTATCTCTCCTTTCTGCTATGTTTGTTCTTCTTCTTGATCTATCTCAGCATCTTCAAAGTTTCCAAACATTGTCAACAAATGATTTATCTGCTCATCATCTTCAAACACCTTCCAATGTTTCACATTATCAGGAATAGAGGGTCTATGTTTAATTTCAATCTCATACCTTAACCTTGGATTCATAGGTGGCTTGAAGGTGCTAGCTGCTACTGCTAAAGAATCTACCAATCTATTCTCCCCCCTCGGAAAAATCTGAAGTTTGAAGGCTTCAAAATAGTTCTCTATCAGATCCCAAACTTCATTCCTGTATGATCTTAATCTCAGATGCTTGGTTTGACAATGATTTTTAATCTGTCTTATTATCAATTCAGAGTCACCAAAAATTGAAATACACTGAACTCCCATCTATTTAGCAACTTCAAGGCTTAAGATTAAGGCCTCATACTCAGCCACGTTGTTTGTTGAATCAAGCTCTAATTTAAAAGAAAAAGGAATGAGGTTACCTTCTGGTGATATCAACAAAAATCCAGCTCCTGTGCCATCTTTGGAGTAGGCACCATGAAAGTAGCATTTCCAAATCTTATTTGAATGCAGCTCATTATGTACAATGGCTGAAGAGAGCTGCTTCTCTGTGTCTTCAGCAAATTCTGCATCTTCATGCAGCATGAAACATGAAAGGTCTTCTTTTTCCTGACTACAAATGGGGGAATTACCTGCATCCTTCTTTGTAGTGGTTTTCACAAACCTTGTTTCTTTGTACAATCTCCTTTCTTCCCCATTGAAAACAGGAATGATAGCATAAGTGAAATCTAATTTTAAAACTCCTCTCAACTTTGCTCCTCAAGATCTTGACAAGAGCATTTCAAATCTGGTTGGAATGTCAGCAACCACTACGTCCATAACAATACTTTTTGCTGGAATCTGTGCCAAAGACACTACCATGTCCTTAATTAACCCAACACATTTCACCCTCTTAGAATCAAATGAGTATAGGTCCCTGTATGGTTTAGAAATCTGTAAATTTAACTCCTTCATGACAGACAATGGCATGAGATTATGAGAGGCCCCTGAGTCCAACATACAGTTATGAAGAATAAAATCATGAAGCAGTAATGAAATGTAAAATGGAAGAACTGAAGAATCTACATGTTCCACATGAGGACCAAAAGTGACTACTGGTTTTTCTTCTTGCAGATTGACAGTATCACCTATATCTTCAATCTGTGAGAGATTAATGAATTGTGAAATTTCTTTTTATAACCTGGTGTCTTAGTTAATTCAAGAAGAGGCACCTGAATCTTGACCTTCTCCAACTCCTTTGATAAATTGAAAACATGAATTTGCTTAATATTCTTGTCAAGTTCTTCTTCATTCTTTCTAGGATTTAAAGTCTGTTCAGGCACATGAACAACCTCCTCCAAAATATTAGTATCAGCAGATCTGTTTTGGGAAGATTCGGCGTGTTGCACTTCTATTCTATCTACTGGATTTACAGGTTGCTTCCCTTTATCTGTTTGTTTTACTGAGTTCTTTTGTTGTGGAGTCGCCATTGGAGAAGGAATAGAATCTTGTTGTTCACCTTCATTATCCTGCACTCTAGATCTCTTTCTAGACCTTAAATCATATTTTTTATGTAACTCTGCTTGCATAAAATCTGTAAATTTCCTACAGTATTCATCCATCTCATCTTGATCAAAAGATACTTCAGCTTCAGCATATTCTCCCTCGCAATCTTCCTCTTCATCATCTTCTCTTGTGTATATAGCAGATATTTGATCTTCAGATTCTTTTTGGCCATCTTCTACTGATTGTCTAGGTGTTGCTTCTATATACGGTGGTGCTTGAACCTGATCTTGATCTCTTCTTTTTCTCTGCAAAATTTGCAGGGATTGTTTTCTGAATTGAGGATTAAATCCTCCTCTATTTTGTTGTACCGGTCTTTGGGAGTTTTTACTTTCCAATTCCATCTTTACTAATTTGTTTAACAAATTTTTTATCACCTTTGTCATATCATCAATTCTTTGATCTTGTGGTGATTTTTCTTTTGCTTTTCCCTTCTGTTGAACCGACTGCTTTTCTTTTACCTTTCCAACTGTAGTCATATTGGCATCAATTTCTAAAGCATCTGTCTGTATTTGCTCAAGAGTAGGGGATCTCCTCTCTCTAAGTGTAAAACTGAGATCAACTTCAAAAGCCCTAGCAAAAACTACCTTCGCTCCAACAGGAGGGGGCTTCATCTCTACAGGTAAACTATTGTACAATTTATTGAATCTCTTGACAAACTCAGAAATATTCTCATTAGGTTTTCTTTTAATTGCATTAAATTATGTTAATGAATAACCATGATCTCTCTTCTCTCCCCATCTCTGAGTGAATTGATTTTCTAACTCTTCCCATGTATTAATGGAACCATTTGGTAAACCTTTGAACCATTTTCTAGCCTCTCCATTTAGGGACTGAACAAAAAGTCTCATTACAACATCAAAATGTTCTACATTCAAATTTTCAGCAAAATTGCAAAACAAGGGTAAATGTTGTTCTACAGTTACTTCATCTTCTCCAGTGAAACGAGGAAGTAATTTAAGATATTCTTGAGGCATGGCATTCATTGGTTGTGGAAGGTTAAGTGGTGCATATCTATTCATCAGGAAAGCTGGTGTTGCCATGTTTACACCTTGATTAACTGCTCCTTGGGTGGATGAAGTTAATGAACCTGCTGTGAAAGTGAATGAAGGCGGAGATAAAACTGATATGAGAGTGGGTTGACGAATAATGGCAGAGGAACCAACTTGTTGAGCTTCTGTAAAAGTAAAGGAAACAGACTCAAAGGAATGTTATTCCAACTTAGGCTCTTGAAAATGACTAGGTGTGAAAGGTGAATCTTGATCCAAGAAAGGAAGCACTTTAGATGTATCTCCAAACCAAGGGTTATGAGAACTGCTTCTAGGAGCAGACAATGTAGGACTAGGTGTTGAAGGGGTTTTAGGTTTCTGAGCCTTTTTAGAAACCAATCTTTCTGGATCTGGAAAAGCAAGGACTTTCTGCTGTGAGGTATTTGACCTCGTGTGAGGCCTTTTGAAAGCCAAAATTCTAAGAACGAAAACATAGCCGAATTTGTCCTCCTCACTGAACAACCAAAGGAAATAATATGAAAAACCCAGGGAAAATAAACTTCGTTTCTTCGTCCCCAACAACAACGCCAAAAAATGTTGTATCTTAAGAGACAATCCCTTGCCTGTGGTAAGGAATCAATGCTTAAGATATTTTTAGAAATATATGTCACAAAACTTATAATATCATATGGTCTTTGTTTAATTCCTTTGGAAATTAATTCTTTAATACCCTTAATAATCTGATATAATGAAAGACTTCAAAATGCCATTAACTGCTGATATCTAACTAAAAGGAAGAACTATAGAGGAAACTCAAAATGATATGCTGAAACACATAATCTATCACCTTAAATTTCAGAAGAAATTTATGTATAAAGAATAGTTGGAGTGAAGGAGCGCATATTAAGGTTATTTAACTCTTACTCACAGATGTAATAAAGAGACCAGCAGCTACTTTACTTCACTTCATTCAAAGAAGAATAAACACAGAATGATACTGGAAAGACAAATCACCATCAACAGATGCAGGAAACTTGATCTTCTTTCATTAATCTTTCAAAAAAGTAAGTACAAAATTTGTAGTCATCCAGAGGTCCAAAACTCGGAACCCTCCTCTTTCTTCCTCATTTGTTTAAATATATACAAAAGCAGTTTGTAACTGCTGGAACTTCTTGTAACTACTCAAACTACCTAAAACTATGTAAACTACCTATTACATTGCAGTTAAAGACTTCATTACAATATCGATCTTTTAACAAGAAAGATAAATAAAACCTAAAGTATCAATCTATTTGCTCAATCTGGATTTGATTGGTTGTCACTGTGTTTCCTTGATTTACTGATGTGTCACCCGGTGAATCAGCCATCCATGCTCTGCACTTTTTCCAGATTTCAATGTTGGTTTTAGGAGAATTGACCAACTTGTGATATTCTAACCTGAAAGCAGTGATATTGTTAAAAGTGGGCCTTTCTGTAAACAAAGTCTTAACCATCGATAACAATTGAAAATGCCTATGTAAGAAATTGACAACTGTAGCTCCTTTTAAGATTGCAATTTTTTCGTGGGTATTGTCAATCTTGCTCTTTGCTATTACTAATAAAGGCTCATATGAATCCCAAGATAGAAGACTGACTTGCAGATCCCAGCATGATGGCAGCCCCGCTCTAGTCCTTTGCTCAAACACATTGTCAAATTTGTTTATAGCCTGTTTGATTTCTGTCAATTTCTTCTCCGCTAACTTCCTGCAAGCATTTTTCACGATCAACTTATTTATCTCCAAAACACGCAATGTTTTATCTTTGATTTCATGTTCCTCTAGCTCCTGATCTGTCTTGGAATTGATAAAATCAATAAATTTCTTTGCCCATAAAGCTCTGTTAAGAAACTTTTGCTTATCAACCAGAATAAGTTCCTGTAAATCTCTAACTATGTTTTTTTCCTCTGACACTATAATCAGGGATTCCCAAACTGTTTTCATGACATCAATGATTTCATTCCACACAATATCCTTCGCTTGAATCAAAGACATGTTTCCTTTCACTTTTTCTTTAAGATTCTTGATTTCATCATAAGCTATCTGGCAATCTGATTTATACTTATTGGCTTCCCCTTCTTTGGCATGCATTATCTTCATCGTTGTGTCAAGATCACTCTAAGTTTTCTTAAGATCAATCTCTGTCATCTTTAACTCTGTGCTCAATTGGGTCAATCTTGCTGATGGATCATCAGTTCCAGATGACATGACGATGGTGCAAGAATGAGATTCAATTTGACCTTGCAAATTAAGTATTGAGTCCTTTAATTTAGAAACCACTTCCGCTTTCTGCAACAGCTGTCGTAAAAGACTTTCTTTTTCATTCTCTACCTCTACTAGCTCTGCTGCCATTGGATGCTCTCTAGTAGGTAACTTTAACTTCTTTTTCAATACATTAATTATTGACTCAATACTTTGTAATAAATTTTGTACAGCTGATTTATCATTAGGGTCCACTCCAATCTTTACAATTATCTTCTTCATCTCTTCATTCTGAGTTGAAAGAGCCCTGGAATTAGCTTTCTCCAATTTTAGTTGTTTAATCACTTTTCCCAACATATTTTCTGCCTTGTGAGCAGTTGCACTTGTTTTAGTTAGGTCATTGACAATCAATTGGCCTGTCTGCATATGCAAATTAACAACAAAGGGATCTTCTTAACATCAACAGTTAAATTAACAGTTTTAAAACCGTTGGATGACCCTACTATCATTTCAGATGGGTGAGAGAAAGCAATCTTCAACTGATCCCTTTCTAAGTCCATAGCAGTCAACAATCTAGTTTGGTCAAGAGTAATCTGATACTCAGCTTGAGCCTCCATACAAACTTTAATCCTCTGATTCTTTTCTGCAATTTGAGCAAAGACTTGCTTGATCAAAGGATCTTGGTCATGAACAACTCCATGTCTTGATGGTGACGCTGGTGCATTCTGAGTATCTCCTAATTGAATAAGGAAACCACGTTGGGTGCTTGGTATTTCTTCAGTTAACCTAGCTCTTTTCTCAACTCTTTGTTCTTCATCTTCAGAATCAACATCTTTCTCTTTGCTTCTTTTGCTTAACCTTTCAGAAATGATTGGAGTCTGAATATTGGTACTATTAGAGTCTGCAAAACCTTTGTTAGCTAACTTCTCCACTTCAGGCTTACTGTCATGAACAAAAGTAGAATAACCATTTTCAACTCTTCTATTAGAAATTACCTTGTGTAGATCATAAGCCCATTTCTCACCTAGTAACAAATGCATGTTTTCTAACATCCTATAGCTTCATTTGTTGCTTGCCTCATATTCACTATGAATGGTCCCACAGACATAGGCAACTTAAATAAATGGCCTTTCTTCATTGGAACAAAATGTATCTGATCTACTTTTAGGCTTTGTCTAATAAACTCCAAGGCAAACAATCTCATGGGGACAAAGATAGGTAATCTATAACGCTCAATCTCGGCTCCATACAATCTAATTTCTGAATAATCATCATACACAAACCAATCCCCAAATTTACAATTAGCACTTAATTGAAGAAACTCTTGGGCTTTTGACAGAAAACATGGAGGAGTAACTCCATTCAAGACCTTATAGGCAATTGGCATGAAATAAGAAAAAAAATCAAACACCCCTCCCTCATCTGGGTCATTTCTTATTATATCTGTCCAAAATATTACTAATTGTTTTTTCTTATTTGCATCCATAATATTTAGCCCCAAATGTATAAATTCTTCTACATTTTGATACAAGAATAAATAAGTGATCAGTGAAGGAAACCTGAAAGACCCGGTGAGGGACAGGCTCATAAGTTGAGTGTTCACACTCTCTTTCCAGTAGGAGGGAATATCTAATAGCACATTAGGCTTCATCATTAAGGCAAATAACCAAAGCACTGAGCTATCAATTTGGGCATCATCCTTCTTTCCAAGTATTTTTGAAAAAAATTGTAGTATTGGTTTGATTTCAGCGTCGAAAATATCCAAAGGGAATTCTTTATCATCTGGTGAAAAACAATTCTGCCTCCGGCTTTAGAAAGAAGACAACCTGTGTAAACTTCTGCCCTGCAAGACTGTCATATAATGATGCCAATGATTCTTCAGTAAATTGGACATAAGATTCAGACTCGGGATAACACAAGGCTTGACGGATTAATTGAGATGTGACTTGAAGAACATTCTCCCCTAAGTAATTCATAAAAAACATTTGCTAGGATACAATGCAGACACTAACCAATGCACAAATTCGGGAAAAGTATGAGTTTTAGGAACACATGCAGAAAAAACACCGGACTTGACCATCGCTGAATAAATGGGGGAACTCTTCTCATTCAGTAGGACTTGCTGGTAGAAGGGTAAATGCTCAACAGTGCACATAATATCTCTAACATCTTGCTCAGTGTCCATAAGTGGGATATGGCTAGAAGAGCCAGAAAAGGACAACTGTTTAGCCATGAAATAGTTCAGGGTGGTGAACAATTAAATGCAGAGGTAAGAATTACATTGACTAGGATGACTTCTTGGACAATTGGGAATGAAAACCAATAAGAAGAAAAGAAAGAACTTCAACACCTTATATAGATGGCGCGGAATTTTGAACATCAATGCAAATTCAATGCTTGACTAGATAGGTAACGGCAACATGATGCGACAAATGAGCTGGCTCCTTAGCCGGCGGCATGTGATGTCTGTGTCATGGGCTGCCTATGTCACTGCAAGAGCACCCTGGAGTACGGCAAACCCATCGGAGGTTTGCCCCGCAGCTATTGAGAGCCATCGATCTTGGTCAGCGGAGTTTTGGCAGAGTCAACTGCGAGAGCACCCATACTGATAACCTGCGGGCTATTTGTGCCTATAGGTTTCCGTTGATCCGATCTTAACTTAAATTCCTTTAAATCCTACCTGATGATTAGCACAGGCATTAATCCCTCGGTCAGTCCCACCTTCACACTTTTGAACGGTATATTAATTGACCGACATATAAAAATAGAATTATTTTTCGGCATATGAGAGATTATATTTTGTCCTATTTTCTAAAGTATATGCTTTTTTTTATATTTTGAAAAATATAATAAAAGAGAATGCAAATGAGCCACAACACACTCTTTGAAGTTGTTCAAAGAAATCCTTGAATACATCCTAGAAGTCATCATTCTAGGGCATCTTTGAAGTCTCCTTGGAGATCTTGAAAACTTTAAGATAGTTGGAGACATCATCAAAAGGAAGGACTCTTGGTTGACAAGTAAGTATCATATTGTCTTCTATGTCTCAATCTACAGATCATATGGCTACATTTTGCAATTGCAAGGAAAGCAACAAGCTCGTTGGATCAGCAAACTTCCTAGCATGGAAGAAGAGGATTGACTTGGCACTCGCAGAAAATGAAGTCATGGAATATGTCCTTGGTGAAATAGCTATGCTTGACAAAGAGAAGTCTCAAGAGTTAGCAAAATACAAGAAGGGAGAAGTAAGGGCACAAAGAATCAATGTTGAATCTATAAAAGATCGTATTGTTCCCTTTGTTGTTGATTTGAAGACATCCAAGGCTATGTATGATAAGTTGGTAAAGTTGTACTCTATAAGTACATCAGGTCAAAATATTTCTTTGAGGAATCAACTATATAGAATAAGGAAATAAAAGGATGAAGATATGCCCACTTATCTCATGAAGATCTCGCAAATAAGGGATCAATTACAAGGGCTTGCGAAAATTGTTTCCGACTCTGAAATGACCATTTGTGTATTAAATGCTTTGCTACCTGATTGGAGCAGTTTTGCAACTAGTATCTACTCTAAGAAGGATACTACATCATTTGATGAGTTATGGGCTGAATGTATCTTGGAGGAATCCAGAATCAAGGCAAAGGATGACACCAAATCAAATGAGAAGTCTCAAGCCTTTATTGGAAGGTCCAAGAAGTTGAAGAAAGGGAAGTTTGGAAAGTCCAAGAAAAAGATAGATATGTCCAAGGTTCAATGCTTTGGATGCAATGAGTATGGTCACTTTAAGAGGGATTGTCCAAACACGAAGAACAACAAAAGAAAGGAAAGAAGTGAAGCTCACACTACTGAAGAAAAGAGAGAAGTTGAGAAGAAGCGAAAAAGAGAAAATCCCAAGGATCTTTACTATTGAAGGAAGCTCCAACTTTGTCAAGTTCTTTATGAAATTTGTCTTTCTTTTTATAAAGTAGAGTAGCATGCATTGTTGCATTCTCTAGAAGTAAAAGCATGGCATCATATAGATAGAAGCATATGGTAGTAAAGAAATTGGAATCTACTTAATTAATTGCTTTGGGAAAAATCATCTAATTTAAAAGGAATGAGAAAATTGGAACCATATTGCATGTTATTGTTCGTCCAAGCATTTTCTAAAGTTATGTTAGAGGTAGTCATTTTGCAAAAAGGGATCATCAAGATCCTATAAGTACCATCATTATGGAAGGTTCTTTGAAAGAGCATTATGACATGACTTGTATATATTCCATCTAGTATGGAAACAATACTTTTGAAGGATGAAGAAATGCAGATGGCAAGTTGCACTCTTTCTTGGGAAAAGAAACCTATCTTCGACAGGTATAAGAAGCAAGCTCATTCAAGAAAGGATGGCCAGATGGTTGTGTGGAAGCAAAAAGTATGCATAAGTAACTCTTCTCTAGGGCAAGGTTCGTATCTACAAGAATATTGCAAGAAGAATTGGATATAAAAGTGTGCTCAGTAAAGTCTTCCATATGGCTCCATGATGCTCGAAAGAAAAAATTTAACATGCTTTGGAATGGATGAAGATCAAGACTCTTTCACAAGATTGCGTGGCATAAATATAACAATATTGATCAACATCAAGTATAATCTCTAGAATAAAGAAAGGGAGTTAAGAATGACAACTCCAACGAAGATGTTATAACTTGGTAATCAAGTTCGATCCATGGACACCAATATTAAGATGAATGCATGGAGAGGGATTCTTGTGCAATATGGATAAGGATCATGTGAAAGGATGTTGATCTTGAAGGACTCAAGTAACCTAATACTTTGATAAGGTAAGTCTGATATTAATATTCTTATGTTGGTTACCTAGTTGACATGTTTTTTTGCTACCTAAAAGGATATTGCAGAAATGCATAATGGCAGTTGAGGCAAGATCAATTGTTGATGTTGAACTCGATTCAAAGAACATTTGGATTGAGTAAATGATTTTGACAATCCTTGAAGGATTATGTCGTCAAGATGTTTACATCATCATCTTGGATTGAAAGGTAGCAGTGTAAGAAGATAACTTGACGTTCGTGTTCTTACATCAATATAGAACACTTTCATGTTTAGAGGAACTATCACTAGCTTGAAGTTTGATAAGGCTCAATATAATGCCTTCATTTATGATGACTAGAGGAAAGTGATATACAAGGTTCATGGCTTGAATCCTGTCACAATATTGAAAGGAAATGATGGCTCGACAACATCAGGAAGAAAGAAACCTCAATATGATGAGATACAAAGGAAAGAAGTTGTTGAAAATTGTAACTAGGTCCAGTCTTCATAATTGTACTTGAGTCAAAATGTAATATATTTGCCAAAAGAAAGCAAAAAGAATTTATTATTATTATAATTGACTTGTTAAAGCATCAGTTTCATGCTTGGGTCAATTCTCATAGGTCAAGCCTCTGTTGTAGGCTTTAGGATTGTTTGTTTGAGTCAAAGTCTATCTTGTCATGTTAAAACTCCTCCTCCATCAAAGTCTCATTGATGTCGGCCTCAAAAGAATCATCATCAAGTCAGCTTCCATAAGTGAACTCATGTCGGCCTAACCTTAAATGGGGACACAACTATTCATGGACTCATGTCAGCCTATTTTATGGACAAACAACTATATATATAAGTGTATGAACTTCGTTTAAATCACAGTGCACATGTTCAGATAAATCACAATAATATTTTCGACATACCTTCTGAGATAAAATGTGGATTACAGTGGAGACTAAAGACAAAATTTCAGTGATATGTCACAGTGAATGGTTTAGTGTTATTTCAGTGGTGTTATCTCAATGCTACCACAGCAAATGATTTCGGTGCTAGTGCAAACACAGTGATGAGGTCTCGATGCAAATATAGTGATAAGGATTCGGTGCAAGCACAGTGATGAGGTTTCAGTGTTATTGCAGTGGATAAACTTCGATGCTATGACAATGGACAAATTTCAGTGTTATCTCAGTGAGTAAATTCAGTGTTATCACAGAAAATATGGTTCGGTGCTCAGTGCTATCTCAAGATACAAGTTCGTGTGCCATTGCAAGGACCAAAGTGTGAAGAAGGATTTCTAACATCTCCCTCTGCGCTGCTGATGCCTGACTCTGTTGTCCAACAACTACTGCATTGTTGCATCTATGTTGTTGTTGACCCTGCATACTGCTACCAACTGCATTTGCACTGCAACTCTGTTGCTGCTGCAATAGAAAAACATCCAAAATATTGAACTAAGTGTTCAGTATGATGCATTTGATACTAAAGATTTGACTGTTGCTAGTCTCTACGCTAACCCTCTGAAGTTGTTGCATTATTGCTGACTCTGCAATATGCCTTACTGCACTGGTGCCAACTCTGCTCTGCGTTGCTCAAAATTTGGCATTCTGTAGCCACTACATTGTCACTCCAGCACTCCTTTGCACCAACTGACATTGATCCATCCTGCTACTTCTGATATGGGCTCCCGTAGCAAGGTATTAATCCAAGAGGTGGACTCCTCAAGGATCTTGCCCAACTATAGCTCTTTCGAACTACAGTTCTAAATCACCCCAATTATCCCCTGGATATTCTGAAAAATCTACTGCAGCATCTTGGTTTATTTTTCCTACTTGTTTTAGATTAATACAAGTTATTTTCAGAAATTAGATTCAAAAAATACCAAAATAAACACAACTACAGCCTACACATGCAGATCATTTACTGAATAATATGCTCATGCAACAAAGTGACACATGGATTTTTGGACATAAGTCCCCGGAAAAAAACCAAAGCGAGAAAACCGGTGCAGCAGATATGAGGGTTTATTATTAAGTAGTTCTAAGTACAGTAAATCTGGGTTCCAGATCTGGAAAACGCGACAGAGAATAAAAGAAATCAAATCTGTAACTAACCTGAAGTTCTAGTGCCAAATATCTGACTGATCCACACCCTCAAACGGGATTTACAAGACTCAGCCTGAATCTGGCCCTAGAAACCCTCAGCGTTGCCCTTGAAGCCCCAGCGTCGGCCCTACTAGCCTCAGAATGCCATCGTGCTGCCCATAGAGGGACTGCATAACCCCTGGAAGAGTGATGCATGCCTTACGCTGGCCCTCGAGACCCTTTGCGTAACTTCTGCAACCCCCTAGAGCCTCTGCACTGTCCTGCGTAGCTGCTGCTCTGCTTCTTTGCGTTGTCCTTGTTGCTGCTCCTCTGCCTCTTACTGTCTCTTGGCTCTCGAGATCAAATCATCCCCTTAGCCAATAATACCCCTCGCTACAGGAAATTCCTCCATAAATTCTTAGCAAACCCGCCCTAGAATTCCAGATCTATTCCTCAGCTCTGCAACTGTGTGTCTCCTCCAACTGACCCTCAAGCCTTTCTCTTATACTTTTTCATTCATCTCATCAACGACCGAGATTAAAACATTCATCAACGGCTGAGATTAAAAGACTGCTTGATCCATGTGACTTAAGACAATTTCAGCACATGCGTTAATTAATTCACTTTAATTATTTAAATTTCCTAAGTTTAGACTTAGGAAATCCATTAAAATAATTAATTATTTGAATAACTTGAACACCAACTGAAATTTCTCAAAACACTTTCTGGGTTTTGGAGATCAAGTTTGTCCTAGCCCCTCCACAAAATTTCAAGGCTAGAACACACCCGATGCTACACCAACTATACAAAATCTCAACACTCCCTCTTAGCACGGATTGTGCTCTAGGAAAGTGTACTCTAGCAATGCATCCACACCATGCACTACAAGATCTTGAAGCTGGATTCTGTGTTGTTGATGCTTGGCCTGCTACCCTCCATGCACTGCACTATTGCTCTCTGTACTGCTGCCCATGCCACTGCCACTGACACTGCCACATCTGTACTACAGCTCCCTCTCAAATTGTTGCATCATGTTGCCCATAGCACTGCCATTGCTAACTGCTGCACTGCAACTCAATTACTGAGAAGTAAGCAACTGAAAGAACTCTGCCCAACTGTTTGACAGATAAGTCAAGTTGCCCTCCACCACTGAAGCTCCCTGGATGCTGATTTATGTTGTCCTCCTGGAGACACTATCATGCTGCAACACTGCACTGCGTGAGCACAGCTTCTTTGCGCTACTGAAGTCCCATCAGCCCCTCTGCATTGTTGTTGCCTCTACACTATGCTGCTCCCTCTTCAGCTCTTCAGCTTCCTCTTCCATTTCAATGTGGCCTTCTGCAAACATCTCCTGACTCATCCCGCTACCATCTTAAGGCTCTCGTAGCTCGTATGTGATCCAAGAGTAGGGCTGACTCAAGGATCCCGCCACTATCTGTAGATGCTTTACAAATCCATGTCACCCCACCTCTTCTCTCGAGGCACATGAGCACTCATGGCTACACCATCATCAGAGCCATCTTCTTTTGATGTTGCAGCCTTGGAATCAGAAGATCCTTTGTCCTTCTTCTTAGGACAACTGTTGGCGAAATGTCCAAGATCACCACAGTTAAAGCACCATACCTTGGAAAGGTCCTTCTTCTTCTTCCCTTGTTGTTTCTTTTCCCTTGATGCAAGGGTTGCATCCTCCTCTTCCTCCTTGACTTTGGCCTTTCCGCTTCCTCCACTGATATTCTGCCGCTTGGTGATCCTCTTGATCTCCTCTTGGCGGAGGATAGCCCACATGTCAACCCAAGATGGTAACGTTGCCCTTCCAAAAATGCTCTGGACAAATGTTTCCCAATCTTTCGAGACTGCATTCAGAGCAGTCCTCACTAAGAGCCCCTAATCCGGAGTAGCACCAATGCCAAGCTGATCTCGGATGGCTTGAAGCCTGAAGAGGAATGGATCTATCTCTTCACCCTTCATCATTTGGAACAACCGCATCTGGTTCTCAAGAAGCATTCTTCTTTGCACGGAGCCTCCTTGGTACATCGTGTCCAAGGCTACCCACATGGCATTTGCTGAAGTCTTACCAGCAATATGAGGAATCACGTGGTCCTTGACTCCGTCTATGATCAAACGCTTCGTCCACGCTTGATTTTCTTCATACTTCTTGAGTGGAGATTATGCACTGACCCAACCCTAAATTGACAAGCCCCACGTTGCCTCTGCACACATCTGCGTCAATCTGGCTGGGGGCTGCGTCACTCCCTTCGATTGGTCATTTTGTTGGTTGGATGTTGATCATCTGCCCCTCTGGTCTCACACCCCGGCTCTCCGACACTAGATCTAACTGATCCTCCGCAAAATAGCGAATCTCTTCAGAGGCTCAGTGTTGCCTGTTAATGGCTTTGTGCTGCCCAGCGTAGCCCCTACGTTGCCTCTTCTTCGTCCTCTTCTCTTCCTTCTCTGCGATGTGTTCCCGGCTCAGGAAAAATATCCAACCGGAACTATCTTTGCCCCTCACTACGTAGAACCAACTCGATGATCTCTACGACTCCACTGCGCTACTCACTTGAGAAATCGATCTCTAGACTCTCTCTGATGTATTTTCCAAATGCCCATCAAGCCTTCTCTTATAACCTTCTCATTGAGAATTCAACGGCCCAAATTAAAACATAATCAAGGGCTAAGATTAACTTGACTTGATCTTCCTCTTTTTCTAGAAGATTCACACCCAATTCTATTAATATACCTTAATTATTTTAATTCCCTAAGTTTAGACTTAGGCTCCCATTAAAAATAATTAATTATTTTAATAAAACCCCGTCCAGGTGGAATTCCCGAAAAACTTTCTGGGTATTTTGGAATACATGTGTCTAAGCCTCCCTACAAAATTTGAGACTTAGAGCACATCCGATGCTAACAAAAATCAACACAGAGAGCAAGGTTCAGTGAAATCACAGTCAAGAAGAGATAATTTCAGAAAAGGTATTCGGTCTACCACAGTGAGACAAGTCACAGTCACAGTCATGACTTCGCTATAGATTTCAAAAGAAGGAAGGCTACAATACAGTGATATAACTTCGCTCCACATGACAGTAACAAGTGAAGTTTGGACTAACTTCATAGAATAAGAATTGGTAAAAATTTTGGAGATGCAACTTCACTCAAATAACAGAGAATTTCTTTCAGTGCAATCAAGTGATAAGGGTTTCAGTACATCATAAGACAAATCGGATCAACTTCAGAAGTGAATTTGTGAGATCACAATTCGATAGGAAGTTTGGTGGTCACAGTATACCTTTGAAGGAGAGTTATAGTTTGGATCATAGGCAGCAATGAAGGAGGGGTACAGTTCGTATTACAATATGAAGAATGAAGAATGCAAGGACATTAAGTAAAGTCCAAACCTTATCTAAACATATTCTACGGTGATTATAAGCACAAGTCCGACGAGATCCTAGTTCCAATGGTGATCCGAAGAAGCACGAAAAGACAAGGTTATTATTTGAGTAGTATGTGATCCGAACTTTCTAAAGTTGTTGCATGATAAGGTCTAGTTATTTGAGACATATTTGAGTCTTCATAGAAAGAATCACAGGCCAAAGACACTATCACTAAAGAAGGAACCAACACTAATATGAAGAAGACAAGAAACAGTGCATTTGTTTTGAGATCCAATGACAATAAGACGTGTAATGAGGTCAAAATTCAATCAACAAAATAAGTCATTTATGATAGCATAAGAAGCAATCTATATGAAGTCCTGTAGTAGCTCTTTTCTTGCAAGCCTTCTCTTCAACATTCAACAGTTTGACAACAGATTCTAACTCAAGTAAGTATTGTGATTTCTATGTTTTAGTCATCTAAAAGTGTGTTTACAGTTTCGAAGAACAGCATCAAGTCCTATGGAACATTGATCTCTCAATCAAAGAAGTTCAAGGTATGTAAACTCAAGGTATAAAAGATCATGACTTAAAGATACTGCTTCATGGAATCCTTACAAGGTTTTTTAAGGAACATCTCTAGGTATGTCTTAGTCTATACACCCTATAAAATTCTCTTAAAAAGTACCTTTGCCTTATTTTGAAATTTGCATTACATTACTAACATCGTTATGTCTAGTTGTCTTGAATTATAAAGATCCTTGTTTAGGGTGTGTTGACCACTGGAGTGGCACCTGATGATTATGTGAAGACTCCATGCCCAGGGATGAACCAGACGACAATTGTACCAAAAAATATCATCAGTTCAATAGAGTGTTTAAACTCTACTTCTACTTCTCATCATATTTCTCTTGTACCCAGATTCCATGCCCTACAGGGAATTGTAATAAGTGATGCTAGTAATGATGAGTTTTGTGTCAGTATTGAGTCTGTAACAAGCCTAGGTAGCCTGGGACCTTGCCAACAAGTGAGTATTACTCTGGGAGGTTTTTTCCACTTGGTTAATTATCATCTTCCTACCAGCAGTTAATAATTAATTGAGTTTTTTCCTACAAATTTACCCCAAAGCCGGAGTACGACTTGATGGTGAGGCCTTGGGTAAGTCCTAGTGTCTAGAGTCAATGTATATTACCATACTAGATCACACAAAAAATTTCGTGGAATTTGGTTAGGTCTAGGTACTGATTTTTTTATTTTTTAGATTTCCCGCAGGTCGAAAATTACAATAAAAATTGTAATTGGATTGTAATAAGTGTTGTCTAGAGAAGTTGTATGGGGTATAAGTAATCAAAATTACACCTCTCACCCTCAAATTTCTACTATGACACACTTTGAGGGGTTAATAATGAGTTTTGGACCCTCAAAACCCACATTTCCTAAGTTTAGTGGAAATTGTGGCATTAATTAGGCTAAAATTAAATAAAATAGAGAAAAATAAATTATTCCATGTGACAAAACGATGTGGAAATGACTTGGAAATTATTCTAAGTCGAAGAGTCGAGTCAACGGACATGTGGAGGATGACTGAGCGCACTGCATCATTAATTCATCGTTTATTTATTCAAAATCGAATTTCCAAGAAATAAAGCGGCAATTACACATGGAAAATTGAATTTATTAAAGGCAGTTGAGCATAAAAAGAATATTCTATAGGATCAGTTGACTGAAGACAAAGTGGGGACCTCTTCTCACGAGCTATCTGGAGTGCAACAGCACTCGACACTTCACTCAAAGGATTTACACTATTCCTTGAGCTTTGACTGCACAGTCACTCAGAGGAAACACACAATTCTCAGGGACCTACGCAGAATATCACTAGGGTCATCTACAAGTACGGTTTAAGTTGGTCCGAGTTTGCAGTGGTGGACTTAGTGTAGCACGGGACTTCGTTTGGCTTATGGATGAGTCCACTATATCATATGGGGAATTCGATTTCCCTTGGTGTGCATAAAAGAAATTCGATTTTGCTCTAGGTGGCTCAATCTTTTCCACGTGGAACTTGGCTTATCTTTACTTGGGATTTGCTCCAAGTTCACTTCTCACATGCATTCGTCCTTGGGATTTGCTGCCAAATTTCTATATAATGGAACCATGGGTTCCCATATTGTATCATGTAATACGAGCTATTGGGCTTGAGGACACGCTATCGGATTGTACACATACTTGCAATATAATACAAAAGTCTTTGGGGTAACTTGTGATGGTGTTCTTCCCCTTGCATATATGGTAAATTCTTGAATTGTTGTTATGTTTCTATTTATTTCCTCGCACTATTGTTTCCTTCATGCTTGTTTCAAGTTATGTTAGTATGCAGTTATCTCATATTAGCATAAGAGTTACTTGATCGCTTTAGGATAAGAAAACTTATACTTGATGTCAAATATATCTATAGGAGTTCTTTCCATTGTTTTTATTTAATTTCATGTAGATTTAATATCTTGTGGTGAGATTGTGTAGAAGTATCCGTCTTTGGTCAAGCTTTTCAAGCGTGAGGGGAAGTTCTCGGAGGAGCCAACCCATTCTTGAAAATATTCAAAGAGAATTCGCATGTGTTGATTTCCAAAGTGTAATCTATATTTTATTGTCTTACAGAGGTTCTTTTAAGTTTCTCAAAGCTCTTATTTCTTGCATCAAAAAATCAAACTTAAAATAATTTACTTTTCAAGTATTGCTCTTCATTTCTTTAATATCTGGCTATTTCAAAGAGCCAAGTTATGGCTAGTCAAAGAAAAGTGCTTGCTCAAACTCATTGGCATAGCCTCTTGTAGATTATTTTTGTAATATTACTTTGTGATTTTTTTTTTGAGCTAACATTTGTTGTTGTAGATTTTCTCTAACTTGTTGTCTTACAGCTACTTGCAGGTTTAATTTTCAAAAAACTACTTACAACTTTGCATGCTTGACCTTGGGGCTCCAACTTCTAGATTATTTCCTTCCCTTGGCTGTGAGCATTAGAGGACATTTATTGGACGAAGCTGAGTGCTTCTTAAGGGAGGCTAAGTTCACTTGGGGTCTCTATATCTCTCTCTTGATCATGTAACTCAAAGAGGCTTTGTCTTTCTTCGTCTTCCTCGAAAAATCTGCATTTTGTTGGGCTTTTGTGGGCCTCAAATTGCAGAAATTTTCATCAAGGAAAGATCTATGGCTCAAGCCAACATTGTGAAGACTTTCTTTGGATTTTAGAGAAGAATTCATAGTTTTCTCCTTTTGGTAATAACTAATAAAATTCTTGGTTTTGGAAGTGTGGGTTTTACCCATTGGTATCTCTATCTCTCCATATTTTTGGAGAGACTTTGTGGCTTGATCTTTGATCTTTTTCACTTGCATGCACCTTAATCTAATTTGCTATAGATTTCCAGTCTTTTTACTTTCATAGCAGGTTCAAACTTTTGCATGCATGCACTTTTAAATTTGTGATGAATTTTGTTACAAAACCACTTATGCTTCACCTTTAATTACATTTTACATGCAATAAGTATTTGGGCAAGTTTTCTCCATAAAGTAGCATTCTACTTCATGACATGCAAACACATCTCAAGTTTGAAAGTTAATTTTCATTGTTCATTAATTTACTTACATGCCCCAAGCAAATCACTAAAATTTTACCTCCAACATAAGTTGGTTGAATAGACATTTTTAGAGACCATCTACTCCTCTACTAACTCCTCACTGATGGGATCCATATCTTTGGGCGAGGGTGAGGTCTAAGGATTAAAGAGTTCAATTATAATCTTGCTTTAGAACTAATTAATAAAATAAAACTAGAGCATTTTTCATCACATTTAGCTTACTTGCAAGTTCTTGAATTTTGCTTTCTTGATGGCTCAAAGTCTCACATGAAATATCATTTCCCTTTTTCAAGAACCATTTACTTTCATGCAAGTATTGTAATCTCTTTTGCAACAAGTTTAGCTTAATTTTCTTGCACTTGGACATTATTTACTTTAGAAAACTCCAATTCATGTTTAATGTTCATCATGTTCATGGATGTTTGATGAATCTCATTTCCTTTCAAGTACTCTTATTTCATGTTGCAAGGCTAAATGCATGTTGGTTTAACTTTCCAGTCTTTTTATCATCTAATTTATATTTAAATTTTAGATCACTAATTGTTTCCTCGTGAACAAGATAGCTTCATGTGCTTTGATTTATAAATTCGTTCATCTTGAGAGCATTTCGGATATCTTGTGCTAACAATCTTTTGTTTCCATCTCAAGTTTACCGTGCTCTCATCTCTTTGAGCATTACTTTTACTTTTGAGCACGTTATTTGTAAAGGCATTGGTTAAATGGTTTGTCATTATTATTTCAAGGTTGCTCATAAATGCTCATGAATCTTTAAAAGTAATCCATTTTCACTCTATTATTCTCCTAGAAACTCAAATCTTTAACTTAGTTTTCCTTTAGGGACTACCCCCCTTAGTTGACCTAGGAGAGAGTCGGGAACAGTGTGACATGCCCTTCTCTGAGTTCCTTGCCACCAACCACACCTTGTGGGGTTGAAGGCTTTTTCCACTGACTTGTAGGTAGGTGTAGCCGGCAACGAGAAGCGATCAACATTTTTGGCGCTATTGCCAGGGACAAGCTTTCTTGTACCTAGGAAATCGACTAACTTTTGGTTTTTGCATGTTGGATTTTAGAGTTAGATTCGTGTTCAAGTGGCGATTCCACTTATTTCATTTTTTGCAAGGATTTATGCTTGAAGCCTTCTTCTTGTAGAATACTTGCTAATCTTGGACAGGAACCTCTCTCTGATATCCATTTGCTCTTTGAGCGTCAAATGAGCATGACATCATGAATGATCTGTTCGCCCCTTGTGATTTTACTAACATTCCAGGTTATCAGAATTTTATTCTGAATGAAACCATTGAAGTAGTTGATGAGTTGCCTAGTTTTCTAGGTAATAATGCCATTACCACTGAAACTCACCTTAGGAAATTCCACCTTTGTGTGAGCAAATGGTGCCATGATATTAACCATGACGACGTTAAAATGAAACTTTTCATATTTTCATTAGATGGTGATGTTATGGATTGGTTCATAGACTTACCTGCTAACAGTTTGGATTCTCTAGAATCGATCATTGATGCTATTGAAGAAAAATATGGAGATGAAAGAAAGATCAAAGCGAAAACTCAAGCAAATGAGAATGATAGGGATCTCATCAGGGAGTTGACTCAAATGATTAAGGATATGCAACTCAACCAAGCTCAAATCATTAAAAACATAGAACTCAATCAAACAAGATTAATAGTAAATCATGCACACGCAATAAAGGCCATGGAGGTCAATCATTCTAATCAAATGACCTCTATTCAAAACAGGTTGCTCGTCATGGAAGAAAAACAAGTGCAATTAATCAACACCATAGAAACAAATCATGCTAAAGAAATAAATGTTATGAAGGCTAATCAAATCATTTTTCAGAATAGCTTGGAGGAAATGGAAAGATCACAAGTACAAAAATTCCAACTTAGATTAGATGACGAATGGGAAAAGAACAAAGAAACAGATCACAAGCCTCCCGATCCATTGAAGCAAGCTTCATCTTATTATGAGGAGGTCATTTCTTCCATTGAAAAATGGTTGATCGAAGGTGACCCGGACCAGAAGGAAACTGAGGGGAATCAGGTTTATACTTATGAGATTGGTCCATCACCCATGTCAGAGAAGATGCAGAATGGAGAAAGGCAGGTCAAAGAAGTCTTGGATACTTCGGATTTTCCATCTGAGCATCTTCAAGATCAGGCAGAAACGTCTACTTCGATTGCATCAACATCAACATCACAATCTATTAAGAAGGAAAGGAAAAAGCGGAAAGGATTTCGTAAATATGATGATCATGTACAACACAGTGTTGGAACTAATCAAAGTCCTAAAATATTCAGAATTGGACAGGGCACATCAAAAAAGCAACCCATGGATCTGTCGGAAAGTAGGCAGGTTCTCAACATGAACTTCATTGAAGACATCTGATGCCATGGAGCATCTTTTTGTATCATATTTCTAACCTTATCCCTTGTCAAATTTTGTTTAAGTAGATTTCTTTCATGAATAAATTGTTATTTATGCTCTTAGAATAAATTTCCATTTCTGTACTTGATTTTATTTTATGATATTTTGAATGGATACTACTAATAGCTATCCTTGGTTGGTGCATGCAGATTCCAGGTTCTTGCACACTATCACTTCATATCTAGCATGCATCCCCATATGGAGCCAAATGTTGACTAGAGTCGCACCTGATGATCATGTGAAGACTCCATGCCCAAGGTTGAACCAGAGGACACTTGTACCATCAAATATCATCGGATATCATCAATTCAACAGAATTTTTAAACTCTACTTCTACTTCTCATCATCTTTCTCTCGTACCCACATTCCACGCCGTACGGGGAATTGTAATAAGTAATGCTAGTAATGATTAGTTTTAAATCAGTATTGAGTCTATAATAGGCCTAGGTAGCCTGGGACCTTGCCAACAAGTGAGTATTACTTTGGGAAGTTTTTTTCACTTGGTTAATTATCATCTCCCTACCAGGAGTTAATAATTAATTGAGTTTTTTCCTCCAAATTTACCCCAAAGCTGGAGTACGGCTTGATGGGGAGGCCTTGGGTGAGTCCTAGAGTCTAAAGTCAATGTATATTACCATACTAGATCACACAAAAAAATTCGTGGAATTCGGTTAGGTCTAGGTAGTGATGTTTTAATTTTTTAGATTTCCCGTAGGTCGAAAATTGTAATTGGATTGTAATAAGTGTTGTTTAAAGAAGTTGTCTGGGGTATGAGTAATCAAAATTACACCTCTCGCCCTCAAATTTCTACTATGACACACTTTGAGGAGTTAATAATGAGTTTTGAACCCTCAAAACACACATTTCCTAAGTTTAGTGGAAATTGTAGCATTAATTAGGATAGGTTAAATAAAATAGAGAAAAATAAATTATTCCATGTGACAAAAGGACGTAGAAATGACTTGGAAATTATTCCAAGTCAAAGAGTTGAGTGAACGGACATGTGGAGGATGACTGAGCACACTGAATCATTAATTCATCATTTATTTATTCAAAATCGAATTTGCCAAAGATAAAGCAGCAGTTACACACAAGGAAAATCGAATTTATTAAAGGCAGTTGAGCATAAAAGGAATATTCTACAGGATCAGTTGACTGAAGACCAAGTGGGAACCTCTTCTCACAAGCTATTTGGAGTGTAACAACACTCGACACTTCACTCAGAGGATTTACGCTATTCCTTGAGCTTAGACTGCGCAGTCACTCTGAGGAAACACGCAATTCTAAGGGACCTACACAGAATACCACTGGGGTCATCTACAGGTATGGTTTCAGTTGGTTCGAGTTTGCAATGGTGGACTTGGTGTAGCATGGGACTTCGTTTGGCTTATGGATGAGTTCACTAGATCATATGGGGAATTCGATTTCCCTTGGTGTGCACAAAAGAAATTCGATTTTGCTCTAGGTGTCTCAATCTTCTCCACATGGAACTTGGCTTATCCTTACTTGGGATTTGCTCCAAGTTCACTTCTCACATGCATTTGTCCTTGGGATTTGTTCCCAACTTTCTATATAATGGAGCCATGGGTTTTCATATTGTATCATGTGATACGAGCTATTGGGCTTGAGGACGCGTTGTCGGATTGTACACGCACTTGCAATAAAATACAAAAGTCTTTGGGGTAACTTGTGATGGTGTTCTTCTCCTTGCATATATGGTAAATTCTTGACTTCTTGTTATGCTTCTATTTATTTCCTCATGCTATTGTTTCCTTCATGCTTGTTTCAAGTTATGTTAGTATGCAGCTACCTCATATTAGCATAAGAGTTGCTTGATCGCTTTAGGATAAGAAATCTTCTATTTGATGTCAAATATATCTATAGGAGCTCTTTCCATTGCTTTTATTTAATTTCATGTGGATTTAATATGTTGTGGTGAGATTGTGTAGAAGGATCCGTCTTTGGTCAAGTTTTTCAAGCGTGAGGGGAAGTTCTCGGAGGATCCAACCCATTCTTGAAAATATTCAAAGAGAACCTGCATGTGTTGATTTCCAAAGTCTAATTTATATTTTATTTTGTCTTGCAGAGGTTCTTTTAAGTTTCTCAAAGCTTTTATTTCTTGCATCAAAAAATCAAACTTAAAATAATTTACTTTTCAATTATTGCTCTTCATTTCATTAATATCTGGCTATTTCAAAGAGCCAAGCTATGGCTAGTCAAAGAGGAGAGCTTGCTCAGACTCTTTGGCCTAGCCTCTTGTAGATTATTTTTGTAATATTACTTTGTGATTTTTTTTTTGAGCTAACATTTGTTGTTGTAGATTTTCTCTAACTTGTTGTCTTGCAGCTACTTGCAGATTTCATTTTTAGAAAACTACTTACAAGTTTGCATGCAGGACCTTGGGGCTCCAACTTCTAGATTATTTCCTTCCATTGGCCGTGAGAATTAGAGGACATTTATTGGACGAAACTGAGTTCTTCTTAAGGGAGGTCAAGTTCACTTGGGGTGTCTATCTCTCTCTCTTGGCCATGTAACTCAAAGAGGCTTTGTCTTTCTTCTTCTTCCTCGAAAAATCTGCATTTTGTTGGTCTTTTGTGGGCCTCAAATTGCAGAAATTTTCAGCAAGGAAAAATCTATGGCTCAAGCCAACATTGTGAAGACTCTCCTTGGATTTTAGAGAAGACTTCATAGTTTTCTCCTTCTTGTAATAACTAATAAAATTCTTGGTTTTGAGAGCGTGGGTTTTACCCATTGGTATCCCTATCTCTCCACCGTTTTGAAGAGACCTTGTGGCTTTATCTTTGATCTTTTTCACTTGCATGCACATTATTTAATTGGGGAATTAACAAAATCATGCATTACACTCATTTTGCATGCACCTTGGTCCTTAATCTAATTTGCTATAGATTTCCAGTCTTTTTACTTTCATAGCAGGTTCAAACTTTTGCATGCATGCACTTTTAAATTTGTCATGAATTTTCTTCCAAAACCACTTATGCTTCACCTTTAATTCATCTTACATGCAATAAGTATTTGGGAAAATTTTCTCCATAAAGTAGCATTCTACTTCATGACATGAAAATTTTCTCCATAAAGTAGCATTCTACTTCATGACATGCAAATACATCTCAAGTTTGAAAGTTAATTTTCATCGTTCATTAATTCACTTACATGCCCCAAGCAAATCGCTAAAATTTTACCTCCAACATAAGTTGGTTGAATAGACATTTTTATAGACCCTCTACTCTTTTACTGACTCCTCACTGTGGGATCCATATCTTTGGGCGAGGGTGAGGTCTGAGGATTAAAGAGTTGAATTATAACCTTGCTTTAGAACTAATTAATAAAATAAACCAAGAGCATTTTTCATCACATTTAGCTTACTTGCAAGTTCTTGAATTTTTCTTTCTTAATGGCTCAAAGTCTCACATGAAATATCATTTCCCTTTTTCAAGAAGCATTTACTTTCATGCAAGCATTGTAATCTCTTTTGCAACAAGTTTAGCTTAATTTTCTTGTACTTGGACAATATCTGCTTTAGAAAGCTCCATTTCATGTTTAATGTTCATCATGTTCATGGATGGTTGATGAATCCCATTTCCTTTCAAGTACTCTTATTTCATGTTGCAAGTCTAAATGCATGTTGGTTTAACTTTCAAGTCATTTTATCATCTGGTTTATATTTAGCTCACTAACTATTTCCTCGTGAACAAGATAGTGTAGAAATTTCTAAATCTTTACACTTTATGCAGAAATGATTACTGTTAACCTAGTTATGCTCCTCCTACTTATGCAAGTTATTAACTGAATAAATTCAAGTTAAAATCGAAGAAAAACACATAACAGATCTCTACCAATCCAGATCTAGAACAAGTTCATGCACACATTGACAAAGTGAAACAGTTATTTTTGGACAAATAGTCCCCGAAAAAACCCAATGTGGGAAAACCGGTCTCTGGCTGCTGGAGGGTCTTATTATTAAGAATATTTCTGAATACACAAATTTGGGTTCCAGATCTAGAAAACCCGATAGAGAATATACTAATCTACAGATCACTGGCTGATCTAGGGCCAAAATAATGACTAATCCACACCCTCAAACGGGATTTACAGAACTCGGCCAAGATTAGGGCCTAGAAACCCCAACGCCGCCCCTGAAAGCCTCTGCGTCAGTCTCTGAAGCCCCTCAAACCCTCAACGCTGCTCCAGAAGAGACTGTGTTACCCCAGACTGGGTGACGTCGTCACTACACTGTCCCTAAAGGGTTTCTGCATAACCCTTGAGGGTTTCCTGCTGAAAATCACGCTGTCCTTGGAGGGACTGCGCCGTCCTTGCTGCTATTGCTTCTCTCCTCTTCTATGTTGTCCTTGAGCTGATCTCTGCCTCTTGTGTATTCTAGACCCTAAGATCACATCATCCCCTCGGCCTAAATTCCCCTCTCCGCAGCTGAAATACTTATGGGTATTCTTAGCAAACCCTGCCCTAGAATCTCAACTTAGCTTCAGTAATCTGCCTCTGTGTGTGTTCACAAATGACCCCAAGCCTTTCCTTTATGTTTTTCTCGTTGAGAAACCAATGGCCATGATCAAATCTTGAATCAATGGCTAAGATTAAAATAAAGCTTGATCCGTGTGACTTAAGACAATTTCATCACATGTTTAATTAAATTCACTTTAATTATTTAAGTTCCCTAAGTTTTAACTTAGGAAATACATTAAAATAATTAATTAATTCAATATCTCCTAAACCAGATGAAATTTCCCAAATCAATTTTTGGGTCTTGTAGATCAAGTGTACTCTAGTCCCTCCACAAAATTTGGGAGCTAGAGCACAACTGATGCTACCCCAAATACACAAAATCTCAATACTCCCTCTTAGCATCAAGGGTGTGCTCCAGCAATACATTACACTATGCATTACATGACTTTTAGTACTAGTTTTGTGTTGCTGAATTTTCGCCTGTTGCCACTCAAATCTGCACGGTTGCTGCCATTCTGTACTACTGCTCATGACTCTTCCACTGCCATTGCAACATCTGTATTGCAGCTCCCTCTCAATATGTTGCATCTGTGCTGCTCATAGCACTGCCACTGCTGACCTGCTGCACAGCAACTTCAATTGTTGAGAGAAAAACCTGAATCTCCTGCCCAATCTTTGACAGACAAGTCAGATGAGCTGCATCCTCATCACTGAAGCTCCATAGGCTATAGACCTGTGCTGGCGTCTAAAAAACGATGCACAGCTACAACTCTGCCTACGTAATCAAACTCCCTCTGCACTATTGAAGTCACATCAGCTCCTTGTGCTGAAATCTATCACGTTGTTGTTGCACTACATTGTCCCTCTGAAGCCTTCTGCGATGTTGCAGCTCTGCGCTGCGTATGCAACTCTGCTTTGCGCTGCTGAAGTCACATCAGCCTCTGCGCTGCTACTGCTTCTACGCTGCTACTGCCTTGCTCTGCGCTGCTCCTTCCAGTCTTCATATCTGCCTCTGCTTCTGCCTCACCTGTGATCTATGCACCCACTGCTCCACTTGTCCCGCTGCTATCTTAACGTTGTCGTAGCTCGTTTGTGATTCAAGAGATGAGCTGCTGAAGGATCCCGCATCTTTCTATTGTAGCTCCTCTACATATCCATGTCACCCCACCTCCATGGTTCATGAGCACTCATGGCTGCATCATCTCCTGACCCACCATCTGCCACAGCTGCCTTGGAAGAAGATGCTTCCTTGTCCCTTTTCTTCTTCGGACAATGGCTGGAAAAATGTCCCATTTCACCACACTGGAAACACTTGATCTTTGAAAGATCCTTCTTCTTCTTTGGCTGCTTCTTTGATGCCAAGGCTGCATCTTCCTCATCTTCCTTCTTCACTTTGCTCAATCCTGGGTTGTGTTGCCTCTTGGTGAACCTGCGGAGTTCCTCTTGATGCAGAATTGACCACAAGTTGTCCCAATCTGGGAGGTCCACTCTACCCAAGATACTTTGGACAAAGGTTTCCCACTCATCCGTGACTGCATTGAGGACAGTCCTGACTATCACAGCATCATCCACCGTTGCACCCGTTGCAGTCAGATGATCTCTGATTGACTATAATTTGAAGAGAAAATGTTCCATGTCTTCTCCCTTGGTCATCATGAATGACCTCATCTGAGTCTCCACCAGCATTTTTCTTTGGACAGAGTTTCCCTCATATAGGGAAGTCAAGGCTTTCCACATCTCGTTAGTTGTCTTCTTCTCAGCTACATGTGGTACAATATGGTCCTTGATACCATCCATTATCAGCCGCTTGGCATGCCCAGCAGCCTCCTTATGTTTCCGAAGGAGATCCGGATCTGTTGGTGTGGCCAAAGTTTCCGCTGCATGGTCCCTTAGATTGCATGCCTCAAGGACTATCAGGATCCTTGCCTTCCAAACTGAAAAGTTTGAGAGGCCATCCAGCCTATCCTGATCACGCAGTCCATGAGGAGCCATCTGCTCAGAATTTGTCGGAACTTCCTTTTCTCTTTGCTAGAGAATGGATCTAAGGCCCTTGGTGAAACAGGTACCTTCTGCTCCCTCTGACAACTGATTTCCCTCCTTGGAAATCTACCAAATCAACTATGATTCAGCTTCTTCTTTGATCCTCTGATCAAAACAGCAAGTTTCCTTTGGCTAGAAACTCTCTGAGAAGTTGATCTCGTCCCGCTCTTTGTCACTTGTGCTAAGGCTAAAAATCTGAAAACTTCAAAAATTTAACCCCACGAGCGCTTCTGAATTTCTGCAGCTTTTCTGCAGTCTTTTCTAGATCTGACAGATTCAAATCTTAATCACACTGGCTGGCTTCAGACCAATCCAGCGTTGTTTCTGAGCTACCTCAGTGCAGTAATTGTGTGGGCTTGCTAGGACACAGTGTTGGACAGCATCACCCTTCCCTCTACGTGGATATGCTACTGAAAACTGCGTTGTACCTTCAGATCTGCGTTTTTGCTGCTTTCTGCAGCTAGAACCTTTAGTCTTTTCTGCTGGTGACCCTCCTAGATCTGCAATTGCTTTGATACCATGTAGGAATTTTTGAATCTTTACACTTTATGCAAAAATTATTACTGTTAATTTGGTTATGCTCCTCCTACTTATGCAAGTTATTAACTGAATAAATTCAAGTTAAAATCGAAGCAAAACACACAACATATCTCTACCAATCCAGATCTAGAACAAGTTCATGCACACATTGACAAAGTGACATAGTTATTTCTGGACAAATAGTCCCCGGAAAAACCCAATGCAGGAAAACCGGTCTCTAGCTGCTGGAGGGTCTTATTATTAAGAATATTTCTGAATACACAAATCTGGGTTCCAGATCTGGAAAACCCCACAGAGAATATACTAGATCTACATCTCATTGGCTGATCTAGGGGCAAAATAATCATTGATCCACACCCTCAAACGGGATTTACAAAACTCAGCCAAGATTAGGGCCTAGAAACCCCAGCGCTGCCCCTAAAAGCCTCTGCGTCAACCTCTGAAGCCCCTCAAACCCTCAGTGCTGCTCCGGAAGAGATTGTGTTACCCCGGAATGGGTGACGCAGCCACTACGCTGCCCCTGAAGGTTCTCTGTGTAACCCTTGAGGGTTTCCTGCTAAAAATCACGTTGTCCTTGGAGGGACTATGTTGTCCTTGTTGCTGCTGCTGCTCTCCTCTTCTGCGATGTCCTTGAGCTGATCTATGCCTCTTGTGTATTCTAGACCCCGGGATCAGATCATCCCCTTGGCCTAAATTCTCCTCTCTGCAGCTGAAACACTTCTGAGTATTCTTAGCAAACCCTGCCCTAGAATCTCAACTTAGCTTCAGTGCTTTGCCTCTGTGTGTGTTCACAAATGACCCCAAGCCTTTCCTTTATACTTTTCTCGTTGGGAAACCAACGGCCATGATCAGATCTTGAATCAATGGCTAAGATTAAAAGAAAGCTTGATCCGTGTGACTTAAGACAATTTCATCACATGTTTAATTAAATTCACTTTAATTATTTAAGTTCCCCAAGTTTTAACTTAGGAAATACATTAAAATAATTAATTAATTTAATATCTCCAAAACCAGATGAAATTTCCCAAATCAATTTATGGGTCTTGTAGATCAAGTGTACTCTAGTCCCTCCACAAAATTTGGGAGCTAGAGCACAACTGATGCTACCCCAAATACACAAAATCTCAACAGATAGCTTCATGTGCTTTGATTTATAAATTCGTTTATCTTGAGAGCATTTCTGATATCTTGTGCTACCAATCTTTTGTTTCCATTTCAGGATTACCGTGCTCTCATCTCTTTGGGCATTACTTTTACTTTTGAGCATGTTATTTGTAAAGGCACTGGTTAAATGGTTTGTCATTATTATTTCAAAGTTGCTCGTAAATGCTCATGAATCTTTAAAAGTAATCCATTTTCGCTCTGTTAGTCTCCTAGAAACTCAAATCTTTAACTTAGTTTTCCTTTAGGGGCTACCCCCCTTAGCTGACCTAGGAGAGAGCTAAAACGAAGAGAGTCGGGATCAGTGTGATAGCCCTTTCTCTGAAATCCTTGCCACCAACCACACCTTATGGAGTTGAAGGCTTTTTCCACTGACTTGTAGGTAGGTGTAGGCGGCAAGGAGAAGCGATCAACAGGGTGATTCATCATTTGATAAATCTAACCTCCTTACATCCTTGATTGTTCTTATAAAACCCTAGACAGGTTCTCTGCAAAACCCTAACTTAAGGGTATGCTAATAATAATGTCGAAAGCCTAGCCTGCATAGGGTTATTGAAGTTTTTGACGATGATGTCATGTTTGGGTTTTCGTATGATCATGAAAATCCTAACTTGTTAGGGTTGAATGATGTTGTCTGGGATCCCAAACCTTTGAAGTTTTGGTATAGTAGGGTTTTCTTTGCTATGTTATGAAACCCTAAATCTTTAGGGTTTTGGTTGGGTCTATAAACAAAACCCTTCTTATGTATTTAAAGTAAGGTCCTAGGAATGAATCCCTAGGTATGTGTCCACTTGTTTGAAACCCTAGCTTGGTTTGAGTCAGTATATGTCTAATATGTTAATGTTGCTTGACATATGTTATGCTTACGTTTAATGATAAACTCCGAGATATGTGTTTTGACCTAATTGTCAATGGTCATGAGTCTTAGGGTTTAGAAACAAGCCCTAGTCAAAGTTTGATGGTCTAGGATGATGTTGTTTGGGAAATCTAGGGTTTTGAAGCTAAAACCTCGTAGTACTTAAATTCTCTGGTATGTATAACAATCTAGAATCTATGAATCTATATAGTGATTGTTGAGAATTTGCAGATAAAAAATCTAGGGTTTACATCAAACCCTAGTAGAAGCTATTCATGTTGTTGATTAAGTTGTGATTGGTTTTGATGGTTGGAGCTCATGTATGAAATCTAGGGTTTACATGAAATCCTAGTGGTAAGTCTAACATATGAATTCTGAAAATTTGTTAGATGCATTAACCTTATTTGTTTCTAGGGTTTCATATTTGAAAGGACTTGTCATATCGTTGAAAGTAACGTTAAGACCCTAGATACAATGAGTTTGATATTTTGTTTGAGCTATTGATGTGATATAGGGTTTGCAACAAAACTTGGGCAAGATGTTGAAGTATTGAAGTATAGTCTCTTGCTGATTATGTTTGTAAGGTCTAATGATTCTGTTATTATAAGATTTTGATATGACTAACTTCATGCTTCTATAGATTTGGTTGTACTTGCTATCTAAGTTGTGCAAGTACATCTTCAAGATGGTGAAGATGTCCGTGAGAGAAGTTGATATGATAAGCAAGATGGAAGCCATGAAAAATTCTCCAATATCGTAAGAAGTTGATCTCCATAGGTTACGAGGGAGTCTGGATGGAAGAAAACTCCTTGGTTAAGAGGGGGGGCATAACATAGTTCTGAATGGAGAATGCATTTTGAAGGGTATGTTGTTGCATGTGAAGTTGGAAAGGAAAGTGTATGATTGAGGAATCTTTTGTCAAAGATTCAATTGGTAGTCCTACTGAGATAAGTTGAAAAGCAACATCGAGACCCCGAAGGTTTGTTTTTGATAATGTACATTTGAAAATGTACTACTGACTAGGGTTGTGTTTATACAGGTAAATCTCTCAAAGTTTTGATAGCATGTTGGTTACTGATCAGTTTGCTCGAGAGAGATTTGTTGTTGAGGCTTTGTGAGTGAAGCATTGCCTGGGAAGACATCTGGCCAGCACTTTGTGTTGATGTCTAGTTCCTGAAGTAGGAAAGGTAGCGTTGGTCATTGAGCTAGGACACGCACTTGGATACCTGGGTTGATGATTAGTAAGTAAGCCTGATGGTACCTGGAGAGGCTGAAAGCTTGAGTCCATCTTAGTCCCACTCAGATAGATTTCCCTAGTGAGGAATCTAGTCTGTGGCATTGCGGTGCCTAAATTGTTAAGAGACCTTGGATAGATTTCCCTGGTCAGGAATCTAGTCCATGGCATTGCAATGCCTAAACTTCTTCGTAGATGATGTGTTTTGAGATCTTCCATGTACCTCCTTGATCATATGTAAATATGTTTACCTCTCTGGTTAAGAGGGAGTGTTGAAGAATGCAACCAAGTTCGGTCTTCATAATTGTACTTAAGTCAAAATGTAATATATTTGTCAAAAGAAAGCAAAAAGAATCTATTATTATGTTAATTGACTTGTTGAAGCATGGGTTTCATGCTTGGGTCAATTCTCATAGGTCAAGCCTCCATTGTAGGCTTTAGGATTGTTTATTTGGGTTAAAGTCTATCTTGTCATGTTAAAACTCCTCCTCCATCAAAGTCTCCTTGATGTTGGCCTCAAAAGATTCGTCATCAAGTCGGCTTCCATAACTGAACTCATGTCATCCTAACCTTAAATGGAGACACAATTGTTCATGGACTCATGTCGACCTATTTTATGGACAAACAACTATATATATATGTGTATGAACTTCGCTTAAATCACAGTGCACAAGTTCGGATAAATCGCAGTAATATTTTCGGCATACCTTTCTGAGATAAAATGTGGATTACAATGGATACTAAAGACAGAATTTCGGTGATATGTCACAGTGAATGGTTCGGTGCTATTTCGATGGGGTTATCTCGGTGCTACTGCTACCACAACAAATGATTTCGGTGCCAGTGCAAACACAGTGATTAAGCCTCGGTGCAAACACAGTGATAAGGATTCGGTGCAAGCACAGTGATGAGGTTTTGGTGCTATCACAATGGACAAATTTCAGTGATATCTCCGTGAGTAAATTCAGTGTTATCACAGTAAAGATGGTTCGATGCTCGGTGCTATCTCAAGATACAAGTTCGGTGCCATTGCAAGGACCAGAGTGTGAAGAAGCATGACTGCTACAGGAGCAAAGAATGATACGACAAGGTTGACTTGATGGATGGAGCTAGTCTTGAGTCTAAGTTGTAAGGGTCTTGGTCGTCTCATCTTGTTTTGAATCTACTGAAGGAAGAATTTTGACCTGTTTTTCCCCTAGAGTGGGGTTTTTCCCTGGCTACGTGCCTACATCTTGTGTCCTCTTCTATTTATTGCTTGGCATTAGTCTTGATGATAAGAAAATATAAATCAAAAGAACGAACAATAATAATGAAAACACCACAAGATAATGTCATAATAAGAGACATCAGTTAACTACCACGCTTTGGATTTCTCAACAAGAGCCATGCAGTTATCCCCATGAAGAACGTGTAGTTGACACACTTATTGAAACAAGCTAGAGAGCTTATGGTTAAGACTTCACAATTGAAAGGAAGTGAAAGAATCTCCTGCATGCATTAGAGGGAGCATAAAGTCTCCTTAATATTTGTGAAGGAGCAAGGGTCTATTCCCTAAATCAAATGGAAATTGGGATCTCCTCTCTAGTTAAGACGGAGTGATGATAAACATCACATTTGTATTCTCTTCTATCATATGTCATGCACTAGGCCAAGACTAACAGTCGTACGTCTAAGTGAAGGCCATGGTAGGGAGAATGGGCGATTGGATAACCATCTGAGATTTCCTTGAGGATAGAAAATCCAAGATAAGAAGTGGACCGACTCTCTTTGAGGATTGGAAAAGTATCTAAGATAAGAGTATTCGAAGAGGATCGATATTCTTTGAGAATTGAGAATCCAAGACAAGAATAGTCCTAAAAGGGCATACCTAGTAAACATCCTGATGGGGTATGTACCTTGTAGAGGTAGTGTGGTATCTCACGTATAGCCTTCCAGCTTTATGCTCTTGTATAAGAAAGAGTCTGTCAAGTTAAGGCCTTACTATGTTGACAATGTTGGCCATGATGTTGATGCAAAAAGATGGCTTACCAGTCTGACTCTTCTTATGAGAACTCTTCAGTTTAAGAATAACTGGTTGAATATTTCCCTAGTTAAGAGGGAGTGTTGGAAAATGTAACTAGTTTCGGTCTTCATAATTGTCATTGTACTCATGTCGATATGTATATCTTATGTATCAAGCAGAAGGAGAAACAAAAATTATTATTTTCAAGCATGGGTTCCATGCTTTGTTTGATTGGTCTTCTAGCTAAAGCATGTTCTTCATGTTGATTTTTGGTAGCATCGGATGTGCTCTAAGTCTCAAACTTTGTGGAGAGGCTTAGACACATGCATTACAAATAACCCAGAAATCGTTTTAGGAAATTCCACCCAAAAACAGTTTTATAAGAAAAATTAATTATTCTTAATGAGGACCCTAAGTCTAACTTAGGAAATTAAAATAATTAATCAATATTAATGTAAACTGTGGGTGAATCTTCTAGATAAAGTAGATCAAATCTAATATAATCTTAGTCGTTGATTGGAGATCTAATCTCGGTCGTTGATTTGTCAACGAGAAGGCTATAAAGGAAGACTTGAGGGTCATTTGTAAATTACACCGAGAGAGTCTAGAGATCGAATTTTTCTGTCAGAGCACTGCTCGGATGAAAATCAGATCTAAATGATTCTTGATTGCAATTTAGGCGCAGAGTAATTCCGGTTGGAGATTTTCCTAAGTCAGGAATAAACAGCAGAGAACGCAAAGAGCAGATCAGCAAAGGCAGTGTAGCAACTACGCAGAGGCAGCGCTGCAGCCTTAAGGAGATCTGAAGTTCAGTTGAGGATCAATCAGATCCAGTGCCGGAAAGCTAGGGTGTGAGAATGGAAGAGGCCAGAAGGGCAGATCTATCCAGCAGAAGACCAGCAGCACAGAAGCCACGTAGTCCCCACACAGAGTGACGCAGAGGCTGCGCAGTGCAGTGGAGGCTTGTCGTCTGGGGTTTGTTGGTTAGTCGAGCTTCCAGTATCAGTGTGAGATTTCTCTCACTAACTTTTTGTTAGTCATATTTTCTGCAGGGATAGCCAGGAAAGCATCCCAGATTTCTATTCAGAAAATTACAGCATAATATATAAACCCTTAGATCTGTTGCACTGGTTTTCCCACATTGGATTTTTCCAGGGACGTTTGTCAAAAAATAACGGTGTCTTGTGTTTGCATTATTCTATCTTGCTCAATTTATGTTTTCACAAATGTATTTTAATTGGTGGAGGTTGCTTCAGTCACTGCTTCGATATTTTAAGAAGTAATCTTATAATAACTTGTTAAATCAAATTTGCAAGTAGGAGAAGTAGCTCAGCTTGTTGCAGTAGGGATTTCAGATCTAGATCTTGAAATTTTCACACTTCATGCTTCTAGGGTTTTTTGTGTCATGAGATTTATTGCCATGAGTCAAGAGAGTCAATGTCATGTACATAAGACCCATCTTGGCAAGATGTACCATGTAAAAGAATTTATTTTGAGTCAATAAAGTCAAAGTAAGCCTCCTAGCACAAGTCAGCCTAGAGAGGGGTAATTCGACTTCACAAGAAGCCTATACATAGAAGGAACTTCAACCTCATTTGACATACACACACAAGTTCGATCTACAATAGGAGGACGAAATAAGAGCCAAGAGACAAGGAAAGAAGGAAAAAAGCGAAGCGAAGGAAGAAGACCTTAATCTTGGACTATCTTTCTCTCACACGTGCAAATTAGAGTTTCTATTCTGCTGCAAGGAGGCCGAGAATTGCAGGCCGAAATTCTGAAGTTACTGCAGGTCCGAATTTCTGAGATAGAGGGCTGAAATCCGAGATTGTTGTAGGTTTGACGAGGGATGACCCTTGTTCACTAGAGTTGACTTTTGTCATCTTGGAAGGGCTTTGTTGGAGGGTTGACTTGGTGTTAGGAGGAGGTCTTGGTCTTGAGGTTTGGGTCTTGGTTTTCTCATTTGAAGCAGATTCGATAAGAAGAGAAGAGACTCTTTCTGGGTTTTCCCCTTGGAGGGGTTTTGCCCTACTTTGGAGCCTATATCTTGTGTCCATTGCTTTTATTGTTTTGCTCTTGATAATTGTTTAATGAAAAGATCTAATAAAGAAACATAGAGAAGATAACTAAAGTTCACAAGCAATTATTATTATTTTTTGTAAGTTAGGCTAAACTATATTAATTCGAAGTAAAACATTACATATGCTACAGGCTGAGTTGGTAAGTTGTGCTTATCCAATCCCAGCCTTCATTGCTTTCAAAGTAGCGCAGGTATGGGGCTGCCTCCATGGAGGAAACTAGCCCTGTAATAACATCAAACAGAAAATTACAAAATGTGTCGTGGCACTTATGAAAGTAAAAGTTCTAGGATATGAGCTGAAATAACAGAAAACTAAAAAGAGCTAAGCGACCACGCAGTCATGGTGTTCCTGCATTGTCCTGGATGTATGGGTCCTCCTCCTCGATACGGCAACCGTACTCCTGCGCTATGGCCTCCTCCTCAGCAGAAGGTCGGCGCTGAGGCCTAGAAGCAGGTGCGCAAAGAATTGGAGCGACCGAGTACTCAGCATCCAGTACTCGCGTCCAAACGCCCTCCGAGTCCATGATCCAAACATCGGTGTCTTCCCCCACGGCCTCTTGAACTGGAAGAGGCTCAGTTTTATGGGGCATAGGGTGCTCCTGGTGCCCGATGGTGGATTTCCTAGGTCCGCTTCTGCCCCTCTGCATAACCTGAACAGGGGCCTCTTCCTCCTGGTCGTGCGCAGGGCTCTGAGGAGCATCCCTGGCATGGCTGCCAGAAGTGGAGCCCTCAAAGGATTCCAAACGATTATCTGGCCCTCGCTGGTAGCGTCCAAGGAACACGCCTCTTTGGGCGCCCCTGATTGTCCTTTGGCGCAGACGCGGAGCCATGGGATAGTGAAGCAACAAAGGATTGGGGGGCTGAAAGGTATTGAAAATTTTCTCTTTGGGGGGTTGATTAATACAGGAGCAGAGACGGGAAGTGCGCAACTGAGTATTGTTGGGTAGGGTGGCGCGCACCTGGGGGGTGTGCAGCTGGGGGAGCTTGTTGATGGGAACGCGCAGTCGGGCAAAATTAGTAAGGCAAGGGGAGCCAAAGGGAGGCGCGCAGTCAAGAAGGTGCGCAACCGAGAGGGTGCCCAGCGTCCTGGCACTGGGGGGAGGTTGCGCAACGGGTGGAGCACGCAAGTGGGTTGAAACTGAAGCAGAATGGCTAAGAGGGCTTTGCAAACCAGAAGGAGCAAACTTTGAATGACACTCAGCGGAGGGGCCTCCCCTTTTGTAGACCTGTGGCACAAGCACAGACGCTCTGCATTATTGTGACACGCTCTCAGGTGCATGCTGCGACACTTCTCATGTGGTAGCATGTGCTTCGAGTTATGGCAGTGAATCATGTTCATCCGGGAGCTCATTCAAATGATTGTTGCGGAGAGCTTCCACCCCAGGTGGTTGTTGGCGTTGCGTATCTTCGTCATCCCGTGCCTCCGTAACCTCATGTGAATTATTGCAGAGAGGTGGTTCCACTTCAAGTGAAGGCATGCATTGTAGATCTTCGTCAGCTCGCACGTGGGAGGGAACGTTTTCATTCGTGCGCATCATGTCACCCGCATCCGGGGAGAGATGGTCCTTTTGGATGAGAGTTTGGCATTCCATGCGTAAGGAGTCATCCTCAATCTGAGAGAGGTTAGAGTAATGCAACGTGTTAAGGCTTTCCACACCCTTGTTGGCTAGGAGATCCACAACAGTGTTCGCTTTTCTGCGCACATGGTGAAAAGTTATTGCCCTGTGATTTTGTATCAACTATTCCAGGAGTTTGAGCCTATTAGCGAGCCTCCAACTGGTGGAGACCTTTGAGGAGGAGCCATGAAGAATTCGAGTGGTAGCCTGAGTGATGATTTGCAAGTCTCCCTCCATTTCCAGTGGAAAAAAGTTGAACTCAATGGCTCTGGAGATGCCCTAGATGAGCCCCTCTAACTCCGCTGAGTTGTTATTGTCCCATCCCATGTTTCCGTAGAAGACCAGAAGGAGTTTACCATGGGATTCTCTGAAGATACCTCTGAATCCAGCATTCTCGAGGTTGCCTTTAGAGGCGCCATCGAATTGCATTTGAAGAAACCAGTTGGTGGGGGATTCCATTGTTCATGTGTGATGGTTCTTCCGGCATTCCTTGGGAGGTTTTCCAAAGGGGTGTTGATGCTCATATGCCAATTGTTCCAAATATTGCATTCAGCAGTAGTGGTTGGGAGATCTTCCTTACTCCAAGGAGTTATGGCTAGAGTTTCTGTGAGATTGTTGTGTAGCCTTGCCTAGATTTGCTCTCGATTTGAGGCCTTGTCTTTAAAGATCCAGTTGTTTCTTTCTTTCCATATATTCCAGATAAGGAGGCCTGGAATCAGCTACCAGAGACGATTCAGAAGGTTGTTGGAGTAAGGTTTATTTGTCCATTTGTTGATGGTATTGATGATGTTACCCCTTTCTCTGTTGGTACGTCTACATAGAGTTTCGATCTTGTCTCACAGGGCATTGGATATGGGGCAGAGGTCCAAAAAGTGATCGATGGTTTCATGGTCTTCCTGGCAAAGAGGGCATCTTGAGGGTCCCACAAATCCTCGTTTCACTAGATTCTCCCATCTGAGGATGCGTCGTTTACTGAGCAACCATAGAAAGGTAGCTACTTTGGGCCAGAGCTTGGCAGACCATATGTTCTTCCATATCTGTTTGGTAGGATATGGGTTCTGCTTTTGTAAGAGATTATGGGCTTCCTTGGAGTAGTTGCCACTTGGAGTATGGCCCCATCGAAGAATATCGAGTCCTTGTTAGGCTCTGATTCTTCTTTTAGTTATTAGTTCCTCCCAAATATCTCTGTGATTTTCATTGTTCCAGTCTTCTTGCCATCTGCCTGTGTGAAGCCAGGTCTTGTAGCCCTGAGTTATGTCATTGGTCCAGAACTCTTGGACGCAGTTATGTTGCCTTCCCTGCAAAACGGTGCTCCAAATGGGTCTGGGAAAAATAGAGGAAAGATTGGGCATTTGAAGCCAGGAATCCTCCTAGAGTCTGGCTTGAGTACCACTACGCAATTCCCAGAAGCTATGGGTTTGGATCAATTGTTTTTGGTGGCTAGCTGCATTCCATATTTGGGATCCTCCTGGATCTATGTTGAATCTGATTAGGTCCTCATTGGGCCAATTCCTTTCATATCTGGCCGCCCATAGGTTTGCCCAGGGTGTGTGAGGGTTGGAGACCCATTTCCACCATATACTTGCTCCCATGAAGCTGTTGTTGTGCTCAGGATCTTGCAGCCCTAGTCCACCTTGTACTTTCAGTTTGCAGACCTCTTTCCAATTGACTAGTGCCCATTTGTTTTTCTATCTAGTTCCTCCCCAGAGGAAAGTCCTTTGCAAGTTGCGCATAGCTTTGAGGACCCATTTTGGAGCAGCTAGACAGAGAAGAGGTAGATGGGGAGAGACTGAAGGACCACTTTGATGAGAACCATGCATCCAGCTATGTTGAGGGAACGGTGGGTCCAGTTGGATAATTTGGTTTCCATTCTATCCAGCAGCACTCGCCAGGAGGTGTGATTTATGGCTGAGTCTGTGAGAGGGGCTCCAAGGTATTTGGAAGGAAAGGAGGCTATGGTGAAGCCCAAAATGCGGGCGATATTGCGCTGGGTGATAGGGGGAGGTGGAAGAAGAAGATTTGAGATTTTTCATAGTTGACCTCTATGCCAGATGCTTCAGAGAAATAGTCGAGCAGAGATTTGAGGGATCGAGCTTCCTGGACCGAGGGGTATCCCATTATCATGTTGTCGTCCACAAATTGTTGGTAGAATATGGGGGGGAGATTGTGGAGGGGAATGCCCTGAAGGGTACCCGAGTGGACAAAGATTTTTATCAGGCGTCCCAGTCCTTCTGCCATAATAATGAAAATGAAGGACGAGAGAGGATCTCCTTGACTTATTCCTCTGGAGGGATTGAAGGTTGCCGAAGGTATGCCATTGACCAGAATGGATAGAAAGGGGGAGGATATCAGGCTCATTATCCAACGGACCCAAGTGTGGCTGAAGCCAAAGGCTATAAGGACTAGCTTAATTTTGAGAAGCATACCGGGTTTTTTGGAGGTCTTAAGGTAATGGATGACCTCGTGGGTCAGAATGATACTATCAAGGATTTGCCTGCCCTCAACGTAGCCCATTTGCTCCGAGGAGATGAGTAGGGGTAGAAGCTGCTTCAATCTGTTCGCTATAACTTTGGAAATGATTTTGTATATAACATTGCAGAGTGGTATGGGTTTGTACTTACTTGGCGAAGCGGCATTGTCTTCCTTTGGGATGAGAGTGAGGAAGGTGGCATTGAGAGCCAGTAGAAGCCAGTGAGTGGTGCGTGATTCCTCTACTACATCCCAAACCTCTTCTTTGATGGTTTCCCAAAAGAAGTGGAAGAAGTTGATGGTGAATCCGTCAGAGCCTAGAGCTTTTCCTTCCTTTAGTTGGAAGACTGCTTGTTCAACTTCTGCCAGTGTGGTAGCTTTAAGCAGCATCCAATTATGATCTTCCGTGACCAATTTGGGAATATGCTGAGTGACTCTTCCTATGGCTGCATGCCGATGGGTGTTGGGTTCTTGGAGGATATCCTTGAAGTGATTGCGCAACTCTTCCGTGATATCCTCCTGCTTTTCCAAACGCTCCCCATTCTGATTTTTGAGAACTGTGATTCTGTTGTGCATCCTATGCTGAATGGTGAAGCGATGGAAGAATTTTGTGTTTCTTTCTCCATCTTTGAGCCAACATATCCGGGATTTTTGTTTCCATAAGATCTCTTCCTGGCTTCTTCTCTCTTCCAGTTGGGTTGTTAGTGATTTTTCCTTGTTCCCTGAATCTGTCAAACATCCTTCTGAGATGATTTTTTGTTGGAGCTGCTTCATTTTCTCTTCCAGTTCTCTTTGATCTTTGAAGATGTTGTCGAAGGTGGTCTTGTTCCACACCTTCAATTTCCCTTTGAGCATCCTCAGTTTCATCTGGAACTGATACATTTTTGTGCCTTGGGGTGGTGTAAGGGAGAACCACCAATCTGAGACAAGGTCTTTGAACCCTGGATGTTTGAGCCAGTAGTGTTCAAAGCGGAAGGGTTTAGGTGTGGGCATACCCAGTCTAAGCCATTGAAGTTGTATCAGCCAGTGGCCAGAGCCAGAGGCCGGTATGATGGTGGCTACAAGATCTCCCCCTAGATGTATGAAGTCTTCCGTAATGAGAAAACGATCCAATCGAGAGGCGATCTGTTGGGTGCCTCCTCTTCTGTTGTTTCAAGTAAAGATGCCATTGGATGTTTGTAGATCTATGAGGTGATTGTCTTGGATGAAGTTCTTGAACCCAGTGTTGTCCATATCCAGATGAGGCCTTTCTCCTTTTTTTCCTTGTAGATTGGTTACATATTGAAATCTCCTCCAAGCAGCCAGAGAGGTAGAGTTCGCTGGTTGTTGAGATCAGCAATGTTGTCCAGAACCTCAGTTTTTTGCTGGAGAGTCTAGGAGAAGTAGACATTCGTGAGAAATCCATGGATGGTGGTTCCAATCAAGTGAAAGTTGGCTTGAATGAAGTATCTATAAGCATGGCAGTTCTCTACAGTGATGATGTGGGGGTTCCAGATGATTACCAGTCCTCCTGATGCTCCATTGGCGTCAACCGCTAGTGTTTTGCAGCCTTTCCATATCCTTTTGAAGATTGTATCCAGAGTAGAGCTAGAACATTTGGTTTCTTGCATGTAGAAAATTGCAGGGTGTTCCTCAGTAATTCTTTTCTTGATGATCCTGTGCTTTGTGGGGCTATTGAGCCCTCTGATATTCCATGAGATGATCTTCATTGAGGGGGGTTGGGGATAACAGAATAGAATCGGGTTAACTTGGGGAATCTCCCAGATTCTACCATCTCTTTGCCCATTTCTACTGTTCTCTGCAGATCTGTTTTTCTGCCTCGTTTGCGGGATTCTTTCAGAATAAATTTAGTGTTCAGGAGCGTACCTCCTTGAATGCCCAGGGAGGGGATCTGTTATGCTCGAGTGAGGATTTCCCCCAACTTCTGGATCTGGTGCTGGGGTATTGAGAGAAAGTATTTCTTGTTGCATGCATCTTCTAACCCTATGAGATCCAGGTCCCCAAATTCAATGCTCTTTGGTTCTTCCTCCATGGCTTTTGGGATTGGGTCTAGTGTTGTTCCTTTGCCTTTCGTTGCAGAGTTGTCCCCTGCATGCATAGGGGTTTGGGGGATCATAAAGGCTTCCGGTTGGATCTTGGTTTGTTGAGTCTTTGAGGTATGGGGTTGCGCTTGCGAAGATCGCCCTGTATCTTTGGGAGGTTTGTTCTCATTTTCATTCAACTGAGCTAGGGCTTCGAAGTTGTTGCTTGTAGCTGGGGATTTTTTATTCTGGTTAGAGTTTGACCTCTTGTTGTGCCTTTTCTTGGTTAGAGGCTGAGAATTGCAGGCCGAAATTCTGAAGTTATTGCAAGTCTGAATTTCTGAGATAGAGGGTTGAAATCCGAGATTGTTATAGGCTTGACGAGGAATGACTCTTGTTCACTAGGAGGTCTTGGTCTTGAGGTTTGGGTCTTGGTTTTCTCATTTGAAGCAGATTCAATAAGAAGAGAAGAGATTCTTTCTGGGTTTTCCCCTTAGAGGGGTTTTGCCCTGCCTTGGAGCCTATATCTTGTGTCCATTGCTTTTATTGTTTTGCTCTTGATAATTGTTTGATGAAAAGATCTAATAAAGAAACATAAAGAAGATAACTAAAGTTCACAAGCAATTATTAAGGTTAAGGAGAATTTGAATTAATAGCTACCCTACTACATTCTCCAACATATAGCTCGAGAACCTTTGTAGTCATTTACTCTCCTTGAACGTACCTCTAGGAGCTGCATGTCCTTTTGCATCCTATAAAGTACCACGAAGCCATGTTGGTTTGTTCCTGATCACAATAGCATCTCTTGGTGGTTATGCTGGTTCTTTTGGTTTTGTTGACTCCTCCTGATCATCTGAAGGATAAGTAATTGGTCTACAGGGACATGTACCTGCATTCTTCAGAGCCTCCTGCTCCTCATCACTAATCTCCATGTGGGACTCTCTGGACTTCCTAAAGGCTACCTCCTCATCAAAAGTAACATCTCAACTAACCTCCATCTAACGTCATTATGAAATGTAGATCCGGTATCCCATGAAAGTACCCTTCTTCCCAGAAGGTTCCAACGTCTTCCTCTTCTCCTTGGGTATAAGATTATACACTGGACAACCAAAGATCCTTAAATGACTGACCATTGGCTTCACTCCGGTGAATGCATCCTCGAGAGTCTTGTCCTCTAATATTCGATGAGGACTTTGGTTCTAAACATAGACAATTGTGTTGGTTGCCTCTGCGCATAAGAACATGGGTAGATCTTGATCATGAATCATCGCCTTTAATGCTTACACAATAGTCTTCTTCTTCCTTTCTACTACTTCATTTTGTTGAGGATTGTAAGGGACCATCCACTCCCTCTTAATTCCTACCTCCTTGCAGAAACCATTTGAAGTCCCTGGAAGTATACTCTCCTCCATTATCTGACTTCAAGACTTTCATTTTCCTTCCTGTCAAGTTCTCTACTTGTGCCTGGAATTCTTGGAACTTTTTGAAGACCTTATCCTTGGTCTTCATAAAGTAGATCCAAGACTTTCGGGAAATATCATCAATGAATGTGACGTAGTACAAGTAGCCACCCAAGGAAGTTGCAGTCATAGGTTTTCATACATCTGCATGTATTGGATCCAAGATTCCCTTGTATCTACTATCACTGCTTGAAAAATATCCCTTGGTATTTTTACCAAGTGCACAACCTTACAGATGCCATCATGCTTAATCTGAACTTTTGGAAGACCTTTAACCATATTTCTTGTCCATGTTGATTATGAGGGGATGAAGGAGAGTGGCCTTCATCCATACACCACTGGCAGCCTGGGAGAGATTTTTCCCTTGGGTGCTTGCTGTGCAGAGCAGCTGAGAAACCACCCATAATAGTTAGGCAAAGCTCTGGCTTTGTGAGATCTTAAGTGCAAAAATGAGCAATCGAAGAGAATGAGCATGGGAGCAAGCAAGAGTATTCATATAGTACAAAAGGGAGTGCAAAGATACTGAGAATCAACACTCAAGAAGTGCGAGAGCAATAAGACAAGACAGCGTTACTCGGTAATTTGTCACTCTGCTCACTTCTCGTCCCTGATCATGAAGTGCCATCTGAGAGGTCTTGTGCAATATATCCACCTGGGAAAAATACACAAAGATATCCTTTGAAGAATCAAAGAAAGTTGCCTTGAAAGATCACTGGAGAGACTTGGTCAAAAACCTAAATTTTTGGGTCAGTGCACTTCTCTAGTGGCTTGCCCATGCTGATGGCAGGTTGACAATTCCGGCCTAGCACTGTCAACGCCCTTTTTTCTGGGAAAAACTTGATGATCCCTTTCTACCAATGTTTCCTCAAAATGGAGGAGAAGCTTCGACCTCTAAAAGCTCCAAGGCGGCGGGTTGGTTTTTATTTGGTGGTGATAAGGTCGAGCTCTTTAATTTTAGAGCTTTGATCTTATCAATGGGGGTTTATCCCTTAGAAAGTGGACCTTCCTCCTCATTTCATGGGCTCCCAACCTCTTCTCCCTTCCTATAAATTGATCCCCATCCCTCCACTACGGGTTCATCGTTGTTGGACTTGTGAGATCATTCATTCCCTTTACACTCTTGTATTGTGATAACGCATAAGCTATTCGAGATAAAGAATGCCTTAGAGCTTCGGTGAAGGACTTAGACATCACCAAAGGGAGGCCTCCAACATCAAGGCTTGGGTTGTAAGCTCTCTCTTCTATATTCATTAGTAAAACATCTGATGTTTGCTTTCTATATTTGTCTAATCATTTGCGCAAATAGTCTAATGTTCCTTGATCTGTTAGATAGCTAATGTTCATGAATATTATGTATTGGATTATGTTTGTTGTTGCCTCTTGATCTCCTGCAAGTAATCGTACGCCACTAGTAGTGAGGAACGAGCTTGAGGGATTGTGGATCAAAGCCACCATCAAAGTGTTCAAGCATAACATCAAGAAAAGGTAACCCTATCTCCTTTCTTGTCTCATTTTGAATATTAGCTAAGGAAGTTTGCATTAGAAAGTCTCACAATTTGCTAGACACACTCTAGGGCTAGAGAGATCGCGTCTGTCTGCAAAGGAGATTTATCTTCACAACAGACAGACTGGTAGAGATTGAAAAATTTGGAATGGATGAAGGAAATTGGCTTCAGAACTCCACCTTGAGTTGTTGAGCAAACTTCCCCATGGTTTCATGGTTTGGCTCGAGGGTAGCCAGCTGCAAGAAAGAAAGTAGTACAATTGAGTCTATGGTGGGGTTGAACGTGGCTCACCCTTCTTCAGTTGCAGGAAGTATTTGATCAAAATCAAATAAGTGCCCATGTGAACTTAAATTTGCAATGTAAACTATAATGAATGAAATGGAAATTATGTTGATAGATTGTGTATCTATGAGATTGTCTGCTAAATGCATATCATAGCCTATGTTGTTTGTTTATGATATAAATTGGTAAATTTGCCATTGATGCCTAGATGAGAGGGTAAGTCTGATTGTAATGATTGTGATGACTGTATAATATTCCCATGCCTGTTTCTAAAAAATTATAAGCTCTAATGATGTGCCTGTGTATAATGTTACTAGGCCAGCTAGAAGATTAAACAGTCATGATGTACACTGGTTTGGACTGTTGATCAGTTGTAAGGTTTTCCTTGTCTGGAAGAGAGAAGATCTAAAGGCCTTAGAAGCAAATGTTGCAAACATCGACATCAGAGTAAAATCAGCAAGGGCCAGAAAACCAAAAAATCGTAAAAATGGAGAAATTATCGATAAAAATCAGCAAATATCAATAGAAGTAAGATACCACCAAAATATCAATAAAAATCGGCAAACATCGGCTAGGCCAAGAAATCGCGATTTTGCATTTTTTTCGTGATAAAATCAAGATGTTTGCAACACTATTCAAAAGAGGCAATTGAGTGTACTGACTAACTCTAGTATTACTTGAGGAGTTAATTGGTTACTAGTAGTAGGGATGAAGTGTTGGGTGCCTTCATGGTTGGAGAGGATTTTTTTAGTTCATAGGTCTTCTAGGCAACTTCAGTGCCCTTTCAAAGTCCTTCTTCAGCTCTCAATATAGGCTAAGAGTCCCCTCTACAGACATGCCTCGCCAAGGAGAAACTTGGGGATCACCCCTTTTATTTTGGGTTGAAGAAAAATTTGGGGACAAAGTCTCTTTGTGTAGCATTGCATGGCAACTCTAGTGCCCTTTCAAAGTCCTTCTTCAGCTCTCAAGATAGGCTAAGAGTCCCCTCTACAGATGCACCTCGCCAAGGACAAACTTGGGGATCACCCCTTTTATTTTGGGTTGAAGAGAAATTTGGGGACAAAGTCTCTCTATGTAGCATTGCATGGAAATTCGAGAATTGAAAAGCCTCAACCTTAGCCTCTGGTCACATGGTCAACACAAGGGTCGTGACTAAGAGCTAGCAAATAAGTGGCATATTGGGCAACGAGCTACCGAGAGGATGGACTACCCGTATCAAGTTGTTCCCGCAATACTGACAAAATCTGACACATTCCATCAGTTAACAATGACAAATGGTCAAGACGTCATCCGAAAAATCAAGACATTGGGAGATCAAAGGTCGACATTCATGCAATCGAGACGTGCACAAGGTCACACAACCTCAATACAAACAAAACCCAAAAACCTATTAGTTAACGAAAACAGGAAGAGTTCAAGGGTTGTCAAGTGATTGATCGGGTGATCGAGAGATCGAGAGTTTAACTCTGATATCGGGCTTTCCTCCCAATACTATCAAAGCCTGACAAGACCTTAATGATGTGTTGGATGCTAATGTGGTGAGTCAACGTGGACCCAAGGGGCTACCACATGTCCACCATGTGGCATTCACATAAAGTTGACAAGACAAGGTGATGTGGAACAAAGGTGGGCCCTTGATTTGGCATGTTGATGTGGAGTTAGCATGGCATGTCAACATGGCAGGATGTTATGGCTGTGAAAGTTTCAAAACAGAAACCCTACTGCAATGTCTAGATCTACTTTGCCTACTTCTTTGATTATTTAACAAGTTATTTAACAGAAATATTCAAAAAAACATTAAAGCAGACACAAACTGCAACCTACACATCTACAAATCATTTACTGAACAATACACATATGTGACAAGATTACACGATTTTTCGGACAGATGTCCCCGAAAAAACCCAATGCAGGAAAATCGGTGCAGCAACTCTAAGAGTTTTATTATTATGCAAAATTTGAATACAACATTTTGGGCACCAGAAATGGTTGGCCCTACAGAGAAATTACACGGCAGTTAGTACCTTTCACTCGGAGACAAAAAATATGGCAGTATCACACCCTCAAACGGGATTTAAAATCACGAGCCCTTTCTGGCCCACTAGAACCCTCAGCGCTACCTCTGCAGCCTCTGTGTCAGTGCTCACTGGCCAGCGTCCCCACTGCATCACCCTGACTTGTGCTGCACTGCCCTGGCTAGGCCTGCGTCACCCCGTTTTGTGTTGCGCTGCATTGGCTGGGTCTGCGTCACCCTAGGTGGGCTTACGCAACCTCTGCGCAGTACTTTGTGTGGTGTTGGCTGAACTGCGTCCTCTTGGCTGGCTCTGCGCTGAGTGGTACTCATTGCCCCTCTGTTGTCGTATTCTCAGCGTTGGATCAAATCATCCCTTGCAGATATTTGCCCCTCACGGCACTCCAAACTTGCTTCGAATTTCTCAGCAAACCCCGCCCCAGAAACTCGACTTAGCTCCAGTGCTCTGCCAGTGTGTGTGTGTTCTCCAACTGACCCCAAGCCTTTCCTTTATACTTTTCTCGTTGGGAAACCAACAGTCGTGATCTAATCTCTAATCGACGGCTCAGATTAAAAGACTGCTTGATCCACATCACTTAGAACATTTCATCACATGTGTTTAATTAAGTCACTTTAATTTTTCCAATTCCCTAAGTTAGACTTAGGGTCCTCATTAAAAAAATTAATTATTAGAATAACTTCAACACTAGATGAAATTTATCCAAACGCTTTCTGGGTTTTGGAGATCTCAAGTGTCTTAGCCCCTCCACAAAATTTCGAACCTAGAGCACACCCGATGCTACCACAAAATCTCAACAATGGCAAGATGACATGGATCAAAGTGCACATCATAATCGAGGTGGTGACCAAGTGGCAGCTAAGGTGGTTGATGATGTGGCTATTGAACCATTGGGATGTCGCGTGTTGACCTTTCAACTTTCGGCATACCAAGAAAACATGGTGGAGTCTATCACTGTGAAGTTCCGATGCAAACAAAACTTGCACTCTTCGTCATCTGTTAGGAAGTTCGAGAGCCATCAATTGATGGGACCTAGATTTCGGACAATCAGCCTACCAGATGTCGAGTGTCGAGATATTTATAGAGTGTTATCGGTGTGGAACCTCAATGATAACAAAACTTAACAGATCGTCGATTATTGGAGTTGGAGAATGTCAAATGGAGTTTTTGGACATCGCGATTTTAGGAGGATCGAGACGAGGTCTTGGGCATTTCCCCCAGTACTAACAGAATTCAAAACCCCATCAGTTGCAGCAGTTTGGTGTCGTCAACTCCTAGAAAGTATTATCAGAAGACCGATTGTTGGATATCGAGAGGTCAAAGCAAATGCTATTGGGCTTTCCTCCTAGTACAGACCAGGCCGATATGACAAAAGATGTGAGTTGGCAGAATGACGTGGTCCAACAGAGGATGTTGACCAATGCTGTGATGACATGTGGATAGGATATCCCATGTATTTGCCATATGGAACTGAATCAATGCTCATGTGGCCCTTGATGGCAAATCTTCAATTGGGCATAACTTTGCGTCCCCGAGCTCGGTTTCAAATAAAATTTATATCATTGAAAAGCTCTTAATGAGTAGAAGACAACCATGATCTCAAAATCAGGTTTTGAGGAAGTGGAATGAAGAGGAAATTTGATAACCATGTCTTCATAATTAGCCATGAAGGTCAAATATAGATAAAACCTACAACCCTAATTAGGCATTAGAGGACTGGGTGTGTTACACTGAACACCTTTTTTTTAATTATAAATCTTCCGGGAAATCACATAAGGAATTTTTGGAACCTTTCCAAACCATTTTAATCACTATAATAGGGTCATGCATGTTTTGTTCTCACATTTTCACTTCTCCTGTTAAAGCACAAAATCAGCAATTGCTTTTGGTTTCATAGCCTTGTTTTACTGACTGAATATGGTCCATAAGCAAGACTCTGAGTAGCTTTTGAGTCTTCACACTAAGGCAAGATTATGTTCTTAGAAGCTGATTATTGCTAGTCATCCCAGTTTTGTTGAAGGACGTCACTGAGCGCATTCTGTGGCGCATAATGTCTATTCTAGAAAGATTGAACTTGTGACCAGAGGTTCAAAAAAGATAAAACCTTGATCATAACGAGGGGTCACGTTACTTCACAGCCATGAACCCTTTAATCCAGAATCCCGAGGATATAGTCCTATTACTACTGCCTGTGTATCGACAATAATTATGAAGCCAAAAGGCGGTAAAAAACAAAGGTTCGTTCAAAATAAGTAATTAACGAGGAACTGAGCGAAATTACCGCGGCAGCGAGGATCATTAGCGGTCGGTCGATTGGGGCGCGAATGGTGTTCAATTGAGAGTCGGTTAGCTTCACTTCGGCCATTGCTGCTGCAGGTGTTATGCTCCCCCGGGCCCCTTTTCCGCTGGCATGTACACAAGCAATTTTTGGAGCGATGACCCAGTTTGGCCTGAATTGAGTTACAGACAAAATGTACTGAATTTGAACTGAAATTCCGCGGGATAGATAAAGAATTCAAGGCTTCCACTTACTCTCATAAGCCGTATGTTTGGATTCTTAACTCAAAATGGATGTTTTTAAGTTATATTCATAATTTGAAATTACGCGGAATGGATAAAGAATTCTTAGCTTAGATTTACCGTGGTTTTAAACAAAATTAGACTTCCAAGGGTTTTTTATTTTATATTTTTAATAATAATAATAATCTTATATTTTTGGGATGGATTTAAGTTGTTTTTTAAATAATAATAATTTATTTGTATTATAAATTGTTTTTGGGATTAATTACATCATAAATTTAAGGTGTGTGATTACTTTGAAAGACATTTAATAATTATTTTGGATCACAAAAGTCTAAGATAAAAAATTTATTTGCAATCAAAGTTTATATTATTTTTTTAAATCCGTTAAAAACCCTATAAATCTGAGGGATAAAAAAGGAGTTTATATCATTCCTTGCTCCTATGGAATTCATTACATCGGTGAGACCGGTCGATCTGTTAACCAAAGGATCTGTGAACATGCAGCTGACATTAAACACGGAAAATCTCGTTCTTCTGCTTTAGCTGAACATGCAGAAAAGACTAATCATCACATCTGTATTGAAGAAACTAAAGTCATTGCCAATGTCAACCATTTTCATCACCGTAAGCTAAGAGAGGCTTTGGAAATTGAAAAAAGCCCTGTCAACCTGAACAAGGACGATGGTTGGAGTATTAGCAGGAGTTGGATCCCTGCCCTATACTCCTAGGTGTTGGTGTCTTTTTTCTCCATAATCCTCTCTTCTTTTAAATAAATAAATGATATTGATCTATTCTAATAATAATAAAGCTAATTAAATAAAATTTTATTATTTTAACAATAGGATTTTCTTTTTATTTTTAAATTAAGAAACATATATTAATTTATAAATATTATATATTTATAATAAAAATTGAATTTGAGTAATTAAAATTAATAACTCTAGTCAAAGGTAAATATTCTTTAAATAATATTATATATTAAAATATTTATAATTTAACATCCATTTTATGATCTTCATTTCTCTTGGGTCAAACTCGTTGTTTCCATCCAACGGCCAATTAACCCTTCTCCTCATCTATTTATAGTGGAATACTTTGATCTCATTTCTCATCTGTCCTGATGATGAACCACACTAGCTGGTCTGAAACGCGTCGACCAAATTCTTTGCTATGTGAATTTTACCGAAAGATATATTTATACAAACTATGGATCACAGAAGCCATATTTCAAATTATGGGTTTTTAGCTTGTTTAAAAAATAATAATAATGGGTTTTTAGTTTTAGTTGTTTTTTAAATAATAATAATTTATTTCCAATCAAAGTTTAAATTTTTTTAATGGATTTTTAGTTTAGATATCATTTTTTTTTTAATTCAACTGCGTTGATTCATTCATCTATGGCCATTTCCATGAGAGGTAGTCATAACTGACTAATTTCTCATGATTTTTTAATAGTCCACTTAGCACTCATTGCATCGGGTGATGCTCAGATGGGTGAAGAAGTGGGATTGAAACTAGTGAAATGAATCGCATAGCATCAATCATCACTTCCGGGGCTTGCACCCGATAACGAGGACTTCTCGACAGGTCACCCATCCAAGATCGTCTCTAGCTCAAGCGCGTTTAACTATGGAGTTTTCCCCGCAATAAAGTCCACTTAACTTGCTACCCCATTTGCAAAACCTTAGAAAGTATTGTGCCTCATGAACCATTCAAGTAGAGTTCCCTTCACTCTTTGTATTTAAGTGTTGAGGGTTTTTCACAATGCATTATATTAGATATCATTTTCTTTTGGGGGATTCAACTGCATTAAGTAATTCATTCATCTATAACCATAACCATGAGAGGTAGTCATAACTGACTAATTTCTCATGATTTTTGAATAGTCCACTTAGCACTCATTGCATCGGGTGATGCTCACACGGGTGAAGAACTGGAATTGAAACTAGTGAAATGAATCACATAGCATCAATCATCATTTTCTAAGGTTTTCCAAATGGGGTAGCAAGCTAAGTGGGCTTGATTGTGGGGAAAACTCCACAGTTAAGCGCGCTTGAGCCAAAGGTGATCTAGGATGGGTAACCTCTTGGGAATTCCTAGTTACCGGGTGCAAGCCCCGGAAGTGATGATTGATGCTATGTGATTCATTTCACTAGTTTCAATCCCACATCTTCACCTTTATGAACATCACCCGATGCAATGAGTGCTAAGTGGACTATTAAAAAAATCATGAGAAATTAGTCAATTATTACTACCTCTCATGAAAATGGTCATAGAATGATCGAGGTGGATATTAGTGGCCACCCACCTATTCTATTTGGGGCCCCACCATTGTTTCTTTTAGTTTTTTAGTTTCCTTAATTGTAGCACAGTTAACTATTTTTAGCAGTTTTTCGGATCCTGAACTTCTGAAGCCGTTTTGAAGGCCTAAACAACTTTTTTTTGGGAAAACCAGGAGCAACATCAGAGGAACTTCCATGTTGCTCACATCAAAAGTTCTAGTCCTCGGACAGATCTTTCTAATGAGGTATTGTGCACGTCAAAAGGAGATCATATGCCAAAGTAATGTCCCCTATAAGTTGATGTACCAATTTACCCAAACGGGGCCCATAGTTTTGGCGCTTCATCTCCTAGGGTTAGGTTTTTGTATGTTTAGGGTTTTCCATTGTTTGTCAATAATAAATAGGCCCTTGGGCCTCATTTTAACACAGTTTAGAGGCTTGTAGCCACCACATCTCTTCTCAGAGATAAGCTACCAGCGCCCTAGCTAGTTTATTTCCATTCTGTCTGTAAACAAATTTCAGTTCTTTGCTATTAATGAAATGAAGTGGTATTTTCGTTGCATCTTTGTATTTATGGTTATATGTGTATTATGTTTCGTTCCAACATAGATTCAGATCAATGGTATCAGAGCGATCTCCTCTTTCTCGATCCTTCTTTGCATGTACCCAACAAGACCGGCGCATAAGGAGTTAGGGCTCGATCTGGTTGAACCTTTGCAAGATCAACCTCGCAAACCCCGACGGCCGCCCATGGGGGATGAAGAGAAAGACGAGGGAGCAGGATATCTTATCAAAATATTGCTCGATGAGGCCCTCGAAAAACAAAGGAACGCGATGATGGATAACTTTGCCTGGATCCTTCAAAGACTGCCCACCGACGACGCAACTACATCCAGCAGTCACTCTGGAAGCGCAACTTTTAAGGTATAAGTAAACTTTGACATTCCCATATTTTAGGGCCAAATAGATGCAAATGTCGTATATAGATGATTGAATACATTAGAATGATATTTCTCGGTTCATGACTTTTCTGATCGGGAGAAAATTATTTTTGCACTCCTCAAAGTCGCCCCCCATGTCAAGGACTGGTGGGAAACCTACTGTGAGAAAAAGGACGAGGGGGAACCCTCTCTGTTCTCGGTCATACCCACTTGGAATTATTTTCGAGACGCCATCAAGGAATAATATTATCTCATGGGGAGCTATGAGGACAAGTACATATTGTTATCACTTTCCCTAACTTCCTAAGGCTCATAGTAGGATTAGAGAAAGGTAACCACAGACCAACTTTTGGCCAGGTAGCTAGCCCTACCCGGACCAAAGAGGGCTCTCTCTATGTCACTTTGTAGTCAAAGGGATGATTGGGTGTAATGTTTTAGGCTAGTTATGATGCTCAATAGATGAAGATTTTTATTTGTTTGGAGTTTTTCTAGATAGGAATGACAATTAGGAGACTAGGTCTAGGGTATTGATATGATTTCAAAGGTTTAGTTGCAAAGGTAAGGGTGAGGCCAGGTAGGTAAGCTAAGAAGCATGATTAATTTTTCATTGTGTATAGAGTGAAATGAGAAGGAATCAGAATGAGCATTAAACTAAATTCATTCATTAGAAGAGCAAGACAATTTCATGAAAATCTTATGAAAAACAGAGCATGGAAAGCATGTTTTCTGTCAATAAACTGATAATACTTAGCATAAATAAGCATATATGTGGAATATGAGTACCATAACATTCAACATCATGAGTTTACAGAGAAAAACAAATGCTCAAAGGCATACCACTAGAGTCTCAACACTATGTCTGCAACATTGTACAATAGCTCCACTGCAAATAACAACTATCCAACCTATAAATGACAAAAGAGATTCTACTTATTTAAACTCCAATATAGATCATGACACCCAACCAGGTCGAAATCCCATCCCAAATGGATCATAAATGCAAGAGATGAGTCATTTCCAAGTTTCTAGGGAGGTTAAAAACGATTCCCTAAAATTTAGCTACAAAATAGGAGTGTTTGTCTCTTACATTAATTACATGTTCCATCATACAAGGAAGCAAAAACCAACCTGATAGCTCTAATGACGACTCATAGCCTCGAATTTGTGACCATTTATGAGCTTGATAGTTGTACTGAAGGAACCCAATGTTGATCTGCGACAATTTTGACTGAATAAAAAATAATTTACAGAAGCGTAATATAAATTTTGAGGCACTTTGAGTGATCCAAATCCACTTATGAAATAACGGTCAACTAGCCATGTGTGTCTAGTTTCCAGAACATCTTGAATTTTGCAAAATGGACCATGGGAAGGCCTCCAAAAGTTCATATCCAGAAGCATAATAGTGTGTTCCATAAGCGTAACAAAGCCCTTTCAGAGGGATTTTGTAGGTCTTCTTAGAGGAGGTTGGGGCTACAAGTGGTATGGTTGGAAATCTTAGTATGTATGCTACAAAATTATGTCCTCAAGCACTACAAACCCCTATTCCAAACCCATGAAAATTTAATTTGAAGACAACTTGTCCATAATTGAAGAAAATGACCTGGAGCAAGTGTATTGTGGGCATTTCTCTCAAACCACAACACCTGTCCATAAACTGAAGAAGGTTTTTGTTCTTTGGCCTATGAGTGACAAAAACCTCTTTCAATTTTGTAAAATTCATCTCCATTAATTCAAAAATTGATTTTGAATCCAAAATGTCCCTATGATAGTAGGGTAAGTTAGTGAGATAAAATGGGGGTGATAGGGGTGAGTAAAAATTCTGATAAAAACTCAGTGGATATGGTAGTGTCTTGAATTCACGATGAAAGTGGAATGAAGGGAAATGGATGAGTATAGGGTGTTCAAATGTCTAAAACACAAGAAATTCCCAAATTTGACTATGAGAATGGCCTATGCAACAATAAAACAAGTCTGTGAGGTGAAAAGGGAGTGATGGAGATGAGTACAAATTCTGATAAAATTTCAGTGAGTAGGATGATGTCTTGTCTCCATAATGAGAGTGGAATGAGGATAAATGGAGGATTGGAAGTCATTCAAATCCTCAAAACACAGTCATTTCCCAAATGAGGTTGTGGGAAAAAACTAGTGAATAAATGTTTTGATTGTTGAGGGTTATGGAGCTGGAGAAAATTTTTGATAAAATTTGTGAAGATAGGCTGACTCCTTAGCTCCAAAATGCAAGTGAGATGAGGGAAAATGGAGGGGTATAGGGTAGTCAAAATCCTAAAACACATTCACCCTATGTTTTCATTGTCTTCACTTTGTTGAAAAGCTAGAATGAGGGTTTGATGGTGTGAAACATGTTATGGACGGTATTGTAAGTGATAGGAGTGTATAGGTGGAGTATATGGAATGTATGAGTCATGTTTTAAGTCGTGGCTTTAGGGTTTAGGTCAAATAGGGTAGATTAGGATTTGGGTTGAATAAGGTAGGGTTTGAAAAAACAAATTTTTTATATGGGGACTGTGGAGATATGGAGAAGACATTAAATGACATAAAAAGAATATAAGCCTTCAACATCTGACCCAAACAACAGCATGGATGATTTCTTACCTTGCATGGAGGTTACACCAAAGAATGGATCACAAGCTCTGAGAGTTTTGGAGGGTTTCAAGCTTCAAGACACTGGAAATTTCCTCTAAACAGGAGCGTAACAACTGGATTTTTTAATGCACAGGAGCGTAACAAGAGAGGTTTTCACTCTACATAAGCATAACAATGCACTTCTGCTCACCCACATAAGCGTAACAAACTATGTTTTCACTCCACAAAAGCGTAACAATACACTTCTTCTCACCCACATAAACGTAACAATGCAGCTTTCTACCTCCACAGGAGCATAACAAAGGGTTTTTACAACTGACAAGAGTGTGACAATGGGCTAGAAGCATAACAAAGGGAGTGCAAGAGTGTAATAAGATGCCAAAAACGTAACAAAGAGGTTTTTTGAAGGATTGCAAGTGGGTTTAATGGAATCTAAAGGTGGTGCTTTGGATTTTAGAGAGTATGGAGGGTAAATAGAGTGGAGAGTTGTCTCTCATTCACATGAATGGGTCAATATGAATAAAATGAGGGTTGCTGCCCTTTTATAAACTTGTGAGATGAAATTTACCCTTTTCCCTTTGACACTTACAATGACTTTTTTGACCTTTTTGCACTTGGAAATGACCTTTTTGCTCCTTTAAGTGAGATATGAAGGCATAATGAACTTCTTTTGAACTCTTTGACAATTGATGTGACTTTTTTGACATTTTAATGAGACAATGAGACAAACTTCTCCTTTTCATGAAATAGTAAGTGTGTTTTTTCAAAAACCTTTGAAATTTTCTCATGGATATGACCCTTTTCAAAACAAGGTGAGATGTCTTTAAACCTGAGGATGACTCCTTTTGCATTTGACTGGGACAATAGTACAGATTGAGCTCCTTTGAAGCATTGACAGTCAATGATGAATTTTTGGATCCTTAAATGAGGTAGTGAGACAAAATTCTTCTTTTCAATGAGACAGTGAGATAGAAATGAGATGATTTGAACTTTTTGGAACTTGAGCCATATGAAACATGAGAGGTGGCTTTTATTTCATCTTCAAAACAATCTAGCTCCTTCATTAGGGGTTTATGAATGGAATGGAGGGTTTCTGCCTTGTTTTAAATGAAAAATTGAAGATTTTTCAAAGGCATAAATGAGCATAGACAGTGACCTATATGAAATGAAGTGACCTAACCCTAGACCTCTTCAGTGATGATGATGGAGATGGTGACATTGAAACTAACGATGGCGGTGACCTTGACAATTATGATGATAAATGAAATGAAGGAGCAACATGCATGGTTTAGCCTTTTTCAGTGACCAAAATTATTTATGAGAACTAGTTTGAAAAAGTAAAAAATTTGCCCTATGACCTAATGGAAAACAACTGAAAGAGTCACTTGATCACTGACATACCTGGGCTAACATTGGCTCCAAATGGGGATGGCAACTCCTTCAGGAGGTGTCAAGAACACCGTAGATCAGGTAGCCTTACCATTGGGCGATGGAGTCAAATTGGACTTTGAAAATATTTGACAAACTGGAAATGATGAACTAATTATGGAAATGAATTTGACTAAAAAAAAGTGACTTGAATTTGACTAAACAACTAACTCTGACTGAAACAAAACTTACAAAACTTATTGATGGCAGCATATCGTTAAGACTTTAGAGCTTCAAATCCTGATGAAACCACCCGCCTGTTGTAGATATATGTACAATCATGCAATATGATCTTTCCATTGTAACCAATCCAACAAATGGCTACCTACTGAAATCCTACTCACAAGTGCCTTGAGCAGACAGGAGAAAAATGAAAGCGGCAACTCAACTTTTCCATTGAATCCAATACTTGTATTGACAAACTTGGAAAATTCTTCCGCTACTGTTTGTTGCAACAAACTCACCAGAGGATCATGGAAAGCATGTAACATATGATCTTATGAATGATTAAAAGCAGGAAAACAAACCTTATTCCACAATGTTGGTTTGTCTATATGTTGAAATTGATTCCAAACAAATGGAATGAGAGCAAATTGTTTTTCATTCTCATGATCCACAATAGATAAGGGCTCTGAATTTTCTTGAATTTCATCAAACACAATAGAAAGATCGTATGCAACCAGGATTTCTTCATCATTAACTAGATCATATAGAAGTTTGTGAGGTCGCTACAACTCATAATTAGAATCATGAAATAAAACTTGGCTTCATCATTCAAACTTGATTGACCTTTAATTACGGAAGAAAATACTGTCCGTTGGAGATGTTCTTGTGAATCATAAGACTGCTGCAAAACAACAAATGATTCTTCAATGATATGCTCAATTACTTTTACCTAATGATTGGCAAGAGGACTTTGTTCGACAACCGCAGTGCTAATGTGTACACCCACAGGATCTAAAATAACCTGTTCTTTTTCATTATTCTCCTCTTCTTGATTAGTTTTAGGATGTTGATTTTCTTCCTTAACCTCTAGCTGATCAGTGTATTGTGTTGTTTCCATAATTGTTTCCTGTGGGGAATCTTTATGAGCATCTAGACAATATACATCATCTGTTTCTTCATCAATAAAATAGGAGGCTACTATGTACTGAGTATGATCCCGAGTATCAAAGTGATTAGCTTCTTCAGATTGTTTTTGGAAGGAAAAATCATAGAAGGCTCTATTGATCTCTTCATAATCCACACATTCAATACATCAATTCTTTTAAGATATTCAATAAAACCTTCACAATAATCACAACAACTTTTTAAAAGAGACAAAGGAAGATGAGACTTCCCATAATACTCGAAAACCAGTCTATGGAAATCTTTAAGAGAACATAAGCTCCTTTATGGTAACCCTTCATACCATGATATTGCTTTCCCTTCCAGGGTATCCATAAAAATTTTCATCAAGAAATCCTCAGGAAACTCAATCTTCAGTTTACATACATGCATGTGAAATCTAACCATATGTAGAATAGCCTCATCCTCGTTTCCATCTATGAATTTGGGCAGATAAGTTTTCCAATCTATGCAAGGAATTCGATTTGGAAAACCAGGGATGTGAGCACGATTCATAGGAGCATACCTTCTAGCAGCTGAATCCATCTTGAAAATAGTGAAATCCCTACGAAATTCTTTAATCCACCAGTTTTGAACAATGGAGTCGCCATGAAAACTCTGAACTTTTGGATTCTTTGGAAGTGGAGTCGCCAAGTGAAAGATGCACAACCTTCTTGTGTCTAACCACTATTTCACCGTCGACAATCAGAGCTAATCTCTGTCGTTCTTTCCCGGGAAATATTTAACCTTCATTCCCCGGCAATGGCACCAAGGATGTTATCACTTTCCCTAACTTCCTAAGGCTGACAATAGGATTAGAGAAAGGTAACCATAAACCAACTTTTGGCTAGGTAGCTAGCCCTACCCGGACCAAAGAGGGCTATCTCTGTGTCACTTTGCAGTCAAAGGGATAACTGGATATAATGTTTTAGGCTAGTTATGATTCTCAATAGATTAAGGTTTTTTTTGTTTGGAGTTTTGTTGGATATGAATAACAATTAGGAGACTAGGTCTAGGGTATTGATATGATTTCAAAGTTTTAGTTGCAGAGGTAAGGGTGATGCTAGGTAAGCTAAGAATCATGATTAATTTTCCATTGTGTATAGAGTGAAATGAGAAGGAATCAGAATGAGCATTAAACTGAATTCATTCATTAGAAGAGCAAGACAATTTCATGAAAATATTTTGAAAAACAAAGCATGAAAAGCATATTTTTTGTTAATAAAATGATAAGACTTAGCATAAAGAAGCATATATGTGGAAGATGAGTAACATAACATTCAACATCATGAGTATACAGAGAAAAACAAATGCTCAAAGGCATACCAACGGAGCCTCAACGCCATGTCTGCAACATTGTCCTTGATTTCATTAACAAAAGCTTGTTCAATAGCTCCACTGCAAATAACAAATATCCAACCTCTAAATGACAAAAGAGAGTCTACTTATAGAAAATATCGATCATGACACCTCATCAGGTCGAAATCCCATCCCAAATGGATCATAAATGCAAGAGATGAGTCACTTCCTAGTTTCTAGGGAGGTTAGAAACCATTCCCTTAAATTTAGCTACAAACTATGAGTGTTTTTACCTTACATTAATTACACATTACATCATAAAAGGAAGCAAAGACCAACCTAATAACTCTAATGACAACTCATTGCCTCAAATTTGTGACCATTTATGAGCTTGACAGCTGTAATGATGGAATCCAATGCTGATCTGCGACAATTATGACTGAAGAAAAAACAATTTGCCGAAGCGTAACAGAACTTTTGAGGGACTTTGAGAGATCCAAATCCACTTCTGAAATAAATTTCAACTAGCCATGTGTGTCTAGTTTCCAGAACATCTTTAATTTTCCAAAATTGACCATGAGAAGGCCTCCAAAAGTTCATTCTCCCAAGGTTACTCCAATGTGTTCCATAAGCATAACAATGTGTTCCAGAAGTGTAACAAAGACCTTTAAGAGGGATTTTGGAGGTATTCCTAGAGGATGTTGGGGCTGCAAGTGGTATGGTTGTAAATATTAGGATGTCTGCTACAAAATTGAGTACTCACGCACTACAAACCCCTATTCCAAACCCATGAAAAGTTTATTTGAAGACAACTTGTCCAGAATTGCAAAAAATGACTCGGAGCAAGCGTATTGTTGGCATTTATCTCAAACCATAACACCTATGCATAAACTGAAGGAAATTTTTGCTTTTTGGCCTATGAGTGACGAAAACCTCTTTCACTTTTGCAAAATTCATCTCCATTACTTCAGAAAATGATTTTGAATCCAAAATGTCCCTATGATAGTAGGGTAAGTTAGTGAGGTGAAATGGGGCTGATAGGGTTGAGTGAAAATTATGATAAAAAATCAGTGGATAGGGTAGTGTCTTTACTTCACAATAAAATTGTAATGAGGGTAAATGGATGATTTTAGGGTGTTCAAATGTCTAAAACATAGGAAATTCCCAAATTTGACTGTGAGAATGGCCTATGCAACAATGAGTCAAGTTTGTGAGGTGAAAAAGGAGTGATGGAGATGAGTAAAAATTCTAATAAAATTTCAGTGAGTAGGATGATGTCTTGTCTCTATAATGAGAGTGGAATGAGGAGAAATGGAGGAGTGGAAGTCATTCAAATCCTCAAAACACAGTCATTTCCAAAATGAGGTTGTGGGAAAAAACTAGTGAATAAATGTTTTGACTGTTGAGGGTTATGGAGCTGGAGAATTTTTTTGATAAAATTTGTGAATATAGGCTGACTCCTTAGCTCCAAAATGCAAGTGGGATGAGGAAAAATGGAGGGGTATAGGGTAGTCAAAACCCTAAAACACATTCACCCTATGTTTTCATTGCCTTCACTTTGTTGAAAAGCTAGAATGAGGGTTTGATGGTGTGAAACATGTTATGGATGGTAGTGCAAGTGATGGGAGTGTATAGATGGAGTATAGGGAATGTATAAGTCATGGTTTATGTGGTGGATTTAGGGTTTAGGTAAAATAGGGTAGATGAGTAATTCCCAAAATGCAAGTGGGATGAGGAAAAATGGAGGGGTGAGATGGTAAGGAAACCACAAAAAACATTCACCTATGTTTTCATTGCTCATTCACTTTGTTGAAAAGCTAGAATGAGGTTTGATGGTGTAAAACATGTTATGGATGGTAGTGTAAGTGATAGGAGTGTATAGATGGAGTATATGGAATGTATGAGTCATGTGTCTGCCCAAGGACCTAAGGGTTTAGGTAAATAAAAATAGGGTAGATTAAGGTAAAGATTGAATAAGGTAAGGTTTGACAAAACATTTTTTTTATAGGGACGGTGGAGAGATGGAGAAGACATTAAATGACATAAAAAGAATATAAGTCTTTAGCATCTGACCCAAACAATAGACTGGATGATTGATTACATTGCATGGAGGCAACACCAAATAATGGATCTTACCTTTTCAAATCCCCTTTAATTTCTTCCCTTACCCTTTGTTGGCCATTATTCCCCTTTATTCCTCTATCGTTCCCCTTCCTAGCCTTTAAATCACATTAAAATGGGCAAAAACCCCACTTTCCTACCTTTGTAATAGGGCTGAGCCCCTTTCCCGCCAGCCCCTTTTAACCACTTCCCCACGTAACCCTTACCCAAAACCAAACGCTTAATGCATTGGGGGCCGATTGCGTAATCGCAAATCGCATGTTTTATGTGAAATGCTTTGATCATCCATCACAAATATTTGCGATGCGATTGATCGCGTCGCAAATATTTGCGATACGATCGATCAATCGCAAATCCGCCCATTGCATCGCATCGCAACCTCCCTGCCGTTGTTTAAATCGCAAATCACATGTTTTATGTGAGGTGCTCCGATCATTCGTCGCAAATATTTGCGTTGCGATTGATCGCGTCGCAAGTCCTCGCACTTCTTGCCCATCGCACTTCCCTCCGATCGCACTATTCGCCCTCCGCCATGATCGGGTCCCACACCTGTGGCTTCGTTTCATTGTTCTTCCCTATTTCCCTGTGTTATCTGCCCAAGCGTTAATCTTTGGGCTTTTACACTAATAGCCATTCCCTCCGCCACCCTTCATTATTTCCTCTGCTCTCAACTGTTCCGACACTGTTCCTCCGGGCCTCCGCATCATTTCTCCTCCACCACTGCCTGGGTTCATAACAGGTATGTTTTATTATGCAGATAGCACAGAGGCGACCATTTCAGCATTTGCCAGCGGATCAGCGGAAGAGATTCAGAGGGGGTTAATGCTTGTAATTAATGTTTAGCCCCGCATTCAAAGGAGAGGGCACAGTTTGAAGACTCAAGCACACAAAAGGTCATATCCACGTCTTAATATCAGCAGAACGCATTTCTCCAGGAAGGACATTTACCTACAGCACTCCTCATATCTCCTCGAGCCCTGAAACGGTTAATTATACTGACAGAGCTTCTTAAAGACTGTCTGGACAGAAGTTATGGAGGTATGGAGAGATCTGCAGACTTTTCACCCAGTGCATTTATTCCAAAAGGCTAGCACAGAGTTCCAGACCACCGTAAGGATTTAAAGAACATATCAGAGGTCAATCTCGACCTGACAGACGCTTCCACACAGTCTACAGAGTACAACACAACGCCATTAAGCAGAGTGGGCTCGGCCTCCTCTACCATTCTGTCTTAATGAGACTCATTTAATTTGTATCTAGGACTGCTTTCGTCTCTTCTTCTATAAGAATCCCTAAGAGCATATTGTAAAGGTTGTTGGTTGTTAGTTGTTGCTCGACTGCTGTCGTTGTAGTTAGAGGGATTCATTTTGACTGTTAGAATAGTCTTGGGAGGGAGTAGCAAAGTAGTTTGTATGTAGTAGGCTAGGAGGAGAAGTTTGGACTGTATTAGCCGTTGAGCTCAATGTACATGACTGGTTTTGCAACAATTAATCACAACACATTTCACAGGATCCTGGTCTATTACTATTGGTGATGTTTTCCTCACTCTGTTCATGACATTTCCATACTATTTCATTTTCTTCTGGGCTCGCATCAGAAAAATGGCCTAGGATTTACCCTTGTTAGGTACCCTATGTCTCTGCTCTCCTTTCCCTCAATGTTTTCTGCTAAATGTGTGATCTAAGGATTGATTTCAGTTAATTTAACCAGTGTAGTGGATGTTATTGCCTGCTCTCTGATGTATGAATTAAATGAATATGTTTTTAGATGTTCTTGTTAGGTTTAAGTTGGAAGATTTGGGAACACTGGGGATTAGAGTTTGCCCTGTCCACTAGGATCCTTGTGCGACCAACTGGCCTTTCTAAGATCTCTTCTGTCAAACTTATCTCTGTTTTCCCTGGAGCATGCTAAAGTTGACCTGGAGTTAAATGACCTCTGGTCCGATCTATAAGCTGCCCCTTTGTCCCTTCTTTGAGAGCTGCCTTAGAGTATGTCCAAGTAGTTCTGGAGTTAAATGACCTCTGACCTGATCTATAGATAGAAATTGGGTTGCTTTCCTTCTTTCACTTTCTTTCCTCAATGTTCCATCCCATCATCTATCTAAAAAGATCCTTTAGTGTAGATGACTTGCCCTCTGAAAGCCTTGGCTAGTTGTTGCAAGTAATTCTCCTTTCATGACTCCATAGCCCAATGGATGGCACTTTCTTGGCCTATCCTCTTTGTTGAAACATCCTGCCGCCTTGTTCCTTTTCTCCCATTACCTTCTTAGTCTATGATCTCATGACCAACCCAGCAACCAACCAACCAAATTATTTAAAACCCCCCTTTGTGCTTCATAACTAGCCTAACATCTCATTTTGAGCTTCAAAGATATATATTATTCTTTGTTTTATGGAGAGATCCCTCTTCGGGTCTGGGAGGGCTAGATCCTAGGGCCCCAAAGTGGTTTGATGTTGTCTTATCTTTTGGTATTGCCAAATCGGCCAAAACATAGGAACCCCAACAGATCACAAGCTCTAAGAGTTTTGGAGGGTTTCAAGCTCCAAGACACCAGAAATTTCCTCTAAACATAAGCGTAACAACTGAATTTTCTAATGCACAAGAGCGTAACAAGAGAGTTTTTCACTCTACAGAAGCATAACAATGCACTTCTTACCACCCATATAATCTTAGCAAAATATGTTTTCACTCCACAGAAGCATAACAATACACTTCTTCTCACCCACATAAACTTAACAATGCAACTTTCTACCTCCACATAAGTGTAACAAAGGGTTTTTACAACTAACATGATCGTAACAATGGGCTAGAAGTGTAACAAAGGGAGTGAAAGAGTGCAATAAGATGCCCAGAAATGTAACAAAGAGATTTTTTGAAGGATTGCAAGTGGTTTTAATGGAATTTGAAGGTGGTGCTTTGGAGTTTAGAGAGTATGGAGGGTAAGTAGAGTGGAGAGCTGCTCTCTCATTCACATGAAAGGGTCAATATGAATAAAATGAGGGTTGTTGCCCTTTTACAAACTTGTGAGATGACATTTACCCTTTTCCCTTTGACACTTACAATGACTTTTTTGACCTTTTTTCACTTGACAATGACATTTTCGCTCTTTTAAGTGAGAAATGAAGGCAAAATGAACTTCTTTTGAACTCTTTGACACTCGAGATGATTTTTTTGACATTTTAATGAGACAATGAGACAAACTTCTCATTTTAATGAATAGTAAGAGTGTTTTTTCAAAAATCTTTGAAATTTTCTGATGGATATGACCCTTTTCAGAACAAGATGAGATGTCTTTAAACCTAAGGATGACTCCTTTTGCATTTGACTGGGACAATAGGTCAGATTGACCTCCTTTGAAGCATTGACAGTCAATGATGACTTTTTGGATCCTTAAATGACGTAGCGAGACAAAATTATTATTTTCAATGAGATAGTGAGACACAAATGAGATGATTTGAAATTTTTGGAACTTGAGCCATATGAAACATGAGAGGTGGCATTTATTTCATCTTCAAAACAAGCTAGCTCCTTCATTAGGGTTTTATGAATGGAATGGAGGGTTGCTGCTTTATTTTAGATGAAAATTTGAAGATTTGTCAAAGGCAGAAATGAGCCTAGACAGTGACCTATATGAAATGAAGTGACCTAACCCTAGACCTCTTCAGTGATGATGATGGAGATAGTGATCTTGAAACTAATGATGGATATGACATTGATAATGATGATGATAAATGAAATGAAGGAGCAACATACATGGTTTAACCTTTTTTTCAGTAACAAAAGTTATTTCTGAGAACTGGTTCGAAAAGTATAACTTTTGACCTATGACCTAATGGAAAATAACTGAAAGAGTCATTTGATCATTGACATACCTGGGCTAACACATACAATGGACTACGTTGCGGTAGCAAAGGGAGCAAGATGTGGATGAGCTGACGAATTTGTTCCATACCCTGCGCACAATTTTGGGTATCAAATATTCAGAGAAACATTTGGTGCTAAAGTACCGCAGTTGTCTGCAAAAATACATTCAGGAGGAAATGGAGTTCCTCGACATCTCCTCTCTTGGTATGACATACCAGTATGCTTCCAAGGTTGAGCAGAAATTCAAACAGAAGAAGCGAGACTTTGGATCTTGGAATAAAATGCAAGGGAAAGGTGCCCCCAAAGCGCAGAATAAAGGACAAAGCCAAGGCATGGTGGCCCAAGACAACTTTCCAAAGTCGTAAGCAAATAACAACACCGTGAAGCTAAATAAGGACACAAGAAAGTGGTGTGAGCTCCAGAAGAGCTCCACTCACAACACAAGTGAGTGTCGGGCCAAGCAGTCACTGGTGTCCGAGATGAAGGCTTTTGAATCAAACGCATGCTACGACTCTGAATCAGAACCCGACAAAGGGAAGCAAATTATCGATGCGAAGCTCAACGCCACCTATGCCACCACGAAGATACAAAAGGAGGAACCGGAAGATCCATAGGAGGAGGAGCGTCTCTTCCACTCTTAGATGTGGGTAAAGGGTTCTCCACCACAGTTCGTTGTCGACAATGGGAGCCAAAAGAACCTCATTTCAGCAGAGGTCATGAAGCCGTTGGCCTTGTCGACCATAACACACCCACAGTCGTACACCATTGGGTGGCTTCACCAAGGATGGGATCTCCGCGTTAGCCAGCAGTGCCGCCTTCCCTACAGCATCAAGCTCTTCACGGATGAGGTATTATGTGACATTGCTCCTCTTGATGTTTGTGATGTATTATTAGGCCAACCATACTTGTGGAAGTGACATGTTGTGTATGAGTCTCGACCTAGTGTTGTTATTGTTACTTTGGTAAATAAGTTATACAAGATACTAGAGGTACCAGTGCATGCTGCCATCTATTTGGTTATTGCAAAACAATGCAGTAAGCTCATTCCCAAAACTAGGAAATATGTTTTCTTGATGCTCCGCCCTCAGGCAAAGAAGAAGATTGTGGCCACAACCTCCTGACAAGGCTCCTCCACACGAAAACAATAAATGGACAAGGTCGTGGAGGAGTACGAAGATATCTTCACCTCACCTGCACAGTCAGGTCAAGCACCCCAACGATCTGGCCCCAGGTGCATCACTGCCCAATGGACCGATCTATTGACGCTCTATTCTAGAGAACGATGAAATTAAGAGACAGATTCAGGAGCTGCTGCATAAAGGTCACATATGGCCAAGTTCATTTCCCTATGGGAGCTCAATCGTGTTGGGGCTGAAGAGGGATGGGACTTGGAGACTCTGTATTTACTATCAAGCCCTGAATAAGATCACTATCCGGAATAGGTACCCGATCCCACGTATTGATGACCTTGTGGACCAACTCAAAGGGGAAAAATATTTCAGCAAGATCAACTTGAAGTCCGGGTATCACCAGGTATCAATCAAACCCTCTGATGTGTGGAAGACTGCCTTCAAAGCCAAGGAGGGCCTTTTCAAATGATTGGTCATGTCTTTCTGGTTAACAAATTCTCTCGCAAACTTCATGAGGCTGATGGATGACATCTTGCAGCCATTCACAAAATCAATTGTAGTAGTGTACATAGATGAGATCTTGATCATCACCCAGACTTGGGAAGATCGCCTCCACCACATCTGACAGGTCCTCCAAACTCTACGACAACGCAAGTTGTGTGCTAATTTGGAGAAGTGCACTTTGGGAATGACCCAAGTTCAGTATCTGGGTTACATTATTGATGAGCGGGGGGTGCATGTGGATCCAACCAAGATCCAAGTCATTCAGGATTGGCCAACCCCAACCACTCTAACAAAGCTTTGCAACTTTCTAGGTCTTGCTAATTTATACTGCAGGTTCGTGTTAGGATTCTCTCATATCACTTGGCCCTTGAGTCAAGTCACCAAGGGATGAGCGAAAACAAAAAAAAAATCGTCGAAATCTCAACAAAAGGCATTCGAAGAATTGAAACATCACCTCTTCTCTACCCCAATGCTCACATTACCAGACTTGCAAGAACCATTTGATATCGAGACAGATGGCTCTGAATATGCTATTGGGGCAGTTCTTACTCAATAGGGGCATATAGTGGCATATCAGAGTGAGACATTGTCCGACACAATCCGCAAGTATCCTACTTATAACAGGCTTGATGACAATGGAAGCATTACATTTTGGGGAAGGAAACAGTCATCCACATAGACCACCGACCCCTGCAATTCACACAGACCACCGACCCCTGCAGTTCATACAGACACGATGGAAGTTGTAGAACGATAACCATCAAAAGTGATCCACATATCTGCAACAATCTCATTTGAACATCAAGTACAAGAAGGGCAGCACCAATAATGTTGTAGGCTACCTCATTCAACCACTGATCGTGGCGCTAACCACCGTTCTCAACTCTTGTGGGCATGAGACTTTTGATTGGCCGCTTCTCTACAAGAGCGATCCAGAATTCAATCACACATACAAGACACTCTTGGAGGGTACACAAGTTCCAAATTTTCACCTCCAAGATGCACTTCTATGTCACTTGTGACACCTTTGTGTTCCTTCAAGCGGATGGGCCAAGATGATTTCGGAAGCGCACTGCATTCAGGTCGTTGGGCATCTTGGGGTCGAGAAACAATGGCAGTACTGCAAAAGTATTTCTATTGGTCCTAAGGATGTCAGGAAGTACATCAGATCCTGCACTGCTTGCACCATTGCCAAACTGACCATCAAGAAGCAAGGCCTCTATACTCAACTACCTACCCCTAGTCGAACTTAGGAATCCGTATCCATGGATTACACGTCAGGCCTTCCTTCTACTAAGCATGGAAACGAATGTGTTTTCGTGGTCGTTGACAGATTCTCGAAGATGGCCATTATGGCGGCATGTAAGAAGAATATCATAGCAGAAGCCACTGCGAAACTCTTCTTTTAATGAGTGTGGGTGCACTTTTGGATCCCATAGTCTATCATCTCAGATCCAGACAACAGGTTCCTCAAAAATATTTGGTCAAGCCTTTGGTAAATGCTGGACACCAAGCTTACCAAGTCCACAGCTTTCCATCCCCAAACTGATGGCCAGACAAAGGTCGTCACCAGGATGATCGTACACATTCTACGCATGTACAATTCAAAGCATCCACACACACGGGATGAGATCCTCCCCTATGTACAATATAGTTATAACCGGGCTCTCCATAGCTCAACCGACCACAACCCCTTTCAAGTGGGCTTGGGATTCCAGCCACTATCTCCCATTGACGTAGCCATGTCATTCGCGGCTACTCGGGGCGATTCGGCTCATGTGCAGTCTGAAGCTGACAAAGAGAAGAAATTCTTTGAGCGCATTCAGCACATCCACTAATAGGTTCATGAGATATTGGACATAGGCAATGCAACGACATGATCAACATCAGGTGCCACACAAATTCCAAGTGGGCGAAAAAGTGTGGCTACATTTGCAGAAGGAGCGTGTCGCTAGACCCCATCGCAAGCTTCACCTGCTCCGATACGGGTCGTACACCATCACCAAGCCTGTAGGGGCCAATTCCTTCGAGCTCAGTATTCCACCATTCCTCGGTTTGCACCCAATGTTCAGTCTGGACCGCCTTCAGCCCTACTTCCCACCTCTATTGGACACCTCTGACATTGCCGAAGAACTCACACCAACAGAGTTATACCTTGACTGCATGGAACAGGCCACCATGGATCGTATCATGGGCATGCAAATAAAGAACACTTTCCAGCAAAAGATCCAATTGTATTGGGTTTTCAAATTTGGCCAACTCCTGCACCAAGGCAAGTGGTTCACTAGGGACCAAGTTAAGCAGAAGTTTCCTCATATCATGGAGGAACTCAACGCAATGGGGACCATTGCTTCCTAAGGGGGGAGGAATGATCTAGGTGGATATTGGTGGCCACCCGTCTATTCCACTTTGGTCTCCACCATTGTTTCTTTCAGTTTTTTAGTTTCCTTAATTGTAGCACAGTTTGTTATTTTAAGCAGTTTTCGAGTCCTAAACTTCCGAAGACGTTTTGAGGCCCTAAACGACGTTTTTTGGGAAAACCGAGAGTAACATGGAAGATCGTGTGATGTTCCTCACATCAAAAGTTGTAGTCCTCAGATAGATATTTCTAATGAGGTATTGTGCACGTCAAAAGGAGATCGTATGCTAAAGTTACGTCCCCGGGAAGTTGATGTACCAATTTACTTAAATGGGGCCCATAGCTTTGACATTTCATCTCCTAGGGTTAGGTTTATTTATGTTTAGGGTTTTCCATTATTTGTCAATAATAAATAGACCCTCGAGCCTCATTGTAACACAGTTCAGAGACCTGTAGCCACCACATCTCTTCTTACAGATAAGCTACCAACGCCCTAGCTAGTTTATTTCCATTCTATCTGTAAATAAATTTCAGTTCTTTGTTATTAATGAAATGAAATGTTATTTCTGTTGCATCTTTGTATTTATGGTTATATGTGTATTCCATTGTGTTCTTGCATAAATTTGGATCATAAATGAATGACATACTTAACGCATTTGAATCCCAAAAACAAAATGCATTTTATTTTGTTTAAAACTTTTTTAATGGGTTTTTAGTTTTAGTTGTTTTTTAAATAATAATAATTTATTTGCAATCAAAGTTTAAATTTTTTTGATAAGTTTTTAGTTTTAGTTATTTTTAAATAATAATAATTTATTTGCAATCAAAGTTTACATTTTTTTTAATGGGTTTTTAGTTTTAGTTGTTTTTTTAAATAATAATTTATTTGCATTCAAAGTTTAATTTTTTATAATGGGTTTCTAGTTTTAGTTCTTTTTAAATAATAATAATTTATTTGCAATCAAAGTTTACATTTTTTTAATGGTTTTTTTGTTTTTGTTTTTTGTTTTTTGTTTTTTTGTTTTTTTTTAAATAATAATAATAATTTAATTTTAGTTTTAGTTGTTTTTTTTTTTTGATAATAGATTCATCTCTACTTAACCAGTGAAATTTATATATACTAGCATTTGCACCTTTTTGTGGTGCAAAGCAATGCTGAAGAATGCCTCTCGGTAAGCAGGTCCACAAATACAATGATACACAGAGAAAAAAAATAATTACAATTATTTCTTAATTAGTACTAATTTAATTATAGTTACAATAAAAAAGTAGATTAATTTAAAACTAATTAAAAATAAAAATTAATTAATTAAAAATTATTTAAGATGTATTATTATATTATATTAAAATTATAATTCTATTATATAAAAATTATAATTATAATTATAATTAATATATAATATATTATAATACTAATATAATATATTTATTATGTTTATAAATATATTATATTAATATAATAATAAAATCGCTTTACAAGACTGGAATTCCTATCTTAAAAAGCTTTATGAATCTCTAAATGCCAGGGATAAATTTGAAACCCTCCTCACAACGAAATAAGTTTTCTCATTAGAAGACATTGATTTTGGGGTTAAACGTCTGACAAATGGGAAAACTAAAGACATTTAAGGTTACCAGGCGAAAATCTTAAAAATTGGAGGTCCTGTCCTCATCCCCCACATCCACAAGCTTTTCAACCAAGCGGTCAAGCAAGGGTTCCCTAAACCTTGGACTCGGAGCCTCATTATCCCTATTTTTAAAAGTGGGGATACAAATAACCCTTCTAATTATCGGACAATAATGATCAGCCCTCTCTTAGCCAAGTTATATGGTATTATTTTGGAAAAGAAGTTGAGCATTTGGCTTGAAAGTGAAGGTAAGCGGGCTAAAGGCCAAGTGGGTTTTATAAGGCAACACTCAACAGCATACCACCTCGTTATGCTTAGGATCATTGTGGAGGAATGCCGCAATGATAAATCTAATCTCTTTTGTTGTTTTGTGGAATTTAGAAAGGCTTTCCATATGGTTCCTAGAAACAACCTATGGAATAGATTAGAAGAGCTAAATGTTCCTTTCAAGCTAAGAGCAGCCGCTATAAGGTTATACGAGAATGTAATTGCCAAGTTAAAGAGAAATGAAGGGTGGTCGAAAGATATTAAATGTAATATCAGAGTTAAACGAGATTTCCCCCTCTCCCCTACCCTATTTGGCATTTACATCGACAAGCTAGAAGGTTATTTAGAGGAAGCAGGATGTGCTGGCATGATCTTAGCTCAGATAGTCATCATCCTTCTTCTCTATGCTGATGATATTGTTCTTCTCGCAAGGTGCCCATCTGATCTTGATAAGCAACTTAGACTTCTTAAGAATTTATGCACTACAATGGGTATGTCTGTTAACACTGACAAAACAAAAGTTATGATGATCAAATCCAAGAAGGAAACTTACACTAATTTTATGTATGACAATAGTAACTTGGAGGAAGTGTCTTCTTACAAGTACCTAGGAATTGATATTCATCACAAGCTCAACTGGAACTATAACATTCAGAAAAGGATTAATGGGGGGTGGAAAGCTTATTTTGGTCTTGAAAATAACTGTAAAACGACAAACCTCGTAATGTGGGATAGAAAGAAGTTCCTCTTTGAAACTTTAGTCACTCCTGTTATCTTATATGGATGTGAGGTTTGGGGTTGCAACATCTCTAGAGAACCCTGGAGAAAGATTGAGCAAATCCATAAATTAAAAGAAATACACCCTATCCTATTCTCCTTATAGAAGTGGGTCTTTCCCCTATCGAGAGCCTAGCTATGACTAGGCTTCTATTGGACAAGCACAAGCTCAATAGCATAGGAGACTATAGACTTCCTAGGCTAGCTTTAAATTCCAGCCAAAAGCACCTAAGGCTTAAAAGAGGTTGGTATAAAGACACGAGGGCCTGGGTAAACCATTGGGAGATCAACGAGAATGTTGCATTGCAAAACATCAATAGCATTAAAAAAATTGTTACTTCTAAGTTCAAAGAAAAAATGTGGTGTGAGAAAGATCTAGCAGCTAAAAGAAAATTAAGATATTATAAGGAGGTCATCAACCCCACCCTAGAAGATCAAAAGTATATATCTGTTTTAACTAGCTCAAAGAAGAAAATTAATATAGCCAAGATTAGAATGAACTCTCATGAGCTCCATAGTGAAACAGGTCGTTGGACAGTTCCTAAAACACCATGGATGGAAAGGATTTGTCATCTCTGTGAGAATATGAACATCGAGGATGAAAATCACTTCCTCTTAGAGTGCCCCACGTACAACCACATTAGAGCTCAATTTCATAATCTTTGTTGCAATACTGACCTTCCTAGCCTTTTAAGATGTCAAAATTATAGTGAGCTCGGGAGGCTTCTCTCCAAGCATTTCGAGCATAGGAATAAAATCTTAAATCAAACTAAATAACTCTTTTATTTAGGTCCGATAGACTAAAGATTGGTCTCAGTGGACGTTAACCATCATCATCAAAAACAAACTTCAAAAGTCAACCAAACGATACAATACGTGGTCATGAGAATTAATGAAGAAGGGTTTAACGTATGTCAGGTGGAGAGTTGGGAGGCATAAGGGGCGTAAGCATGATGGAGGGGGGAGTCATAAGGCGATTATGAAGAGCAATTTTCAATTTTTTATTTATAAAATTAAATAGTCATCGTATAAAAATAAAACACGTGGCAGACGACGAATCTTCAAACAATGTCGCGAGGCAAAAATCCACAATAGAACGCCTTCCGCATAATTATACTTCCTCTAAATTTTTAATTGATTATTTATTAAAAAAAAAACAACAACAACAAAGCAAAAGAAACAAACTTCTCCATGGTTAAAAAGTTTGAAGTTAAAATGGTTTATAGTTCTATATTTTTTTAGATTGCTCTATAGCTTTATTTTTATTTCATTTTTTAATTCTCAAATTTTTAATATTATAACTCTCTCCCTCTTTTTAATTGATATTTTATGCATCGTATCTATGTGGATTGTAGAACTAATTCACTTTTAGAAGTGTAATATTAGATAGTTAAGATAATATCTTTCTTTCTTTCCCTGTTTTCTCTCTCATGTGGCTCATGGATAATATATATATATATATATTTCATGGACTTTGAAGGTTGGTGACTGTTGTGTCCACGGAAACATTGTTCTGGGAAGATCCCCTCGAAGGGATCACTTCCGACCAACTCATTAATGGAGCCTAACCCTGAGAGCGTTGACGAGAATTGACCTTGTGATCTCTAAATAGTGAGCTATTTTAACAATGAAAACTCAACCAATCGAGCTAACCCTTAGGGCTAGTTAAGTTAATATCTTTAAAAATTCAATTATCGTAATTGTATTTTAATTGAATTCATATTTCTTAAGTGTATAAAACCTATTAAATTGGAATAATTTGTAGTAATGCCTTCTTTCAATCATCAAATAACAAATTCACTAATAAGCAATCTAATTTTACTAGGAAATTTCAAGCTTCTCTCTTAAGTTGCACTCTTTATACTGCATTCTTTATCCTTTGAGCATATGTGACTTACTCAACTCATCTTGGAAATAGTATTCATTCTCATTGTCACCTTATTATTCATCAACTTGCCATTACAAGAGCTAAAATATCTTCTTAAAGTCCCCATCTTCTCTTTATTTCTCTTTACGAGCTTCATGTGTGAAAGGGTTTGTGCATAACAGTGCCCAAAGTTGTACTTTTTTGTGTCGATGCTCTTAAAAACTTATGTTCCAACATGTTAGTGTTGCCCTTGTTATATTTATTACTAAGGTGAAATAATTACAAATATCATATGCATGTGTAGTGTCTTCCTTGTTAAAGCTTGCTTTATGCATGCAAGTATCATGAAATTTGATTATTGATGTGGATGGCGGTATCCTTGCCCAATAGACAATGCTTACACCTTTTAATAGCTTAAGCCAAAGCATATAGTTTATGATCTTATTTAGGGTAGTCCAAGGCTCTCCATGAAACAATTATATGTGATAAAAAACCAACTTACCTCCTTGTATCAAATTCCTCCCACATTATATCCATGTGCACATGTGTCCACATTAAAGGATTGTTGTAATTTGGGAAATGCTATGTGGAATTATTTATTAATCTTGCATATAATTTCTTCATAGGCCTTATGTTTACTCATTCCTTTTTATAAACTCTCGTTATTTCCTATTACAACATCAAATAATGGTGCATCCATCACTGAAAATGATGTTATGAATTTCTCACTACTATAATACAAGACTCCAACATTGCATATTTATGTCACATATGCGACATTAAGGATTTCCAAGATGCATAGATCATGCTCTTTATTGTTTTGTTGCATCAATATTGCATAGAATAATCAATGTTCCAAAATAGCTTACAACATTTCACATCACATTGTATCATGTGTTTTACATAATCGTGTGCCACATTTTTATTGGAATGGCAATATTGTGATAAATTGTGCATGATACCAAATTTATGTGTTCAATACACCTTGTAATATCAACCTCGTGTATTACATGTCATGTAAGGATTAAATATGTGGTGTTTGGTGTGTGTAATAGATGTGTAGATAAAGTTCTTGGGTCTGGTGTCTAGTTTGGGAGATTTAATGTTAGGGTCCTACCATAAGCTCTTTATTTATGTGATTTATTAATTTACGAGGCCACCCTCATTGAACAAGGCCCATTAAATAGCTAGTTAATAATTTTTCAATGTAAAAAGGTCCTCTTTGTTGATAATGCCCAAATTATTAGTAGACTCTCATTATAAGTGGGCCCATGTGTAGTTAAGATTCTATATGGATGGTTATTTATTAATTAGAAGGTTATGTAATTTTTTATCAAGAATTGTTATTATATTTGGAGCATTGCTCTTGGATGTTACCCCCTTCGAGAGGCAAGTGAACATAACTCTCCATTTTTTCTTATCAATGAGATATTTCTTAAGGTTTTTCTCTCCTTTTCTTGCGTTCTTGGGTTTTTCACTAAATTTTATGTGAATTACATTGCAAGTGGTATCAAAGCTCCTTCTTGGGCGCAAAGTAAGAGGATTCTTTTGCTTTTTGTTGAATTTTCATGGAAAGAAAAACGATAGTGGCATTCAAGTTGATTTCCTAAACTTTCCATGTATAATTTCGAGAATTCATAGCCCAATGTGCTAGCTTGGTGATCCAGGTGGATATCGGTGGCCACCCACCTATTCTATCTAGACCTGCACCGTCAATTCTTGCAGCGTTTCACTTTCAGCACAACTTACTACTTTTAGCAGGTTGTCCGTTCCTGAACTTTCAGAGCCGTTTGGAGGCCCTAATGAGCCACGTGGATATTGGTGGCCACCCACCTATTCCATTTGGACCCGCACCATCAATTTTTTCTTTTTCGGCACAACTTACTATTTTTAGCAGTTTTTTGGGTCTTGAACCTCCAGAGTTGTTTTGAGGCCCTAAACGACGTTTTTTGGGAAAATTGGGAGCAACACGGGGACATGGACCGATGTTGCTCACACCAAAAGTTATACACCTCGGATAGATCTTTCAAATGAGGTATGATGCGTGTCAAACGGAGATCGCATGCCAAATTTACGTCCCTGGGAATTTGAAACACCAATTTACCCAAACAGGGCCCATAGTTTTGGTGCTTCGTCTCCTACGGTTAGGTTTTTGGATGTTTAGGGTTTTGCATTGTTTCTCAACAATAAATAGCCCTTCGAGCCTCATTTTAACACAATTCAGAGGCATGTAGCCACCACATCTCTTCTCAGAGATAAGCTACTAGCGGCCTAGCTATTTTATTTCCATTATGTCTATAAGCATATTTCTGTTATTTGATATTAATGAAATGAAACATTATTTCTGATGCATCTCTGTGTTTATGTATATTTTTGTATTTTATTGCATTCCTGCATAAATCTGGATCAGCGGTATCAAAGCGGTCTGCTTTTTCTCTATTTTTCTTTGCATGTCCCCAACGCGGTTAAGGTATAAGGATTTAGGGCTCGATCTGGTTGAACCCTTGCAAGATCGGCCTCGCAAACCCCGACGACCTCCCATGGCAGAAGAAAAGAAAGACAAGGGAGCAAGAGATCCTATCAAAATATTGCTTGAGGAGGCCCTCGAGAAAAAAAGGAATGCGATGATGGATAATTTTGCTCAGATCCTTCAACGACTTCCCACCTACGGCGCATCTGCATCCAACAACCACTCTGGAGGTGCGACTCCCTTCAAGGTACAAGTAAACTTTGACATTCATGTATTTGAAGGCCAAATAGATGCAGACGTCATTGATATATGGTTGAATTTGCTAGAAGGGTATTTTTGAGTCCATGATTTCTCTGACCGAGAAAAAAATATTTTTGCACTCCTTAAAGACGCCCCCCATGTCAAGGACTGGTGGGAAACGTACTGTGAGAAAAAGGACGAGGGGGAACCCTCTCTGTTCTTGGCCGCACCCACCTGGAATTCATTCTGATATGGCATCAAGGAACAATATTACCTCGTGGGGAGCTACGCAAACAAGTACATCCAATGGACCACGCTACGGCAGCAAAGGGATCAAGATGTGCACGAACTGGCGAATTTGTTCCATACCCTGCGCACAAAGTTGGGTATTAAAGATTTAGAGAGACACTTGGTGCTCAAGTACCGCATTTGTTTGAACATACACATTCAAGAGGAAATGGATTTCCTCAACATTACATCTCTTGGCACGACATATCGCTATGCTACCAAGATCGAGAAAAAATTTAAGCAGAAGAAGCGAGACTTTGGATCCGCAAATCCGAAGCCAGGGAAAGGTGCCCCCGAACCGCAGAACAAGGGGAAAGACCAAGCGGGGTGACTCAGAACAACACCACAAATCTAAATAAGGACACGGGGAAGTGCTGTGAATTTCATAACAACCCCACTCACAACACAAACGAGTGTCGGGCTAAACAATCATTGGTAGCCGAACTAAAGGCACCAGAATCATATGCATGTTTTGATCCCGAGTCAGAACCAGATAGAGGAAATGAAAAAGGGAAGCAGATTGTTGATTCAGATCCCAGTGCCATTGTTGCCACCACCAAGATCCAGAGGGAGGATCCCTAGGATCCAGAGGAGGGGGAACACCTCTTCCATTCACAAATGTGGGTGAAGGGTTATCCACTGCAATTCCTTGTCGATAGCGGAAGCCAAAAGAACCTCATTTTAGCAGAGGTCATGAAGCGGCTCAGCCTACCGACCATATCACACCCGCAGCCGTATACAATCGGACGACTTCACCTAGGGAGAGATCTCCGTGTCTGCCAGCAGTGCCGCCTTTCGTACAGTATCAAGCCATTCACGAATGAGGTATTGTGTGATGTTGCTCCTCTTGATGTAGCATATGTATGATTGGGCCAACCATACTTACGGAGGCGACATGTTGTGTATGAGTCTAGGCATCGTGCTGTTATTATTACTTTGTGAAATAACTTGTACATGATACCAGAGGTTGTACCGCCTCCTGTCATCTCTTTGACTACTACAAAAAAACGCAGTAAGATTGTTTCCCAAACCAGGAAATTTATTTTCCTTACAAGTCGCTCACAGGGAAAGAAGAATATTAGGGACACAACCTAGAAGCAAGGCTCCCCTGCACGACTGCAACATATGGACAAAGTCATGGAGGAATACGAGGACATTTTCTCCTCACTCATAGAGGTTCCTCTACATTGTCAGGACAAGCACTCCATTGATATGACCCCTGACGCACCGCCGCCTGATGTTGCCATACCTCATACTAAAACATAGAAAAAATCCACACATTTACTGTATAAGGCTGATAAAGAAACCAAATTCTCTATACGCATCCAGCATGTTCGCTCGCAGGTCAATGACATATTCGACAAATCTAATACCCAGTTCAACAGAATTTGCCTCATCTCATGGAGGATCTCAATGCAATGGGGACCATTGCTTCCTAAGGAGGGAGGAAAGATCCAGGTGGGTATCAGTGACCACCCACCTATTCCATTTGGACTCGCACCATCAATTCTTGTAGCTTTTCACTTTCAACACAACTTACTATTTTTATCCGGTTGTCGGTTCCTAAACTTTCGGAGCCGTTTGGAAGCCCTAATGAGCCACGTGGATATTGGTGGCCACCCACCTATTCCATTTGGACCCGTACCATTAGTTCTTTTATTTATTTATTTTCAGTTTCGACACAACATACTATTTTTAGTAGTTTTTCGGGTCTTGAACTTCCATAGTCGTTTTGAGGCCCTAAACGATGTTTTTCGGGAAAACTGGGAGCAACATGGGTTTATGGACCGATGTTGCTCATACCAAAAGTTACACTCCTCAGATAGATCTTTATAACGAGATATGATGTGTGTCAAATGGAGATCGTATGCCAAATTTACATCCGCGGGAAGTTGAAACAACAATTTACCCAAACAGGGCCCATAGTTTTGGTGCTTCATCTCCTACGGTTAGGTTTTTGGATGTTTAGAGTTTTGCATTGTTTATCAACAGTAAATAGCCCTTCGAGCCTCATTGTAACACAGTTCAAAGGCATGTAGGCACCACATATATTCTCAGAGATAAGCTACCAGTGCCCTAGCTATTTATTTCCATTATGTTTGTAAGCATATTTATGTTATTTTATATTAATGAAATGAAGCATTATTTCTGCTGCATCTCTGTGTTTATGTATATTTATGTATTTTATTGCATTCCTGCATAAATCCTGATCAGTGGTATCAGAGTGGTCTGCTCTTTCTCTTTTATTCTTTGCATGTGCCCAACGCAGTCAGGGTATAAGGAGTTAGGGCTCGATCTGGTTTTAACACTTGCAAGACCAGCCTCGCAAACCTCAACGACCTCCCATGGTGGAAGAAAAGAAAGAAAAGGGAGCAGGAGATCCTATCAAAATATTGCTCGAGGAGGCCCTCGAGAAACAAAGGAACGCGATGGTGGATAATTTTTCTCAGATCCTTTAACGACTGCCCACCTACAGCGCATTTGCATCCAACAGCCACTCTAGAGGTGCCACTCCCTTCAAGGTACAGGTAAAATTTGACATTCTTGTATTTGAAGGCCAGCTAGATGTAGATGTCGTTGATAGATGGTTGAATTTTCTAGATGGGTATTTTTTAGTCCATGATTTCTTTGAACGAGAAAAACATATTTTTTCACTCCGTAAAGTTGCCCCCATGTAAAGGACTGGTGGGAAATGTACTGTGATAAAAAGGATGAGGGGGAACCCTCTATGTTCTCGACTGGACCCACCTAGAATTAGTTTCAAGACGACATCAAGGAACAATATTACCCCATGGGGAGCTATGAGGACAAGTACATCCAATGGACCACGCTGCGACAACAAAGGGATCAAAATGTGCACGAACTGAATTTTTTTTTCCAAACCTTGCGCACAAAGTTGGGTATTAAATATTCAAAGAGACACTTGGTGCTCAAGTACCACAATTTTCTGCATAGACACATTCTGGAGGAAATGGAGTTCCTCAACACTACATTGCTTAGCACGACATATCGCTATGCCGGAAAGATCGAGCAAAAATTTAAGCAGAAGAAGCGAGACTTTCGATCCGCAAATATGAAGCCAGGCAAAGGCGCCCCCGAACAATAGAACAAGGGGCAAGGCCAAAGCGGGGCGACTCAGAAAAACACCATAAATCCAAAGTACACGGGGAAGTGGTGTGAATTTCATAACAACCCCACTCACAGCACAAACGAGTGTCGGGCCAAATAGTCGTTGGTGGCCGAACTAAAGGCACCTGAATCATATGCATGTTTTGATCTCGAGTCAGAACCAGACAGAGGTAATGAAAAAGGGAAGTAGATCATTGATGTAGATCCCAGTCCCATTGTTTCCACCACCAAGATCCAAAGGGAGGATCTCGAGGATCAAGAGGAGGGGGAGCGCCTCTTCCATTCGCAAATGTGGGTGAAGGGTTCTCCACTGCAATTCCTTGTTGATAGCAGAAGCGAAAAGAACCTCATTTCAACAGAGGTTGTGAAGCGGCTCGACCTACTGACCATAGCACACCTGCAACCATATACAATTGGGTGGCTTCACCCAGGGAGAGATCTCTGCGCCTGCTAGTAGTGTCGCCTTTTGTACAGTATCAAGCCAATCACGTATGAGGTATTGTGTGATGCTGCTCCTCTTGATGTAGCTGATGTATTATATGGGCCAACCATAATTATGGAGGCGACATGTTGTTTATGAGTCTAGGCCTCATGCTGTTATTATTAATTTGGGAAATAACTTGTACAGGATACCAAAGGTAGTATCCCCTCCTGTCGTCTCTTTGACTACTGCAAAACAACGCAGTAAGATTGTTTCCCAAACCATGAAATTTATCTTCCTTATAACTCACTCACAGGGAAAGAAGAATATTGTGGCCACAACCTCAAAACAGGGCTCCCCTGCATGGCTATGGCCAATGGAAAAAGTCATGGAGGAATATAAGGACATTTTCTCCTCACTCACAAAGGTTCCTCTACATTGTCAGGACAAGCACTCCTTTGATCTGACCCCCAACGCACCGCCGCATGATGTTTCCATACCTCATATGACTACACAGACTAAATCCACACATTTACTGTCTGAGGCTGATAAAGAAACCAAAATTTCTAAATGAATCCAGCATGTCTGCCCGCAAGTCAATGACTTCTTCGACAAATCTAATACCCAGTTCAACAGAATTTGCCTCATCTCATGGAGGATATCAATGCAATGGGGACCATTGCTTCCTGAGGAGGGAGGAATGATCTAGGTGGATATCAGTGGCCACCCACTTATTCCATTTGGACCTGCACCATCAATTCTTCCGGCTTTTCACTTTCATCACAACTTCCTATTTTTAGCAGGTTGTTGGTTACTGAAATTTCAGAGCCGTTTGGAGGCCCTAATGAGCCACGTGGATATTGGTGGCCACCCACCTATTCCATTTGGACCTGCACCATCAGTTCTTTCAGTTTTTTAGTTTCCACACAACTTTCAATTTTTAGCAGTTTTTTGGGTCCTGAACTTCAAGAGCCGTTTTGATGCCCAAAACGATGTTTTTGGGAAAAATGGGAGCAACATCGTATGATGCGCTTCAAAGGGAGATTGTATGCCAAATTTACATCCCCGGGAAGTTGAAACACCAATTTACCCAAACGGGGTCCATTGTTTTGGCGCTTCATCTCCTACGGTTAGGTTTTTGGATGTTTAGGGTTTTGCATTGTTTCTCAACAATAAATACGCCTTCCAGCCTCATTGTAACACAATTCAGAGCCATGTAGCCACCACATATGTTCTCAGAGATAAGCTACCAACGCCCTCGCTATTTTATTTCCATTATGTATGTAAGCATATTTTTGTTATTTTACATTAATGAAATGAAGCATTATTTCCATTGCATCTCTGTGTTTATGTATATTTATGTATTTTATTGCGTTCCTCCATAAATCTGGATCAGTGGTATCGGAGCGGTCTAATATTTCTCTGTTTTTCTTTGCATGTACCAAACGTGGTCAGGGTATAAAAAATTAGGGCTCAATCTGGTTGAACCCTTGCAAGATCAACCTCGCAAACCCCAACGACCTCCCATGGCAGAAGAAAATAAAGACAAGGGAGCAGGAGTTCCTATGAAAATATTGCTAGAGGAGGCCCACCAGAAACAAAGGAATGCGATGATGGATAATTTTGCTCAGATCCTTGAACGACTACCCACCTATGGCGCATCTGCATCCAACAGCCACTCTGGAGGCACTACTCCCTTCAAGGTACAGGTAAACTTTGACATTCTTGTATTAGAAGCCCAAATAGATGCAGACGCAATCTATAGATGGTTGAATTTGCTAGAAGGGTATTTTTCAGTCCATGATTTCTCCGACCGAGAAACACTTACTTTTGCACTCCTTAAAGCTGCCCCCCATGTCAAGGACTGGTGGGAAATGTACTGTGAGAAAAAGGACAAGGGGGAACCCTCTCTGTTCTTGGCCGGACCCACTTGGAATTCATTCCGAGACGGCATCAAGGAACAATATGACCCCATGGGGAGCTATGAGGACAAGTACATCCAATGGACCACGTTGTAGCAGCAAAGGGATCAAAATGTGCACGAACTGACGAATTTGTTCCATACCCTATGCACAAAGTTGGGTATTAAAGATTCAAAGAGACACTTGGTACTCAAGTACCATATCTGTCTGCACAGATACATTCACAAGGAAATGGAGATCCTCGACATTACATCGCTTGGCACGGCATATCGCTATGCCGCCAAGATCGAGCACAAATTTAAGCAGAAGAAGCGAGACTTTGGATCCGCAAATCCAAAGCCAAGGAAAGGCGCCCCCGAACCGCAGAATAAGGGGAAAGGCCAAAGAGGGGTGACTCATAACAACATCACAAATCCAAAGAAGGAAATGGGGAAGTGGTGTGAATTTCATAACAACCCCACTCACAGCACAAACGAGTGTCTTGCCAAACAGTCATTGTTGAACTAAAGGCACTCGAATTAGATGCATGTTTTGATCCTGAGTCAGAACCAGACAGAGGTAATGACAAAGGGAAGTATATCATTAATGCGGATCCCAATTCCGTTGTTGCCACCACCATGATCCAAAGGGAGGATCCTGAGGATCAAGAGGAGGGGGAGCGCCTCTTCCATTCGCAGATGTGGGTGAAGGGATCTCCACTGCAATTCCTTGTCGATAGTGGAAGCCAAAACAACCTCATTTTAGCAGAGGTCGTGAAGCAACTCGACCTACCGACCATAGCACACCCGCAGCCGTATACAATCGGGTGGCTTCACCCAGGGAGAGATCTCCGCGTCCGCCAGTAGTGCCACCTTCCGTACAATATCAAGCCATTCACATATGAGGTATTGTGTGATGTTTCTCATTTTGATGTAGCTAATGTATTATTGGGCCAACCATACTTATGGAGGCGACATGTTGTGTATGAGTCTAGGCCTCATGTTTTTATTATTACTTTGGGAAATAACTTGTACAAGATACCAGAGGTAGTACCGTCTCCTGTCATCTCTTTGACTATTGAAAAACAACGCAGTAAGATTTGTTTCCAAACCAGGAAATTTATTTTCCTCACAACTCGGTCACAGGAAAAGAAGAATATTGTGGCTACAACCTGGAAATAGGGCTACCTTGCAGGGCTGCAACAAATGAACAAAGTCATGGAGGAATACGAGGACATTTTCTCCTCACTCACAAAGGTTCCTATACAGTGTAGGGACAAGCACTCCATTGATCTAACCCCCGACGCACCACCACATGATGTTTCCATACCTCATATGACTACATAGACAGAATCCACACATTGACTATCTGAGGCTGATAAAGAAACCAAATTTACTAAATGCATCCAGCATGTCCGCCCGCAGGTCAATGACATCTTCAACAAATCTAATACCCATTTCAACAGAATTTGCCTCATCTCATGGAGGATCTCAACGCAATGGGTAACATTGCTTCCTAAGGAGGGAGGAATTATCTAGGTGGACATCGGTGGCCACCCACCTATTCCATTTGGACCCGCACCATCAATTCTTGCAGCTTTTCACTTTCAGCATAACTTACTATTTTTAGCAGGTTGTCGGTTCCTGAAATTTCAGAGCCGTTTGGAATCCCTAATGAGCCACATGGATATTGGTGGACACCCTCCTATTCCATTTGGCCCCGCACCATCAGTTCTTTCAGTTTTTCAGTTTCAGCACAACTAACTATTTTTAGCAGTTTTTTCAGGTCCTGAACTTCCAGAGCCGTTTTGAGGCCCTAAACGACATTTTTGGGAAAACCGGGAGCAACATGTGTACATGGACTGATGTTGCTCACACCAAAAGTTAACCTCCTCAGATAGATCCTTATAACGAGGTATGATGCGTGTCAAACGGAGATCGTATGCCAAATTTACGTCCCCGGGAAGTTGAACCACCAATTTACCCAAAGGGGGCCCATAGTTTTGGCGCTTCATCTCCTCCAGTTAGGTTTTTGGATGTTTAGGGTTTTGCATTGTTTCTCAACAATAAATAGGCCTTCTAGCCTCATTGTAACACAGTTCAAAGGCATGTATCCACCACATCTCTTCTCAAAGATAAGCTACCAGTGCCCTAGCTATTTTATTTCAATATGTCTGTAAACATATTTATGTTATTGATATTAATGAAATGAACCTTTATTTTCGCTGCATCTATGTGTTTATATATATTTATGTATTTTATTTCATTCTTGCATAAATCTGGATCACTTGGGTGGTTGGTTATTGTGAATTACAAACAATAGGTCATAAGTTCAAGTCCCTGGGTTGGATTCCCCCTTGGATATTGTTTGGCCTCACTCAATGTCCCTATTCGGTTAGGTTTCCAAAAACTACAAAAAAATATTTATCTTGGGTTCCATCCTTGAAATGAGAGGAAGTGCTTGAAGGGCTTCCGTAGGTGTATACCATCAAAAAATAATAATAATTTAGGGAATTCAATCCAATAACCAAATTCGTCTAAAAAATGTCTAAAACAGAGTCAAGGAAGTGAAGTTATCCGCAATCTAAAATTGGTAATTTATCAAGGTTGTTTTAGTGCCACAGCCTCAACTTGCACAAAATAGATATCTTTGGCAAAAATAAATAAATAAATAAATCAGTGAAAACAATGCTAGTAGATTTAAAGAAGGTGTGGCATTTCATAATTGGGGCCATAATGACCCATCCAAGAATTATAGAAAAAGTTGTGATCATTTTACATTTTTGGCCTCAAACTATAGCTTGCACAATTTATTTTATGGTGATTTTCAAGAGTTTGCTCTTGCATTAGAAAGCTCATTTAAAAATAAAAAATAGAGATGTGTTCCATCGTCTTTAAATAGCATAGTGATTTGTCATTTAACAAGTAAAACTACAAAATCCACGAGGGTTAGCTCAATTGGTTAAGTCCTTGTCATTAAAGCACCTTTATCATTGAGAGGTCACAGGTTCAATTCTTTCAACACTCTCGGGGTCAGGCTACGTGGTTGAGTCGACACTAAGTGATCACTTCGAGTGGATCTGCCTAGTACAAATATTTCGTGGACATAGCGGTCACCAATCTCTAAAGTAGGAGAACAAAATTGTATAAATTTGTTAAAAATGCAACTAGTTAAGATCTCAAACTAAAAAACAAGAGACACAATTCTTCTCTACTGGCCTGCAAAATGGAAAACACAATTTAGAACAACATGAATATACATGCAATAAGAAAAACCACAAATACACATTGATTTATAGGGGAACCCAACTGGGAAAAACCCCTCAAGCCTCTTTGCATTAATCAGTTGAATAGAGAAACTACTACAATTGCTAGCTCGAGATCTAGGCTCAACCTGCAAATTAATAATTTTTCTCTCTATTAATTAAGGACCTCTGGCCAACACTTAGCCACTTTATGCCTCTATCAGGCTCTTATTTCCTAGCTCAATCCTTGAGGAAATTATGTTCTAAAAGATAGGAATTTCCTGCTATTTTCTTGCGCAATTCCCAATGATGGATCTCCTAAATTCATGCAACAATTGTACACTCAAACTAGTATACAACTCATGTTACAATGCCTTGTCATCTCCACTTCAGCTGACGAACTCAAATTCCTTGCATGCATTAGCTATTTTGGGTTGATTAATCATTTAACTGACAAATATTTGAGTAGATTGTTGTCTTACTAAACAAATGACCTTCAACTGATTTTATCAATAGTTAGAGGTTAGTTAACTGAATAAAATTGAAAATAACTGAACTAGATTACTAAAATTTAGCAATCACACATGCATAATTGAACTCCAAGCCCTCTAACTCGAATTTACTAAGTTAACTAAGTGACAAGATCCATGTCACACTAGTAAAATGCCTCCAAGTTGTCCTCTTGATGTGGAAATTCGATTTACTCGATTTGACTAAGGCTAAAGTCAAATGGAGCCTTTCTTGCTACACTTTCTAACATCCCCTCTTAGCAAGAAAGGGATTTTGAACCACCCATATTCAGCACCATTGGAATGTATTGTATCATTACCTCTCACTATCTTTGTTTCCACTGCAACAAATGCAACTGAGAAACATCCAAAACAAAAGCATTGAATCAAGTGTGTCTCTGCAACTATCTACTAGGAAATTGCATTGTTGTTGACTCTGCTACTGAGCCTGCTGCTATGTTGTCAATACTGTTTTGTGTTTCTCAGCATCTAACTGCACCAACTGACATTTATCCTTCTGCTACTGAATACTATGCGCCCCTATAGCAAGGTAATGATCCATGAGGAGGACACCTCAAAGGAACCTGCCCAAATTTTTGTAACTCTAGGACTAAGGCTCTACATCGCCCCACCTCACTCCAGGAAGTATAACTACATGAATGGAAAAATATACCTCTAACTTGTAGATATTTTTCACTCTAACTCCAATCTATTTCACTTTCCCAGTAGCTACATGTTTCGGGAAAGCTCTCCCCTTACTAAAAATAACATCATAACCTCTATCCTCCAATATTGCTACATAGATCAAGTTCTTTTTTAGCAAAGGTACAAAAATAACATATTTGAGGATGTAGCAGCCCTGGTAAAAAAATATTAATGTAAAAATATTTAAGACCACGGTGATGGGACAAGTATTCCAAGCCGAATGGTGGGCAAAACATCCTAGCGGGTGTTCATTTTAGTTATCATGGCTAATGAAATTGGAAAAGGCACAGGCTTTGGAAAGGCATGAGGCATTAATTGACATTTTATTTATGAAATTAATGGAAAATAGGAGAAAAGCAAGGTGAAAGGTCACAGGTTTCATGTGAGGAGGAAATTGAAGGAAAATAATGGAAAATGAAGAAATTAGATGCCTGGTTAATAAAAAGACTTATGAGGATCAATTAGTAAGACTTGGTCAATTCAATTTTGGTAGATCTCTCATTATTATCTCTCTCTCTCTCATACTCTTGAGCACTTAGAGTATGCTTGGAGCACTCTTGGAGAGTGTGGCATATTTGGAGATCTAGATCAAGAAAGCAAAGGCAGAGCAAAAAAGGGCAGGAGGACATCGAGATCAGCATCTACAACAGGTTATGAGTGCATGTACCGAGTTTCATGTATGTGTTCCTCACTAGTTTTGGCATGCATGGTGTATGCATGTGGATTTCCTAGCATTTCCATTTCCTGGATAGCCATGGTGTTGTGGGTTTATTTTCATTGATTTTTTCTGGTTAGTTCTCACGATTCCTTTAGTTGTTGGGTTGAGTTATTAGTTCCTGGAAGCCTTGGCTGGAAAAACACTCTGGAGTCCAAAGGACAACTGTGGGTTGAGTTACTAGTCCTGGAAGCCTTGGTTGGACAAACACTCTAGAAGCCTTGGGTGGGTTGAGTTACTAGTCCTATAAGCCTTGGTTGGACAAACGCTCTGGAAGCCCTATAACAGTTGGGGTTTATTTACTATCCTAGAAGCCTTGGTTGGAACAAACACTCTGGAGCCCTGGAGCAGCTTGGATAGAGACCAATCTGTCATGGTTGTGATGTCCGACCGTGAGGTGAAATCACTATTTGAGGGTTGAGGTGGTTTGGCCTCTGGAATCCTTGGATTGATTATGATTGATGTGTTTGATTAAGTCCCACATTCATGCTTGGAATATGGCATGGGGGTGATTGGCTAAAGAGAGACTTAGCTCAACCAATCTATGGTCAGGTGGAATGTGGAAGTCCCATCTCCGGCTATTTTTTACATTTAGTAATTAAGAGCTCAATTCTCTGGTATTCGGTATGCAAATATACTAGTTTATGTATGGATTTCATTGCTACTGTATTCATGGTATTTATGTTGTTAATTTTCTAGTTATGAGCATGTATTTGATCAGTGATGATGTATGGCTCTATTCATGTTTTTTTTCCTGTAAATGAATATCCAATGTATCTATGATAAAATTGTTTGTATGATAGCTTATGATGTAGGGGACAATGTTTCTTTGCCATTCTCAGATAAGGAAGAGACCCCTTTTTTTAAATATGTTGTTTATATCTATAGATGTTATGTTTGTGACATGTTTGATGAAATTTCTGTCATGGCTGGATGGGTCGGATGAGTTATAGTTGATGTGATTGTTTCCATATTTTTGTTTTAATGTTAATTACCCTCTTCTAAAGTTACAAGAAGTTTTGGGTAGTGACCTAGGCTTAGGGGTTGAAAATGTGGCACAAATCTCGGAGTTACAGGCGGAAAATTCGTTGTTTGGGCCTTAATGGCTACCTTGACAAGGCTAGCCCGCTACTATAGGGTGTATAGCCGCTACCTTGCCCTTACAAGTCCACGGTTCAACCTCGAAGTGGCTAAAAATCAGTTCCCCCTCAAGGAATAGGGCCATGGAAGGTTGGGTTACCTCCCAGAGATGTCAGTGATGTAGTGTAAGGTGTGTTTTTGGTGTTTCTATCGGTTCCACCTCCTTAAGGTCATCTAGGACGTTGAATCCCATATTAGTAGCATCTCGTCACATGTTTACCCCAGTTCACCGATTACTTGGGTAGATGTGGGAAGAGGGTGTTATAGAGTCGAAGATGGGAGCCAGAATCCCTCTTAAAGGTTACAATACTAATTTATGTAGCATTGTAACTCCCATCATCCCCCAATTCAATATGCATCTGGAGATCCTTCTCCTCCAGGCTACTACAAATTTCCTTTCTCCTTGTTATATGGTAAGAGGCACCAAAATATAGGCACCAATCACTCCCTCTTACTTTGTTGGCCAAGCAAGCAAGTACGGTGAAATATAGCTCAAATTGAGAAGTTGAGGCATCTCCTCCTGCTCCCACTGCAAACTCCTAGCTTGATTTCCTTTGCGGGCACTTTGTTGCATAATGTCTAAATTCATGGCAGTGATTTATTTATTTTATTTATTTTTATTTTTTATTTATTTATTTATTTATTTATTTATTTTTATTTTTTATTTTTTTTAATCTTTCTTAGATCCTTCTTTCCATTGTTCTGGCTGGACTCAGACTCACCTTGGGAATTCTTTCCCTTGGCCTTCATTCTTTTTCCAAATAGATAAAATTCCTCTTCATATTCTTTGGATGTTACTCCATCTCTGGTATTTCTCCTGAATTCTTCTTGAACCAAATCAGACCACAACCTTTCCCAATTTGGTAAATTTTCACTTCCATTCACAGATTCCTGGTAGTTGTGCCAAGATTTTGGAAGGCCTAGAAGAGCTAGGATCTCCAAATTATCTTCTGCAACATTCACTCCAACCCCTCCAAGATCATCTCGAACTTCAGTGAATATGGAGAGCTACTGTGAAATGGTGTCGTTTTTATTTATCCTAATATTTCAAAGTTTTTCTTTTAGGGCCAATTTCCTATGGTCAATGTTATTTTTGAATATCTTAGTCAGTGTCTTTCATATAGAAAATGGTGTCTCTTTGGCATGGAAATTTGAGAAGACATGGTCTCTCACACCTTCCAGAATGATCCTCCTAGCTCTTGCAACATCCTTCTTCCATTGGGATGATTTTTGTGCATCAGATTGTTGGGGTTTTGCAATGTCAGTTTTAACATATTTTAAAACACCATTATCATCAATAATCGCTTCCATTTAATCCTTTTAGGCGATGAAATTTGAGTTTCCCTCGAGAGCATACTCCAATATCAATTCGTTGAAAGACATTTTCCCGAATTTGAAGAAATATTTCTACACTGAAGTTCCAAATTCGAAAATTCCTGAGGGAAAAATTCAAAATATTGGTTCTAATGTGATTTGAGGGCTCTGATACCATGTATAAATTTGATAGAAATGAAATTGCTCAAGATTTCAAACTGAAAAGAAAGAGACGCGATTCTACTCTACTAACCTGCGGAATGGAAATCACAGTTTATAACAACATGCATAGACATGCAATAAGAAAAACCACAAATACACAGTGATTTTTGGGGGAGCCCAACTGGGAAAAACACCTCAATCCTCTTTGCATCAATCATTTAAATAGAGAAACTATTACAATTGTTAGATCCAACTTTGAGCTCAACCTCCAAAAGAATAATTATTTCTCTACTGATTGAGGACCTCTTGCCAACATTTAGCCACTTTATGCCTCTGTCAACCTCTTATTTCCTTGTTCAATCCTTAAGGAAATTAGCTCCTAAAAGATATGAATTTCCTTGTATTTTCTTGTGAAATTCCTAAGGATGGGTCTCATGACTTCATGCAACAATTGTACACTCAAACTAGTATACAACTCATGTTACAGTGCCTTGTCATCTCGACTTCAGTCGAGGAACTCAAATTCCTTGCATGCATTAGCTATTTTGGGTTGCTTGATGAGTTAACTGAGAGATCTATGAGTTAGACTGTTGTTCTATTGCACAACTGACCTTCAATTAACTCTATCAATAGTTAACTGAATATAACTGAAAGCAACTGAACTGGATTACTAAAATTTAGCAATCAAACATGCATAACTAAACTCGAATCCCTCTAACTCGAATTTACTAAGTTAACTAAGTGACAAGATCCATTTTACACTAGTTAACTGCCTCCAAGTTGTCCTGCTGATGTGGAAATTCAATTTACTCAATTTGAATAAGGCTAAAGTCAAATTGAGCCTTTCTTACTACACTTTCTAACAAGCATAGGAAAAAAACAAGTAAAATTGCAGTAGGGGAAGCATACACGCAAGAAATACAAGTGGAATCACATTATTCAAAACCCTTGTAACCATTTTTGGCACCTTTTATAGTAGTATTGCTTCATACAACACCTATATTCAAAATCTCATTTCTGCATACTTTTAGGTGTACAGGATGTCCCCTAAGTATACCTGGAACTAGCTTTGGATAAGTTAATACACCATCTTGATGATATAATACATTGAGAACAACAAATTGAGGGATCACTCTTTGTTATCTTGGTAGTTAAGTAGTGGCTCTAAGGGCATGATTGAGCCTCTAGGAAACATTGTATGGAGTTAGATTGTTAAGGCTATCCATGCATGTTTTGAGAGATACTCATTTGGGGAGACTTACCAAATCACACCAGATAGGCTTAGTAACTCACTTTAGGGAAACCTTCAAGCAATTACCCATCCTTAAAAATAGATGTACATATTCCTTATATAAAGAGTGTTCCATTAGTGGTCTCAAGGAGGAAATTCAAGCACAAGTCATAATGTACTATCCTACTACATTCTTAGAAGCAACTGAGAGATCCCTATAAGCCAATACAATAATTAATGCAAAAGAAAAAAATAAATAAATAAATAAAAATTCATACACCACACTTATCCTCCCTGAGGTAATTCACCAAGCACAAACCCTAATCATTAATTCAAAGTACAAAGCTTGTCTCCAACATAAATGGAAAACCACCAAAGTCATGGAATCTACTGTAATTGTGATAAAAAATATGCTCAAGGTCACAGGTGTTGTTACCCCCTAAGGTGTAACTACATTAGAAGCACCCTAATTGGGGTTTATGACATTGATCGATTCAAATTTTCTACTCAAAATCTCTAGTTGAAAACAAATTTTCTCATTTTCTCCTTCAAATCGATGATTGCGCTAGCTCGATTGTGGCATATCATGTTAGTTTTTGTAGCATCAGATGGTATTCTAGTCTCAAAATTTATGGAGAGGCTAAAACACATGAGATCTCCATAACACATAAATTGTTTATGGAAATTTCACCTAGAGGCAACTCAATTAAATTAACTGATCAATAGTTACAAAATACCTAAGTCTAACTTATGGAAATTGATTAATTAATGAGAATTAATTGAGAAAGGTGATAATTTTCTAGAAACACACATGGATCGACTTAGATTATCTCATCCATCGATGAGTTTTTAATCATGGTTGTTAGTGATCCTACTGGAGATTATAATATGAGGTCAATGGGGTTGGAGAAGAATACTCTTGAGGTCAAGTTCCTTGGTAGAAATCGATCTTCCCACCTGCAATGATTCAACACAGGAAAGTTTGAGCTAGAGAGGGTACGCATAGACAGTGAGTCTGGAGGAGGATTTCTAGATCTGAAGAGGCAACAATGAGTGACAAGAGTATTCCATAGTGAGGCTATGCATAATATTTAGCAGAGCAATTCAATTTAGCTAAGAGGGAGATCAATTTAGCTTCTAGGGGCCGGGAAAGTCTTCCAGAGTTCTAGAGAGTCATTTATAACAGCAGAGACCAGAAGGACGACTTGATTTCAGAGGTTTTTCTATCCACACATGTGATAGTCTTCGTAGAGGCAATGCAGAAGGTCCCACGCATGGTTTGGATGGCCATTTTTCCAGAGGGAGCCAATGTCGGGATTGCTTGTGGAGTGAGAATTTCTTCTCCAGTTATTTTTGTCAGATATTTTTTTATTGGATAGCTTGCTAGGCATCCATATATTGTATTCATATTTTCACTGTTGAATAATAATAAAACCCTTATTTGTTGCACCGATTTTCCTGCATTAGGTTTTTTGTGTGCTAACATTTTCTCAGTTTTGAACATTTTATTTTCCATGATGTTTTTATGGTGAAAATTATAGTTGTGATTTTATTTGTTATTTGTTGTAGAAAATAACCTGCGCCTGATTTTTAATCAATTAGAAGAATAATTTCAAGTTGTTGCAATAGATTAAAAAATTCACATGGTATCAGAGAAAATTTTATCATACGAGAATATTAGAGGTAGAAAGAGGAAATTGTTTAGATTTAGAGGGAGTATGGTACTTCGATTCCCAGGTCTACGCGGGGCGTATCCAAGCCGTGCGAATTGTTGGACATGGGTCAAATTTCCAATTGCAGAGTGCAGGAAGGGTCGATTTGTCTCAAACTAATTCCAGTAGGCAAAGATGAGTAAATAAATATTTTTCATAAAGCATATTATTGAACTAGGAGCAGTTGTTTTTGTAGTAGTTTTACAATTGCATATTCCACATCGGGTGGAAGAGAAAAAACACACATGGAGGGTTTCCTTAGAGGATTTTATGTTCTACGAAATTCACAATTTCTTGTTGCAAAGGCAGAATCAACTAACAGGATTATGCATTCCAAAATGAGTGCAAATTGCAAAGCAAGTACGCAAGCAGGAGATGAGGAGATTCTTGTTTATATCTAAGTTGTGAGTTTTGCAGGAAATGGCCTCATCAAAGCTTATAGATCATGACATATTGGATGGTGCATCCAACTGCATTATTTGGAAGGATAGGATGACCTTTCTGCTAAATGAGCATGGTGTAAAGATGTATGCAGAAAGAGTGGTAGCAGAACCTACATATCATCAACAATTAGAGAATTTCAAGAAGGAAATGGCCAAGGCGAAGCGGCTGATTCTTGATAGAGTTCGGTATCATATAGTCTCACACTTAGCGGCCAAGAATACTGTTGAGTCCCAAACTTGCATCTTTCCTATACACCTTTCTAGACTTTTTCCATTTACCTGGACCTCCTAAGTCATCAACATCATTGCATATTAATCATAAAAGAGAATTTAAAGTGGTTTTTAACTATGTTTTGTGTCTGCTGTTTGAATTAGATTTTTTCTCATTGAGCTGCAGAATCTTGTCACTTTCCGCAGCTGCTTCAACTTTCCGCAACCATTTTGTTAAAGTCTATATTGCAGGTGTCTTCAGGCAAATCAAGCCACATGGGCAAGTTGGAAATGACATGGATATGGACCGAGTCCTATTGGCTCAGTTGAATTCACCAAAGAAGGCCGTGGTCAAAGGTAGTCAAGCGATGGTCAACCTAAGAGTCCTACGGTGACAAAACTCCGTTTTTCACCACGTGAAGACTTGCGTGGCTGTTCCTAAATCTCAGGGGACATATCAACACCTGTGAACTGCTCCATAAGTCGAATCCAACGGCCACCCTCCATAGATTTAATCTTCACGGCAGCCATAATGCTAGATTTCTGGACGTGGTTATTCACGTGTCTTTTATCAGCGCAGATTGTAGGAAAGTAGTTATGTCATCCTCTGTTATAAATAATGCATTCTCATACGCATAGTAGCTAGCTTCTGTAATGTAATTTTGCTGAAAAGAAAGCCCACTGTGTCGTGACATTATTTCCTTGTTATGACTGTGTTTTGAATACATGAGAAGACTTTGTTCATAAGCATAATTTGTGGTTGATAGCTGTTGCCCGAGGATTGTGAAGAGGGCCCCTGCACACGCCGAGGTTTTGTTTATTGCTGTATAGTTTCATGCTTTATTTCCTTACGTTCATTATGTCATAGTTATTCACGTGTATATATTACATCTCTTATGGTATTAACGTTTTATTTCTGTCCATAATTTTTCATGCTTTGTACTGATGTTAACTGATCAGTGTCTTTGTTCCAGATTACAGTAGGCAGCCCGAGCATTTGCACATAGTTTTACAATGACTAATGACATGGAATCAGTCTTGTCCTTCTGCTGATTTATTTTTCTTAGCTTTTAATTCCAGCACTGTTTTATTTATTTCAGTTTTGTACATTTGCTATATTAGTTAGATTAGATATTAAATTACTCATGTCATTATCAGTTACCTCCGAAAGCCATAGCGAGACTAATGGTGAGGGATTGAAGTATGAGTGTGTAGTTTGATATTAGTTTATTTTTCTGTAAGTTAGATATTAAATTTCTCATGTCATTATCAGTTACCTCCGAAAGCCATAGCGAGACTAATGGTGAGGGATTGAAGTATGAGTGTGTAATTTGATATTAGTTTATTTTTCTGCAAATTAGATATCAGATTGCTCAAGTTGTTTATGATTACCTACGAAAGCTATAGCGAGACTAATGGTGAGGGGTCAGAATATGAGTTGATGTAATTTGATTTTAGATTTACTTTGCTTGCAATTCTTGGATTTCTTTGAGCACAGTTTCTTTTGTATTTAGACAGCAGCAAGGGTAATGGGTTTCATGATCAATAGTTCAATGTTTGTTTGACTAGTATAGTGGCACATTTTCATTTTCTTTTAGGAATTAATTTTTTCATTGCATGTTTTAAAACCCTTTTGAAGTTTGAAGTTTGGGAAATCATTATAAAGGACATCATTGCCTTGAACATTTATATCCATACTTGTCTTTTAGAATTTCCATCTCACATTAGGAAACCAACCAAGATAAAAACCCCCAAGATAAATAAAAAACCCAAAAACGAAAAAAAGTAAGAGATAGGTTATCTTGCACATATAGTGCGCCACACTTCGTCAGCTTACGAATCCCGGATTGACAAATTAATGTAGCAATTTAGGACACACTAAATTGACCAAACATTTTGGCGCCGTTGCCGGGGAAGTGTAACTAGGTAGCCAATTTCTTAAAAAAAAAACAATAAAAGAAGGGAAAAATTGATAACTTCTTGAAGTATGCTCTCCTCTTGCACCTAGTGTGATCTGGAGGATCAGAAAAGAGAGTTATTGGTTCAATAATTTCTTAAGTATGCTCTCTTCTTGCACCTAGTGTGACCTGGAAGATCAAAAAGAGAATTATTAGCCCAACTTAAAAAAAATAAAACAAAAAATGACATGCATAGAGCAAGATACCTCTAAGGAGGACTCTCTTAAAGTCAATAAGGGTTCTGAGGAAGCATCTCTTCAAAACTCAAACATTCAAAAAGAGAAAGAAAAGTTAACCCCCACAACGCCTATAGTTGAGCAACCTGCATCTTCATCCACACCTCCTTTCCCTGAAAGATTACAAATTGATAAAGGGGTGGAAAAACAAATCTTGTTGCCTAACTATGATTTTCTAGATGAATTAAATAATGTTTGTATCAAGATTCCCTTGCTACAAGCCATTAGAGAGATTCCTATTCTAGAAAAAACAATAAAGGAGTTGAGTCTCAAAAGACCAGGAAGGAAACTAAGAGATACAAGAAGAATCCACCTGGTAGGAAAAATTGCAGATATCATGATGGGAAAAATTACCATGCAGAAGTATGTAGATCCAGGTAGTCCAATTGTCAAGACACATAGAAATGGGATAGAAATCCCAAACACATTGATTGACTTAGGGGCTGCTATCAACATTATGAGTAGACAGACTATGGAACAGCTAAAACTTCCTAATCTTCTTTTTACACCTACTTTACTGCAACTTGCAGATCGATCAATTATCAAACTAGATGGTGTATTAGAAGATATTTCAGTCTCCTTAGATTATTTGGAATATCCAATAGATTTTATGATTTTGACTCCCAAGAGTAATCTAGGAGGGCACCCACTTATCTTAGGAAGACCTTGGCTAGCCACAGCTAATGCTTTCATTAGTTGTAGATCTGGGGATATGTACATTTCTAATGGTAATTCGACAAAGAAATTCAATTTGTATCCTCCAACAAAAGCAATCACAGAAGTAGGAGACAATGAATGGGTTGATGATGAGGACACTATACAACCTGTCTTTACCATTTCTGAAATCAGTGAGGATAGTCAAATTCCGAACACATTAGAAAATTTTGAGACATCTTCAGAATATGACCCCACACAATTTCAGTTGGAATCTGACATAGAATATTTATCATCAAGACAAATGTCTCTTTACTCTATGGAAGAATTCGGTAGTTCTACCATTGAGATTTTTCCAGGAAAAACATTGAATATCAACAAAAATTTGGAAAAGTCACAACAAGAAGAACTAACCAAAATCTTGCAAAAACATTCTACTGCATTTGCATGGGAGTATACTGACATGAAAGGTATTGATCCTAAGACTTGCATCCATCATATTTATATTGAGGAAAACAGTAGACCAATCAGACAACCTCAAAGAAGGATGAATCCAAATCTTAGGGAGATAGTGAAAGAAGAGCTCCAAAACTACTCAATGTAAACTTCATTTATCCAATTTCAGATAGCCGATGGGTTTCTCCTTTGGTTATAGTACCTAAAAAGAATGGTAAATGGAGGGTATGCATTGATTACAGGGAATTGAACAAAGCAAATTTGAAGGATCACTTTCCTTTGCCTTTTATCGATCAGGTATTAGATACATTAGCAGCTAAAAAGTACTTTTCATTTTTGGATGGTTTTAGTGGCTATAATCAAATTCAGGTAGCACCTGAAGATCAAGATAAGACCACATTTACTTGTCCATGGGGAACTTTTGCCTACCAAGTACTTCCTTTTGGGTTATGTAATGCACCTGCAACATTCCAAAGAGCAATACTAGGAATTTTTTCTGATCTAATCCATGATTGTGTAGAGGTTTATATGGATGATTTTAAAGTTTATGGTAATTCATTTGAAGAGGCATTAGAAAATTTGGAAAAAGTCCTTATAAGATGTAAAGAAACAAACCTTTCATTAAGCCATGAAAAATGCTTTATGATGTTTACTGAAGGTATTGTTTTGGGGCATCATATTTAAGGAGATGGGATTAAGGTTGATAGATCAAAAGTTGAAGTCATCTCCAAGTTGCCTATTCCAAATTGTCAAAGAGATGTTAGAAGTTTTCTAGGATTTACTGGTTACTATAGAAGATTTATAGAAAACTTCACTAAAATAGCATCTCCACACTTCAAATTGCTTACAAAAGACTGTGAATTTAAATGGGATCCTGATTGTCAATCAACCTTTGAAACTTTGAAAACAAGAATATCTGAAGCACCTATCTTGAGAGGACCAAATTGGAAACTCCTTTTCCATATTTCTACAGATGCTTCAGATACAGCTCTAGGAGCTGTGTTGGGTCAAAAGGATTTAGTCCCTTATGCCATTTACTATACCAGTAAAAATTTGACTCCCACTGAGTTGAACTATGCTGTTACTGAAAAAGAGTTTTTAGCCGTTGTTCATGCAATCAATAAGTTTAGACATTATATAATAGGCTATGAAACTTTTATTCATACTGATCATTCTGCAATAAGATATCTAATGAACAAAACTGTTACTAATGGTAGAGTGACAAGATGGCTCCTACTTTTGCAGGAATTCAATATTACTGTGTTGGATAGACCAGGGAAACAAAATACAGTAGCTGATTTCTTGTCTAGGATTCAAAATACTAGAGAAGATTCTCCTGTAGAGGATAAGTTTCCTGATGAATACTTGTTTTCAGTAACTACTAAGACCCCTTGGTATGCAGATATTGCTAACTATTTGGTTACAGGGAAACTTCCTCCACATTTATTTCCAAGTGAAAGAAGAAAGATTATTCAGGAGAGTTCAAAATATTCATGGATTTCTAACGATTGTTTAAAACAGGGCCAGATCTTGTGATCAGAAGATGTGTCAGGGAGGATGAAATGCCTGATATCCTCAAGGCATGTCATGATGAACCATGCGGCGGACACTTTGCTGACAAAAGGACAGCCTATAAAATCCTCTCTTTAGGATATTGTTGGCCTTCCCTCTTCAAAGATGCAAAACAATATGTCAAAAGGTGTGACAGCTGCCAAAGAGTAGGGAAACCTACCCTTTCAAATGAAATTCCAATGCAACCACATGTACTCATCGAACCCTTTGAAAAATGGGCTTTAGATTTCATTGGACCTATTAATCTACCATCTAAGCAAAAGAAGTATATATTGGTTTGTACTGATTATGTTACTAAATGGGTAGAAGCCAAAGCATTAGTATCTGCTACTGAAAATTCAGTTGTTCATTTTCTTTATGAGGATATTTTTACTCGCTATGGTGTTCCAAGAGAAATTGTGACAGATCAGGGGAGCCAATTCACATCCAATTTGGTGGAGAAGTTGATGGAAGAATACAAAATCAAGCACAGAAGATCTACTCCTTACCATCCACAAGCAAATGGTCAAGTGGAGTTCACAAACAAAGTTCTTGAAAGTATCATCACCAAAACTGTTCATCTACATAGAAGAGATTGGGCAGAAAGGCTTCCAGAAGCCTTGTGGGCCTACAGAACTACATGGAGGAATACAACAGGACATTCTCCCTATGAACTTGTTTATGGGAAAGAAGTCTTGCTTCCCATTGAGTTCCAAGTCAAGACCTTCAAGATAGCAGTTCAGTTGGGGATGGACTTATCAGAAGCCCAAAAGCATAGAATGGAGCAATTGAATGAGCTAGATGAGATCAGACAAGAGGCAATTCTAAGAATTGATCTAGTTCAATATCAAAGAGCTAAATGGCATGACAAATACATCAAAGAGAAGAAGTTTCAAGAAGGAGATTGGGCATTGCTATTTGATTCCAAGTTTAAATATTTTAAAGGAAAATTTCAGACTCATTGGCTTGGGCCATATGAGATCGACAAGATCTTTAGCAATGGAGCGGTAAGAATCAAGACCATTGATGAATCTCAAACTCCTCTTATTGTGAATGGCCACAGATTAAAGATCTATCATAAGCCACTCTCAAAAGAGGAATTTGTCAAAATGTTTCAAGATAATTCTGCAATAAGGCTGGTGAAGAAGAACCCTTCTTCTCCACCAGCCTAGCCTTCGTTCTTTTTAGTTTAAAAAAAAAAAAAATCTATATAAGCCTGAAAACCAATCACTGATTGGCAGTCTTATACAGAAAATGTAGGGTGAAAATCAGGAACACCTGACACCTATATTTTCCAAAAAATTCTCTCTCTCTCTCTCATTTCACAAGTTTTATGACAACACACTCCATTTCATTCCACTTCATTCCACTCCACTTCATTTCATTTCACTCCATTTCATTTCATTTCACCAATAAAAATTTTCTTTCATGACCATTTTCATTCAATCAGTTATCATCTATCCATCTCCATTCACCCAAATAATTGATGTGTCAGTTTCCGCAGCCAGAAGCAGTTTCTGCAGCCACCACTCTGTTTTTCAAAAATTTACAGTCAGATGTTAGTTCAACAATCATGAAATCAAATGCATGTATGAGGACATATTATGAAGACATGAGGCATTCAAAAGCATCAACGAGGAGCAACTGATTGAAGACTAATGAAAAATGGCAAGAATTCCAAGGTATGAGTAGAAATTTATTTCAAATGGCATTCAAGCACATTTTTACATAGTTATAAACCATAGCTCCATTATATGCAATGATTGCGTTGATAACACCATAACCGTTCCACGATCTCTATACGATTCCCCCACAATCCTTGCATTCATTTTTAAACGGCCTCATAATAAAGCCTCCGGTCTTCACTCGTGTTCGGCTATACTTTGATACTCCACCTGTAATTATGGAACGTGGTTGATTTGACTACGGCTTCTCTCAGCCGCACAAAATCCGCAGTCGTTTCATAAACGTGCTTGCGTCTACTCTGCAGCCACCCAATTTTAAATACTGCCGGATGCACTTTACTCTCCCTACTGTTCTATTGACCTCACAGCTGCATTTCCACCGTGCTCACATCAGCCTTCACCCCATTTTGTTATCTGTTCCGCTTCATTCCGTGTACCTATTCTCTGATATCCGCTTACAGTCACTGGTCTCCTTCATAAACCCTGTTCATTTCCGCTAATTCAGCCGTCTTACCTCCGCTAAACCCTCCTCACGCAGACGAGTTTTAAAGAACAGAAGGAAGGATGGGTCGGTTGTTGAGGACAGAACCAGAGGGACCCAAATTTATGGAAGGATACCCGCAAGTCAAAGACATATTGAAAAAGGAAAAATGGCTTTGGTTTATTCAAAAGTTTAAAGGCTATAATAAGGAGGTAACAAAAGCTTTTGCGAGGTCTTTCAACGGTCTGGAGGTAGAAATTGGGGACCTCAAATTTACAGTGACTGAGGCATCCATAGCAGCTGCTACAGAACTCCCTCAAGAAGGTGAACGCTGGTTCAAGAACAAGAGCATTGGCGAGGAAGCCTGGAGAGTGATCCTACGTAACCCAGGTATGGATGTCACCATTTTCAAAAAGGGAATTCTTGTCCATGCTTTAAAAGAAGAGTGGTATAGTTTACTATTGGTTATTCAAAAGTTTATCACCTGTGAGGGACGTTTTGGATCAATGTACACGTATCATACCCGACTGTTGATGAATTTCCTAGACAACCAGACCCTCAATCTGCCATACTTTTTACTAAAAAGTTTGAAAAAGATGTATGTAACCGTACAAAATCATATGGGGGATGTAGAACCACATTTGTATCACCATGGTCTCGTGAAAATCTTGATAGAAAAACAATTAAAAGATAAAAAGGACACCTGGGAGCAGTTTTTAATTAGAAATTTCTTTGAAGAACCCCAAGAAACCCCTGAAGGCAGTACATCAAAAAGAAGTAGAAGAAAGAGAATAGGTGATAAAACTCAAAGCACTCCTACTAACATAGTTGAAAGAACTAGTAGAGAAGAAAGACTGTCTAAAAGGAGGAAGGAAAAGACTGAGGGTAAAAAGCCAACAAAATCAAAAGAGAAAAGAAGCATTGAGGTTGTGCATCAAACCCCTTCCTCAGAAGAAGACCATCAAGTATTGTCTGAGAGACTAGTTCACCTTCAGGAACAGTCAGCCATGGCCAAAAAGAAAGGAAGAGAAAAACAGAAGAAAAAAGACAGTGGTCCACAACATGTAAGAATAAGCAGCGGGCTTAAAGGAAAATGGAGGAAAGCACAAACAAAAGGACCCTATTTTATTGATTTGGGAGAAGGAACACCTGAACAAACTCCAGCTGGCCGTAGTCCACCTCATTCTCAACCAAACATTGAAACTAGTCCTCAAGATGTTGACATGAGTCCTTTTCGGCCAGATTTTGAAGTCAATTCTCCTCCACAACATTTTGGGGACAGCCCAAGGAAAACGACACCCGAGATAGATCCAAAGCAGCAAGAGGTGTATGATTACATAGAATCCTTAGAAAGAATAGCCACGGGTCCCAGCACTTCATCCACTCAGCCTCACACAGCACAAGAAGTTCTAGTCCAATCGTTGAAACAAGAAGTCTTTGAGTTGGAGGTTTTAAATAGACATATTAAAAATGAAAATGAAGCATTAAAGGAGCAAAGCAGATTGGACAAGATCATTCATGACAACACTATGCTACATCTGGGACTGTGGCACAAAAAGAATAGGAAATTGAAGAAGAAATGCAAGAAGATAAGCAGAGCACTGATTAATCTCAAATTCAGATGCTTGATGAAGAAGCCTAGGATGTTAGCAGCACCAAGAAAGAGGAGAAGAGGACTGGATGTACTGGCAGAGGTATCAGGGCATATGAATTGAAGGAGGATGATCAAAATTTTGGTTGCATGGGGACATGCAACACATTCACAGTGGGGGTATGTTGAGTCCCAAACTTGCATCTTTCCTATACACCTTTCTAGACTTTTTCCATTTACCTGGACCTCCTAAGTCATCAACATCATTGCATATTAATCATAAAAGAGCATTTAAAGTGGTTTTTAACTATGTTTTGTGTCTGCTGTTTGAATTAGATTTTTGTTCATTGAGCTGCGGAATCTTGTCACTTTCCGCAGCTGCTTCAACTTTCCGCAGCCATTTTGTTAAAGTCTATATTGCAGGTGTCTTCAGGCAAATCAAGCCACATGGGCAAGTTGGAAATGACATGGATATGGACCGAGTCCTATTGGCTCAGTCGAATTCACCAAAGAAGCCCGTGGTCAAAGGTAGTCAAGTGGTGGTCAACCTAAGAGTCCTACGGTGACAGAACTCCGTTTTTCACCACGTGAAGACTTGCGTGGCCGTTCCTAAATCTCAGGGGACATATCAACACCTGTGAACTGCTCCATAAGCCGAATCCAACGGCCACCCTCCATAGATTTAATCTTCACGGCAGCCATAATGCTAGATTTCTGGACATGGTTGTTCACGTGTCTTTTATCAGCGCAGATTGTAGGAAAGTAGTTATGTCATCCTCTGTTATAAATAATGCGTTCTCATACGCATAGTAGCTAGCTTCTGTAATGTAATTTTGCTGTAAAGAAAGCCCACCGTGCCGTGACATTATTTCCTTGTTATGACTGCGTTTTGAATACATGAGAAGACTCTGTTCATAAGCATAATTCGTGGTTAATAGCTGTTGCCCGAGGATTGTGCAGAGGGCCTCTGCACACGCCGAGGTTTTTGTTTATTGCTGTATAGTTTCACGTTTTATTTCCTTACGTTCATTATGCCATAGTTATTCACGTGTATATATTACATCTCTTATGGTATTAACGTTTTGTTTCTGTCCATAATTTTTCATGCTTTATACTGCTGTTAACTAATCAGTGTCTTTGTTCCAGATTACAGTAGGCAGCCCGGGCATTTTCACATAGTTTTACAATGACTAATGACATGGAATTAGTCTTGTCCTTCTGCTAATTTATTTTTCTTAGCTTTTAATTCCAGCACTGTTTTATTTATTTCAGTTTTGTACATTTTCTTTATTAGTTAGATTAGATATTAAATTACTCATGTCATTATCAATTACCTCTGAAAACCATAGCGAGACTAATGGTGAGGGATTGAAGTATGAGTGTGTAGTTTGATATTAGTTTATTTTTCTGCAAGTTAGATATTAAATTGCTCATGTCATTATCAGTTACCTCCGAAAGCCATAGCGAGACTAATGGTGAGGGATTAAAGTATGAGTGTGTAATTTGATATTAGTTTATTTTTCTGCAAATTAGATATCAGATTGCTCAAGTTGTTTATGATTACCTCCGAAAGCCATAGCGAGACTAATGGTGAGGGGTCAGAATATGAGTTGATGTAATTTGATTTTAGCTTTACTTTTCTTACAATTCTTGGATTTCTTTGAGCACAGTTTCTTTTGTATTTATACAGAAACAAGGGTGATGGGTTTCATGATCAATAGTTCACTATTTGTTTGACTAGTATACAACACTATATCAGAATCCTTCTAAGAATCATAAGATGTTCATGAAGTATAATTTGAGGACAACTTGTTGAAAAGTGTAACTAGGCCGGTCTTCATATTGACTATGTAATTATGAATTTATGTAAAGTAGAATACAAAGATAATAAAATGTATTTCTATTTTACTTGCTTCATGGGTTTCATGAGAAAGATTTTATTATAGTCCTATAAAATTATTCTTGATGTCTATTAGGATTTTTCTTCTAGATAATAATGTATTTAAGAGTCATGTTAATGAAGAGTCTAGTCAGAAAAATATGCTCCACAATCTTGGCAAAATATTGTGAAGAAATGGCTCCTGAAATATGTAAGAAGATACCCTTATAAACGTTCGATTAACTGTCCTTCATGTCGGCCTATAATCAGCTATAAAGTTGGCCTACTATCTTGCTAGAAGGTCGACCTAAAAACAGTGAGGAAAATCATATATATATGAATGTCCTATAGTTCATTTGAAATAAAATCAAGTGCGGATCACTCTAAACTAGTGCGGATATTAGAAGAGATTCAAGTGAGGAATTCATAAAGGTTTCAGTGTGGATTAAAAGGTCACGACTGTGCTCTATATCTAACAAAGAACCTGCATCTATTTGACATGAACATAAGTGCTTATTTCTTTGTGGAGAAACTGTGACCGTATGCGTATTAATGAACAAACAGGAGTGCAGGTTTCTCTGTGGATAACAGTGACTATATGCAGATTGGTGAATAAACAAGATTGTGGATTCCTCTATGGAAAACAGTGACTATATGCGGACTAGTGAACTAACAGAAGTGTGAGTTACAGGCAGTATGTCAAGTTATGAATGCAGATTAGTATGAGTAGCATTTAGATGTCATGGACTAATTATAATGTTATAAGGGTTATTGCAGTATGAGAAAAGAGGAAGGTAAATATGTGATTTACCTTCCTAATCATAGTCAGTAAGAGAAAGAATTATATCTTCAGCCTCAAAGATATGTGAAGTAAAAGATAAGATCTAGAATGACCTTTGAAGATAAACTTAGAGACCGAGATCTCTAGTGTTGGTGCAGGAAAATGCAGGTTGGTGCAGGAAGAGAAGGATCAGCGTTGAAAGTTTTCTAAGGAGTAGTGACAAGATCTTGGAAGCATATATAGGTCAAGGGTCTGAGTCTTGGTCATGGTACTTGTCATTTGAAGATCTATAAGAAGAATTATTTGCGGGTTTTCCTCTCCAAGAGGGAGAGGTTTTTCCCTGGCTCTAGGAGCCTAATTTTGTGTCTTGTGTGTTTTGATAATTGACTTGATGAAAGACTGAATAAGATAACGAAGAGAAGACATAAGTAACTCAAGTAATCTCACAAGTAATTATAAAGAAGAGAATTTGAATTAATCATTATTCCTCTAAATTCTCAACACAACTAGGATGTAGTAGGGAGAAGGAGTTACCCCCTACCTCACCGAAATTTAGGATATCCAAAATGAGCTATCAGTTGTAGGAGAGGCGCCACAAGAAGCTAAAATTGTGTGTGTAGAAATCAATGGTTTCACTGAGGAGTGAACTACTTTCGTCCAAGGCATTATAGGACAAGATCAACTACCATGGCGGGATCGTCAATTGTGGGCAGTTTTCACACAAGAGGAGATGTGACTTGCATTAGTTAAGAGCAGTTTTCGTGGCAACAACAGAGGATTGAAGAGTGTGAAGGAGGAAGAGGGCGTATCCCTTGAATCAAAGGGAAAGAAAAAGAAAGGTCCCTATCAAGAATAAGGATCGCAGTGAGGAAAGAATAAAAATAAGGAATTATCAAAGGTAAAATGCTTTAGGTATGGTTAGTTTGGCCACTATAGTACTTAGTGTCCTCAGAGGAAGACCGATAAGAAGGAGAAGTAGGAGAATTCAAAAACGTCAATAGAGATTTAACATTTATCTTCTAGGCTGGAGGAATATTTCTGTTTGTATGCAACTAAACCTCCAAGAGAGAGGTGGGGAGACATTGAGCTTTAGAAACCATAGTTGTGCAGAGTTGGGCAGGATCCCTTGAGGTGAGCATCGGACAAGTGTTTCCTCTAGAGCATACCCTTTCTACAGGGGCCCATAGTATTCAGTAGCAGATGGATCAACGCCAAATGGCGTAGTCAGACCTTGAGGGATAATTGTAGTACTAGTTGCAACAATATGTTAAGGAGCACAATGGAGTTGCAGTGTAGATAGACTCAGTGGACGATGCTGACATTGGTAGCAGTCAGTGACTTAGGAGACAATTATAGTCCATAGACACGATTCAAACTTGTGTTCCTAATTCTAGTGGTTGCAACAACAACAACAACAACATGATATTAGTTGCAGCACAAGGTAGAGTTGACAGCAATACACGTTGTATAGTACAGTATCAGTAGCAACGCAGATTCATGGCGATTTAGCTACAATGTGGCAAATGAATCAGAGTTTTGTAGTAGTTGGTGGGCAGTGGTAGTAGTCACAGATGTCAGTCTTTAACAACATGTATGGAGGATGTTAAGGGAGAGAACACCTTCCTTGCTAAGAGGGAGTGTTAGTTTATGTATCATCAAATGGCGTTCTAGTCTGAAACTTTGTAGAGAGGCTAAGACAAATGAGATCTCAAGAACCCAAAAATCGTTTTTGGAAATTCCACCTAGAGACAACTCAATTAAATCAATTGATCGATAATTAAAAAATGTCTAAGTCTAGCTTAGGGAAATTGAATAATTAATGAGAATTAATTGAGAAATGTGAGAATTCTCTAAAAACTCACATGGATCCACTTAGAAATGATCTCAACCATCGATGAGGTTTTAATCATGGTCATTGGTGATCCAACTGGAGATTATAAGAGGAGGTCGATGGGGTTGGAGAAGAACACACTTCAGGTCGATTTCCCTAGTCGAAATCGAGTTTCCCAATTGCAGTGATTTAGTAGAGGAGAGTTCGAGCCATAGAGGGGACACAGAGATAGTGAGGGCCAAAGATAGTGAGTTTGAATGAGGATTTGGAAATTTGGAGAGGCGGCAACAAGTGAGAGGAGTATTCCACAGTGTGTGTTGGGTGATTTTATCGCAAGTTAAATCCTGGTCATTTAATTTTCAACCCGAGGTTTCGTAAACTGACGAGGCACACCTATACTATATATACTAGGTGGTTATCTTTCACATTAGATTAATCTAATGCAATTAAAACTAATTACAAAAAAAATTGAATAAATCTAATTCGAACCAAATCAAACCAAATATAAAGAAATTGAAATCACACTTGCATGAAATTGAAATCACTCTTGTAGAACTTAAAGCACACCACACTTGCATAAATAAAATCACACCACACTTGCATAATTGAAATCACAACATGCTTAAAGGAAAAGAACACTTGCATAATTGAAAACACACCATGCTTTCATAATTGAAATCACAATGTTGAAAGGAAAAGCACACTTGCAAAAAATAAAAATACACTCGCTGAAAAAGAAATGAAATAACATAGCTACACTATGTTACCAGTAAGTACAAAGATGTGCAAACTGTGGTTGATGGGGGCCTACCATTCCTCAGCAAGCACACTGATCAACTATCACATCTTGGAGATCAAAGAGTCAGTATGTATTTCATAAAAATGAAGTTACAAGATATTACAAGAATTCTCTCTCCTCGCTTTACAAATCACAACTTGAACTTGGAACTCCAACTATCAACTAGCCACTAGCTACCTCTAACCTCTAATATGAATCTAACAATTGAGAACTGACTACACAACCTACATTTTACAACCCTCTGTATGAAGGGTGCACTCCTATTTATACAAAAATTGAGGATAACTATACAATAAATACAAATCCTCAAATCTCTCCTAAACCCACATTTATCTCTTGTGGTTACAACCATTCTCCTAAAAATGTAAGATACATATCCCCTCAAAGTATGCATTTTTGGGATACCATAGACCAAAATACTGAGTCCCTTATTGACTGAAGGAGAATCATGATTTTGAATAAGATTGCATTATTTTACCATTAGTGTGCATACAAACTTGCGGTCTTCCATTCCATATTTCTTCAAAATCTGCTTGAGGTACTTGGTTTGAGAAAGAAAGATACCATTCTTAATTTGTTGAACTTGAATACCAAAAAAATATGTTAGTTCACCAAGTAGAGACACCATATATTCTTGTTGCATAACTTAAGCAAATTCTTGACTCATAGATTCTAGATTACTTCAAAATATGATGTCATCTACATAAACAACAACTATCAAAAGCTTGTATGTATCAAATTTTATGTATAAGTTGCTATCTGCAGACCCATAATACCATGTTGTTGAAGATACATGTCAAGACGATAATACCATGCACGAGAAGCTTGTTTTAACCCATATAGAGCCTTCTTAAGTTTACAAACAATATTTTTATCATTGCCAAGAATGACGCCTTCATGTTTTTCACAATAAACTTCTTCTTCTATATCCCCATTTAAAAACATAGATTTAACATCCATTTGATCTACTTTAAAGTTATGAAAGCTTGAGAATGCAAGAAATATTATTATGGCTTCAAGTCTAGCTACATGAGAAAATGTTACTTCAAAGTCTATCCCTTTATATTGAGCATAAACTTTGCATACAAATCTTGCTTTGTTTATAATTACTTCTCCATTTTAATTCTATTTATTTTTGAACACCCATTTTTCCACAATAACATTTTTATTATGAGGCCTTGGTACTAATTCCCATATATGGTTCTTTTATATTTGATCAAGTTAATCATTCATTGCCTTAACCCAACATTCATAATGGCTTACTTGATTCACATTTTGAGGTTCAATTGTGGATTGTAAGGCTAAGTAACTAGAAATTCCAACAAGAGTTCTTCTAGTTTTCACTCATTCTTCTTTTTCACCTAGAATTTGAGATTCAGGATGATTTTTTTGAACATACCTTGAAGGAGTCTTTTCTGATGTGTCTGTGTTTTCATTTGATGCTTCACTAATTTATTCTCCTACAACATTTTGACTTGTAGTAGTAACAGGTTCGTCATCTACTGATGCTTCCCTTTTGGTACCTGTGGATGCTTCATCAATCACAACATCAATGCATTCAATAATATTTTGAAGCCTTTCATTATAACATTTATATCCCTTACTTTTAGAAGAGTATCCAAGGAGGATTCCTTCATCATCTCTAGATTCAAACTTTGCAAGCTTATCATCATTTTTCTTTATGTAACATTTGCATCCAAAAATTCTAAAATGTTTGACAGTTTGAGGCTTACCAGACCATAGTGCATAAGGATTTTTATCATAGTCTACTCAAACATGAGCTTTGTTGAGTATATTCACGATTGCATGTGTTGATTCCCCCCAAAAGGCACGAGGTGTTCCTAACTCATCAAGCATGGCATTGTTCTATTCATTCTTTCTGCCACTCCATTTTGTCGAGGAGTCTTGGTTATAGAAAACTATTTTTTCATCCCATGCTGTTCACAAAAATTTAAAAACTCATTCGATATAAACTTCCCTCCTCTATTAGATCTAAGACATTTGATTTTCAAATATAACTCATTTTCTACCATAGCCTTCAATACTTTAAATTTTCAAATGCTTCATCTTTATGTTTTATTGAGCCCATCCAACACATTCTTGTAAAATCATCAATGAATAATATGAAGTATTGTTTACCATGAGGAGAATTCTTTCTCATAGGACCACACAAATTAGTATGAATAAGTTCAAGTGGCTTACTTGAAGTACCTTCTATAGCATTAAATTGAACTCTGGTTTCCTTACAAAATGGACATGATTTCCACATGCTATTTTGAGGTGGAGAGATGTTGGGAAAGTCATGAAATTCCCATTATGCTTGACTTATGTAATTGATAAAAGCTAAAATGTCCTAACATTTTGTGCCAAAGCCAACTTTCTTAATATTTTCTTAAGTAACAATGCTCTTGGCCACCTTCCATGACATAAACATTGCCTGGAGTTCTTATTCCCTTTATTATGATATTATATGTATCTAGATTCGTACCACACAATTCTTTGATATGAAAAAAACCTCATGTCCTTGGTTACACATTTGACTAATGCTTAACAATTTATGTCTCAGTCCATCAACAAATGAAACATTTTCAACCTTGAAACTTTTTTTTAACAATACATTTCCTTTCCCTTTAATAGTAGCAAGTGAGTTATTATTGAAAGTTACATTCTTTTCTTTCTTTATTTCATTAAGAGAAGTAAACTTATCTTTGTCACCTGTCATATGCTTCGAATATTCGCTGTCAATGTACCTTATATTTTCTTGATCTCCTGCATACAAAGTTAGGCCACAATTTTCAATATCTGTAATTTTATTTTTCCATACCTTAGGAGGTATTTACTTTTATTCATGTTGATAAGATGGTCCCATTTTTCTTCTACCTTCAGTTTCTTTTGACTAAATCTATTGCAAAGAAAACATTCAATTTCATCTTCAAGAGGTGAGAAAATATTATAAGAAGATTTCTTTGTTGTGATCTAATTCTTTTGTTTTCTTGCTTCTCTAGCCATGATAGCTTTGTAAGCAACACATTGAGCAGATTTGTGACCAAAATTTTGACAAGTGAAGCATTGACCATTGAAGTAGGAATACCTGGAAGAATAATACCTCCTTGGGTAGCTTTCCCTTTTATTATGGTAATGTTGATCCACGACCTGTCTTTAATAGGGAGATCATTCTACTTTGATGATTTCTTCTAAAGTCTCGGACCCTTTAGAAAACTTCAAATTTAGAGCCTTTGTTTTTCCAAGTTCTTTCCTTAGACCCACTACTTAGAGTTATAAACTTTCACAATCCCTTCCTTTTCCATAATTTTTTTCTTTAAAACTTTTTCATCTAATTTGGCTTCTTCTAGACATATTTTTAGTTGAGTTATTTCTTCAACAAGAGTGTTTTCCTTGTACATGCAATTTCACTTTCCTTGATTTTTGTTTATAACCTTGACTCTCTTAATTTCATCTAGAGAATCCATAAAGACATCATCAGATTCATCTACACATTGGTCTGTAAATGCCATAAGTAACTGAAAATATTGATCAGATTCACCATCCTCATTATTAGAAGAATATTCACTATCTTCATGAGTGTAGAAACTTTTTTTTGTTATCAAAACTTCTTTTAACAATCCCTTTTAGAGAATTTTTCCCTTTCTCGTGATTTTATTTATAAGGACATTTAGAAAAATAGTGACTGACCCTTCCACAAGTAAAACATTTGAAAGGAATCTTACGTCTAAACTTGTCAGTTCCTACTTGAAGTTTCTTCGCAAAATTTGATTCTTGTTTGTCTGAAATGTAGCATGTTTCTTCAAGATCTTCCTTTTCCATTATTTTGTATGTAGATTTGAATGTTGCTTCTCTGATATCTGATGGATCCCCTTTTCTCATTTCATAAGATGTTAGAATCCCATGGAGCAGTTCAATAGTGAGGTTCTTCAAATCCTGCATTTCTTCAATGGCAGAGACTTTGGAATCGTACTTCGAGGTTATAGATCTTATAATTTTCTCAACAACAGTAGAATCCTTTATTTCATCACCAATATTTCTCATTGGTTTACGATCTCATCTAATCTAAGAAAGAAACTTGCAACACTTTCATTACCATGCATTCTGAGAGTCTCGTATTGAATTCTAAACATTTGAAATTGAACGTGTTTTACCTTAGTGTCAGCGTCATAACTTTGGATGAACTTATCCCACATACCCTTTGTGGTGTTTAGCTACACGACTTTCATGAATTCGACTCAACCAGAATTCCCAACATAGCATTTGTAGCCTTTGCATTGGTTTTATATTGTTTCTTCCCTGCAGTATCTATGGGGATGGTGGATGGATATTGATATCGAATTTCAACAATTTCCCATACATCAGCTCCAAGTTCCTGCAAATATGCTCTCAATTTGACTTTCCAAAATATAAAGTTAGTTCCATTAAACAAATGTGGGCTAATAGAAGACACTCCTTCTTAACTGCTCATCTTGATGGATCTCCCTTTAAGCGATCAAGCTCCTTCTAAGGGACCTGCTCTGATTCCAATTGTTGGGAAAAGTACTCTTGTGGGGGGGGGGGGTGTGGGTGAATCAATATTTTAAACACACTTAAAGTTTTCAATTTCTTATTTAGATTTATGTACACTACTGTCATTTAGGAAACCGACGTATGTACGCAATTGTGATTCAATAAAATCACGCATATACATATAACTAATTTGTTTCATTAACTACTCATCTTTTACCAGTGCATTAATTCATTATTCGTTCGTTAAAAAAGTAGTAAAAAAAAAAATAGATCATCACGAAACAAGAAACATATCAACAAACATGAACACCAGGATTTTTAGGTAGAAACACAATGTGGGAGAAATCCATCGTTGTTGTTGTCTCTGTCTTCTTTCTTATGATATAAAGAAAAATATTATATTTTTACTGATGCAGACTCTTGTCAGTTCCAGGGAACCCACCTACATAAAGCTAAAACCTTCCCTCTTTTTCCAACACCCATTGGAAGGGAGCTCCAACTCCCTGACCTTGTTTACCGGCTCCTACCCCCTTTATGAGCACTGCTACCCTCAGCTCCTTGCGGACCACTTTTCAGAATATTTCAGATTGCATCCACTTGTCAAACAATCATCACACATCCATTCGGTCACAGGACCCATATCAATCACAAACTTAATCAAAATGAAGCATTGAATATGAGATATTGTCACACTGAAAATCTGAAGCATCAAAACACTGAATACATAACCCAACCAGAAATACCAAATATCAAATATTGTATGCGACTTTACTGAATAAGGATTGTGTATATACACGTTTTCTCTGTGTCATACCTACGTATAGATATCAAATCACTGAATAATTAATTTGAATCAATGCATTACTGAAATTGTTAATTTTTGTGTAGCTTGGAGAAGAACACACTCGAGGTCGATTTCCTTGGTTGAAATCGAGTTTCCCAGTTGTAGTGATTTAGCAGAGGATAGTTCTAGCCATAGAGGGGACGCAGAGATAGTGAGGGCCAAAGATGGTGAGTTTGAAGGAGGATTTGCAGATTTGGAGAGGCAACAACAAGTGACAGGAGTATTCCACAGTGAGTGTTGGGTGATTTTATCGCAAGTTAAATCCTTGTAATTTAATTTTCAACCCGGGGTTTAGTAAACTGATGAGGCATAACTGTAATAGATGTACTAGGTGGTTATCTTTCTTATTAGATTAATCTAATGAAATTAAAACTAATTACAAAACAAATTAAATCAATCTAATTCGAATCTAATTGTAGCACAGGTTGTTGATCGTGGATTTCTGTTGATCTTTCATGGATGGTTGGGACAACTTGAGGATTGCTTTGGCATGGATGAGATCATGTTGATTGATATGGATTCATGTGATGGATTGGATATTGGAAAGCTATTGTCTTCATCGGATCATGATGTTGCATATCCGATATTGGGGGGACTTGCACGAGTGGTATTTGATCCAGGAGGATGAGTGCTTGCAGGATTGAGCCAATGGAGATCGTATAGGCTCATAGGGAGTCTAGCCTCAGGGGGATCAGCCCTATGGAGGTCTAGGATGTTCAGGTTTGGATGTGATGAGGCATATATACTACCGAGATTTTTGGGTTCATACTACAATGTATGCCACAGTAATGGATGTCAAATGGGCTAGTGTTGCCGAAGATGACAATGGTTACTTCCTATTCTTGGAATTACCTCCCTCGCTAAGAGGGAGTGTTTATTTTTGTGTCACTTGGGAGGTAATCCAAGCCCTAGGGTTTATTGTTTGAAGGGGAAAGCACCACAAGTAGGCTTGTGGGCTTAGAACCCAAGCACGTGGTTTTGCATCCATTAGGATTTGGGCAAAAACCATGATGAATTTGAGCATGAGAAACTTTGAGGTGAGAGAGCTTGGCGTGGCGATTCCAATGCTTTGAAAATCACCCAAATCAGAGCTCTAGAATTTGAGATATGATTTTTTGAAGTTGACAATTAATTATGGACAGTTACATGTCTCTTCAACAAATTCGTGGAGCCCTTGGATTTGGTATAAATACAAGTTGAGGGAGAATTCATTTAGCATACAAATGTGCAACAAACAGAGAAGATAAAATTCATATTTTTTCTCAGGCAGCGAGTTTCTAAAGACTGGGTTTTTGTAGCGAGTTTCCGCAGCAAGTTTTTGTAGCAAATTTTCACAGACTGGGTTTCCTCAGGTAGTGCATTTCCGCAGACTGGGTTTTCACAGGCAGTGCATTTCCATAGACTGGGTTTCCGCAGGGAGTGCATTTCCGTAGACTGGGTTTCCGCAGGTAATGCATTTTCGCAGGTTGGGTATAGGTCGAATTTCCACAGGCACTGTTTGCAATTTGACAGTATATTTGAGGTATGGTGATGTTGATTTTATGTTGAGTTTTTTGCTAGTTGAATGATCCTATTTTGGACATAGTTGATGGAGTTTGTTAGCAACTAAGAGGAGGGTTTCCTAGGTGTGAGGATGCCCTAGCTAGAGGTAGATGCTACAACTAATATTAGTCACTCATGCACTATTTGAGGGCAGTGTGAAGGTAGACTAAGTGTGGAGATATATTGGGAAATTATGGTCTGTTGTAGGACAACGTGATAGTGTCCAAATTGGAGCTCAGTGTGAAACAACTTGGTGGAAAAAGGTGGTTACTAGTGGTTACTAGAGTGCTAGTTGATGAGCTCAAGGGTTTGTTCAACCATGATCAGTTTGTGGAGCTCGAGACTTGTGTGTGGAGAAGGACTTCTACGACAAATGATGGGAATTTCTCCTAGCCCATGTTCATTATGGGAGGTGGACATCTTGCACTGATAGGTGGCAGCCCTCCGTGCCCTATGTTGGTCTTCATTGGAGCAGTGCAGGAAGACCATAGCGGGCTGAAGTCTTGGAGTAGCTAAGGAGCAGCAGTGGGAAGATTGAGAGTTGTTCACAAGTGGAGCTGTGAACAACTCGAATGGAGTCTCGATGTGTTAATGCGTTGGTGGACGAACGATCAACTAGTGAGCAAATCGGATAACCGAGGTTTAGTGGTAAGATGGACTTGGAGCATTGATAGAGGCAGGAGCTGCAGATTGAGAGCCGAAGGATTGGGAAAGTATAGGGTATTACCGAGAGGAGCTGAGAGAGCATGCTACAACCAGATGGTTAGAGTATTTTGTTTTGTATCTTGTACTAGTGGATGTATGAGGGCCATTATCCCTGGTACGGGAGCCCTATACTATTGTATTATATCAGTTGGATTAATATAATGAAGTTGGGTTGAAAATTTTAAAAATTTGTCTATATTTTGTGCATGTCTGATTTACTTCTATTTACATTCCATTGTGCAAAATAGTTCTGGTTGAGATTCTTGGTTTGGTAGCGTCAGTGATTTTAAGACTCTAACCTAGACCCAAGGTCATGGAAAATCAACATAACTAACCATTGAATCATGTATTGAAACAATAAAAAATCACTAACCCAATTACAAATCATCACACTATGGCATCATCACTATTCAACATTCAATTCCATGACCAGATTAAACCAATAAATACTATCACATACATATTGACATGATAGAGACATCATCGACAAACAACAAAAATAAGAACAAAACTAATCAAGGAAATCATTATTAAGGCATACTGCAAACCCTAGAATGTATACGCGACATACTGAAACTTATTTTACAGAATATATACATGACTCTTCGGAGGTGAATCCACGTATGTACACAATTATCCCCAAACATACCTACATATAAATCTTAAAACTTTCGCTGCAAACACAATTTCACTTTTCGTAACCTTGACTATAAATGATAGAGACTTCTGAATAAATTGTGTACAACATAACATCATAGTTTCATCAATATTAGACATTTGTAGTAAGTAAATAAATTAGGCATACATGTCAACATATTTCATATATTTCAAATCTGAGTCTCCTCCTTTCTCCTTAGTGCACACATGTTTCATATTAAATCATTCATAGACAATATGATACTTTCACCCCCAACACTTTGATCTTCATCTTTTTATATAGTATTTGCCTTAGCCAATACCTTAGGAAAATCCCTCAGTAATGTTGTTATTATTTGATTTGATCAAATAATTGTTGTCGCACTCATTACTATGGGCCAATACCATGGTAACCACCCCTAGTATTCAAGTTACCATGGTGTGGATTATGTACGCGACTTTTCTTCACAGTACTTGTATATGTACGTGACCCTTTCGAATAGGATCCACATATACTTTCCCAAACATCACCTTTATTATTAATTTGTCTTTGAACTAAAATTCCTCAGATCATTACCTATGTTACATCTATCCTAACTTGCATAATAATCTTGTTACCATAATGTTGACATCTTTATCAAGTAGGTTTCCATCAAGCACAACACATTAGCCATAGTGCCAACACTAGGAAATTGGAGTTGGGCATCGCTAGGAGCTATAAGGAGGACGATTGGAGGAATTTCTTAGCATTTTGGAGTGGTTTTTAGTAGTTGATTCCCTATTTTGCGAATTACCCAGCTAGAGGAGGAGCTCACTATAATTGGGGTGATTTCAGAAGGTTGGAAGTAGGCCCAACCCTTTCTAGGTATTTCTGGGTTATTTGAGCGGATTCCAAGATTAATTTGGCTGAATTTTCTGAGCATTCTAGAGGGCTTAAAGAGAGATCTCTTTCCAGCCAACAATTGCAGATTTCCAGGGCAAGCGCAGAGCTTAAGGGGAAATCACTTCATAGTATCAAAGAAACACATTTTCTCACCTAGGACTTGTCCATCTTGCTTTGGAAATCCCAGGTGCACATATTCCATACATTTGTACTCTCCACTTTTATAATAAAATGGCTCATTTTGGCTTACTTTTGGCTGAATTTGTTGGTGTCTAATTGCAAGTTCAATTTGTGTATGTTGCATGTAGAATTTGCTTTATTTATTGCTGTTATTTCCTATTAGGAACATCACATAGAATGATAGTTTGTCTTTGTTGCCACATATTTGTTTGTGTGACAATATTCACTTAGCTAAATACTAATTCTATAGAGACAAGACATCTAAAATATGTACATGCTATTGAATACTGAAATTTGAGGCCTAATTTAATGGCCAATCTTCAACAAAGCTTTGATCACATGTTAAAATTCTATAACATGTGCAGTATAATACAATTTTCTGATATGATAATTATTTCTTAATTATTTTCAAACAATATTTCTCATGGCACTATTATCATTAAATAATTACACATAGAAAGTCTGTAAATGCAACAGAAATAATAAAGATCATGGAATGATAGCCATGCATAATAGACACAATATTTTTACCCTGGGAACCCCAATCCTATAGAAAACCAAGCAATTTTTCTTATGGAGAAATTGTCTTTTCAACAAGGTTTACAAATCATGATTTGTCTAGAAATTTGAGGCAACATTACGATTCAAATCAACAATCACACATGGTCAAACTGTTGTTGGTCAACACTAGTCAAAACTAAAAAAATCAACGGTCTACGTTGGTCATCTGTGGTCAAATCTCACATGTGCAACTATATGGATCAATCAAAACTATAGTCAAATTGCGATCAAACCCTCACACGTGCGGATTGTGAAATTTTTTGAATTTACTAAACAGAAACCCTTACTGCTAAATTCTTGGTTTACTTCTCCTACTTACATAAGTTATTAATCTGAAAACTTCAACATTAACGTCGAAGTAAATAAATTAATAGCCTACACATGCATATCTAAACTGAATAACATGCTCAATGACAAAGTGACACACAAGGATTTTCTGGAAAAATGTCCCCGGAAAAACCCAATGCGGGAAAACCGGAGTTGCTAGCTTCTGGAGGGTTTTTACTATTAAGCAGATTATAAGTTAAATAGATATGGGCACCAAACTCGTTAACCAGATAGAGAAATATAAACGACAGTAATACCTCTATTTTGGATAAAGAAAATTATGCTTGATTGACACCCTCAAATGGGATTTACAAAACTCGGCCCTTTTCCGGTGTTTGGCACCCAGCACTGCTCTGAATCCCTCTGCATCGGCCTGCCTAGCCTGCGTCACCCCCTACGCTACTCTGGAAGGGCCTGTGTCACCCTAGGCTGGGTTACGCTTCCCTTGCGCTGCCCTAGTTGGGCTTGTGTCAGCCCTCTTGGCCTCCTGCTGCCCCTACTGGGCTCTCGGCTACTTTGCATAGCTGCTACTTCCTCTGCGCTGTTTTGGTATGCTCCTTCTCTGCCCTCATTGTACTCTTGGCCTAGGACTAGACCATACCCCTTGCCAATACTGCCCCTTATTGTAGTTGAAACACTTCTGAAATTCTTTGCAAACCAAAACCTAGAATTCCAGCTTAGCTTCAATGCTCTGCTAGTGTGTGTGTTCTCCAACTGACCCCAAGCCCTCTTCTTATACTTTTATCGTTGAAACATCAATGGCTATGATATAATCTTGAATCGATGACTAAGATTAGAAGATGCTTGATCCGCGTCAATAAAGTCATTCTCGTCACATGTTTAATTTAATTACCTTTAATATTTTAATTTCCTAAGTTAGACTTAGGGTCCTTAATTAAAAATCTCTTAAACCGGTTGGAATTTCCAAAAACGCTTTCTGGGTCTTGGAGATCTTATGTACTTTAGTACCTCCACAAATTTTGGGAGCTAGAGCACATCCAATGCTACCCCAACACCCCAAAATCTCAACACGAATGTACATTTCAGTCAGAATGTTGGTCAAGCCCTCACACGAGTGGTGTCTAAGAGTAGAGATGGAATTATGAAGAAAAATGAAAGATGTACCCATAAAATATATTTCTCTTCCACTAGAAAATATATAAATGAGCTTGTTATTTTGATGTAATTTCTCCTCACATGCACATATATTTATATAGAGCTTTAATGTTGAGTAGAGACCTATTACAAATCCCCTTTTCACAAGAAACCCCTTTACTTATTGAGCCCACATTACAACTTAATGTTAGACTATAATTGTTTATTCCACTAGTGGATGAAAAACCCCTTTAAATAAACAAATCAAACCTTCTTTATAAAAAATAAATCACTCCATCGTGGAGCAGGAAATGTGAGTATCGTGGGCCAATCTCCCTAAGACAAAAACCTCATCTAATGGTAGAAATATTTCCCCAAGCCATTCACCCCTAGCCAAATCAACATGGCCCCATGTATGAATGTATCATTCCTCCTAGTCAAATCAGAGTGGCCCCACAAGAGAATGTCTACCCAATGTTACAAACTACATAAACATCAACAATTTTCTCTATTCCAACATACTATAAATATTGAGACACTCATATAGCCCAAGGGTACCAAATGCAAGTGCAATCCTTGTCAATTTTGGTGTTAAACTCATGTTGGGTGACTATTTCATTCAAACGATTATTTTTGAATTTCAATGCAATTCATTAAAATAAAATAAAAATTAGAATATAAAGTAAATTAGAAATTAGACATGAGGGTAGGTGAAGAGTCATGGAAGGTGAAAAATCCCCTCACTTTGTATAAATATAACCCTCTAGTAAAGAGAGAGGGATCTTACATTTTTTGGACTCTTGGGGGATTTTTGAAAGGGAGAAGATCGTAATAACCTCGAGGACTAGTTTCATCTTTATGCACTCCCACTATTTGGATTCTTGAAAATAAGTTGTGACTTGGCATTGGATGTTCAACTCCAATACTTAGAAGCCCAAAAGGCGACGACAAGGATTTTCTATTATGTGTTACCAACTGTAACACCCTCATCCCACATCTACCCAAATAATCGACCAACCAGGGTAAACTTGTGACGAGAGGCTACTAATATGAGATTCAACCTCCTAGATGACCTTAAGGAAGTGGAACCGACAGAAACAAGACAAACACACCTTACACAACATCAACAACATCCCTAGGGGGTAGCCGAACCTTCCATATCATTGACCCCTGAGGAAGACTGACTTTTTGACCCTTTTGGACCATAGCCACAGGCATGCCAAGGAAAGGTAGGGGCTAGGATCCTATAGCCGCAAGAACAACACAACAAGCATGCGACTAGGGCCCCAATTGGTTAGTTTTGTGCTTGCAACTTCGGGATTTGTGCCACCTTTTCAGCCCTAGAGCCCAGGTCACTACCCATAACTTCATGAAACTTTACGAGATGATAAATAACATTAGAACAATGAGACAAAAAAAATCACATCAACAAGAACTCATATGTACCCCTCCTAACAATGACATGAATTTTATCAAACATGTCACAAACACTTAATCTATAGGTGTAAACAACATATTTAAGCATAGGAGTCGCATACTTATCTGAGAATCGCTAATAAGCATTTCTCCCTTACTTCATTAGCTCCAATATAATCTATTTGACCATAGATACATTGTGCATTCATTTGCAAGTAAAAACATGGATAGAACCATACATCGTCACTGATAAAATACATGCTTATAACTAGCATAATAACAAAATAAATACAATGGATACAACAACAATAGAATCCATATATAAATTAGTACATTTGCATACCAAATACCAAAGGAATGATCTCTTCATTACTGAATGTAAAAACCAATCAGAGATGGGACTTCCATGTTCCACCTGACCATAGATTGGCTGAGCCAAATCTCTCTTCAGCCAATCACCCCTATGCCATATTCCAAGCAGGAATGTGGGATATCATAAAACACATCAATCACAATCAATCAAGGGCTTCCAGAGGCCAAACCACCTCCACCCTCAACAAGTGATTCCACCTCACGGTCGGACATCACAACCGTCATGGATTGGTCTCTACCTAAGATGCTTCAGGGATCCATAGTGTTTGTTCCAACCGAGGCTCCAGGACTAGTAACTCAACCTGAGTTTTTTTTGAGCTCCAGATCGTTTGTCTAGCCAATTATCTAGGACTAGTAACTCAACCCATCTAGGGCTCTAGAGCATTTGTCCAACCAAGGCTCCAGAACTAGTAACTCAACCTAACATCTGTCCGTTGGGCTCCAGAGCGTGTGTCCAAACAAGGCTCCAGGAACTAATAACTCAACCCAAAAACAAAAGGAATCATGAGAACCAACCAGAAACAATCAATGGAAATAAACCTGCAACACTGTGATTATCCAGGAAATGGAAAGGCTAGGAAAATCCACATGCATACACCATGCATGCCCATGCAACTCGGTACCTGCAATCAAATCCCATTGTAGTTGTCGATCCTAGTGTCTGCTTGCGCTTTCTTGCTCTTCTTTTGCCTTCTTTCTCCAAATCACCAAGTATCCCCACTCTCCAAGAGTGCTCCAAGAAAGTTTTATGTATCCAAGAGTATGAGAGAGAGAGAGAGAGAGAGAGAGAGAGAATAATGAGAGAGCTCCAAAAATGCATTGACCAAAGCCCACCAACTGATCCTCAAAAGCCTTTTTATTAATGAGGCCTCTATTTTCTTCATTTTCCATTATTTCCTTCATTTTCCTCCTCACATGCAACCTATGACCTTTCACCTTTCCTTTCTCCTATTTTCCATTATTTTCATAATAAAATGCCAATTAATGCCTCATGCCTTTCCAAATCCTTTGCCATTGCCATTTCCAATTTCCTTTAGCCATAATAACCGAAATGAACACCCGCTAGGATGTTTAGCCAACCATTCAGCTTGGAATACATGTCCCATCAACCATGGTCTTATATATTTTTACATGGTTTTTTACTAGGATTTTTACAGAAGCCTCCCCCTTGGGGGAACACCATCCTCGGCATTCAATGACACCAACAAAATGATAAAAATAAAAACCAAAAGAAAAAACCATCATGACAATCATACTGCGTACTGGAGCTTTATAACACATATCATTACGCTATTTACAATAATAACCACATATATACTCATACACATTTGCTTCAACCAACAAATAACCATATTGTTTTTGGAGCTTTAAAATCCAACTCGATACAATATTTACAATAATATACACATTTGATCAACTAGCAAATAGAAGGATACGATGCCCATATCAACAACAAGGGGATCCAGAGGCCACCACCTCCACCCTCAAAGTAGTACCATGAATCACCTCCTTCCCAGGAAATCCAGAATCCACTGCCAAAATCAAAGTTGCATCCAATGTCTAGCGATACAATCCCGTGCCACTTACCCTTTCAATGAACAATTATCGGTTCATTGTTCCAAGGCACACTCTCAATGTGCATTTGATTCCATTTTTCAATGATAATGACCAAAAAAAATATATCCATGGCCTTACCTTCTCTGCTATGCAGTCCCTCAGGCAATCCGGTCACCCCCTTCCATGCATTCACACACCTTCCAAGTCTTGCTGGCACCCCCATACCGGCCAATCCATCCCTTGACAATGCTTCCTTGCATCAGAAGGTCAAACAATTGAGGCATATACCTTCCACAAAACCATCATACCAGTTATAAGGCAATCAATGGACACTATTGGTACCAGTGTCACATAATGACCCTGCTCCTAAAGTTCTTTACCAGCATACTGTTGCATGTTGCAACTCCTTTTGCAGACGCTGCTAGTTCTTGCAGTCGGTTTCAATCACCCAGCCAGGCATTATCATGCTTCATGTACCAAGCACATAACTTCCATTAGATTCAAAATAAATTGAAATAAAATAAAATCATACCTCATCAGTAGCTCATCAACAGGGTACGCTTACACTTCTATTTACTTTCCTATCACACAAGTCAAACTAGTTGTTTGATCAAATCATCGTGTATAAACATATTCACATATGGTTAGCCCAAACGCAACCATCATAAATCAAAATCACGAATCGCATGAAATCATCCTAACCATAATTATAAATCACATGTAACCATCATAAGTTAGAATCCAAATCACATGAATAATATATTGAAATCAAATGTTGATACTTATCCTTCTTCGGTCCTTACTTCTGCCTTTGTTCTTTTAGTACACATACCGGATCGGTTGCCACACCTGACAAACACTAGTGCCTTCTCTTCAACTACCTACACATACACATAGTGTACCACACGTACATCCACACAAGGCGTACAACACCATACAATACATACATCCACACCGGTATACGACACATACACTTACACCTAGTGTACAATACATACGCCTACACCAGCATACAAGACATACACCTACACCCGGTGTACAATACAACACAATACATATGCCTACACATGCACACAACACATACACCTACACCCGGTGTACAATACAACACAATACATACACCTACACCGACATACAACACATACACATACACTCGATGTACAATACAACACATATAACTACATCTGATGTACAACACAACACAATACATATACATACACAAAGTACTACACAATGAATACACATGTCATGAAAGCGCGACTACACCATGCACATACATAGTACTGCATGCTCACAACACAACCTGCACGTCATGCGCATAATACTACATGTATACCAGTACCATATGCACAACATGTACACAGTACCACCTATAAACAACACCACTTGCACAACATCACGTGTACACGACACCACCGGCACAACGTGTACACAACGCCAAATGTACATCGCACCACCTATACAATGTGTACACAAATACCAAATGTACACAACACCACATGCACGATATGTACACGACACCACATGTACACAACAGCACGTGCACGACACCGCCTGCACACAACACCACATGTACAACCTGTAAACAACACCACATGCACACACACCATATGTACACTCGTGCACACAACACTAAATGTACGTAGCACCATATGTACATCACGTACACAACACCATATGTACATAACATTGCATATTCAACATGTACATAACACCATTCGTACACAACGCTGCATATCCAACATGCGCACAACACCATATGCTCACAACGTCGCATATCCAACATGCACACAGTACAATATGCACATAACACCACATATACAACATGTACATAACACCATCTATACCTAGCACTCCATATGCAATATACACACAACGACATATGTACAACAAACATACAACATCATATGTACACAACACTACGTATGTTACATGTACACATCACCATAGGTACAATCACTAAATATACAACATGCACAACATATACAAAATAGTAGTACTGCACATCCATAGACCACACACTGAATCCATAAGCAACATTTCTTCTAGTGCCTTTCCACTATCCATGCTTATTCTAGCATGTCGCAGATCACACTACTTTCACTTCGCCGATGTAACCCTCAACATTACCTGTCCATAAAATACACAGGCATAATACAAGCATATAATATCAATTCATCTCCACATGATACTGACCTCATATATCTGTCAGAGTTACTCTTCTCACTTGATTCCTCATAAGGCCAAGAACCTATTCATGCCATTCACCTGCATAAGAAATCATTCCTCCACAATAATGATCCTTGACAACCCTGTCAGACAGTGACATAGACACATACATAGATACATATATATATAATCATTAACATAGAACAATCATTATCATGTTAGACAACGACATACATACACACATGTATACGTATAAACATCATCATTAAACAATCATGAATCATGACGATCCTGACACACACACACACACACACACACACACATAAACACCAACATAATCATGATCACATCATAATTGCTAGATATCATAAGGTCTAGGTTAAGATAACTCCCTTTATGCGTGCATAATATTCAAAAAATTGAGAACAAAAATTCCCAACATAGCCAAGGCATCTAACACCTCAGATCCATTCACTTTACCTTACTTGATTACCTTTCCCGTGACTGTAATGGACCCAAAAAGTCCAACCGATTGTCACATTCTTACCTTCAGCTGTGCTTAATCATGCACCGGGCTTCATCCGAGTCTTACATTACCTGTTGGGTACCACACAGCTCTCCCCTAGCTCCATTAATTTTCCTCTTCCCCAAACCAATTCCTAAGACTCTCAAAAAATAAAAGGTAATGACAAGAGAAAGCAATAAGAATACCATGAAAAAACAAAAGCAATATGAGACCGCAACAAAATGGCAATACCTTGCACTGGTCATAAAAAAAAACTGCAAATCAAGTGCAAACAAATCATAAAAGACCAAGATCACAAGACTAGCAACATACACCATGACTCAATCCCCCATGGTTCCCAATAGTTCCAGACGAAAGTTTAACCAGAGCCATCTTCAAGATTTCATGGCAGTCTCTTGCCATGTAATCCCCTGCACCATACTGCCATAACCACATAATTGTCAACACATAAATAAATATAACAACATACCAATTATCTTACCTTGTTGTGCAACATACGTTGCCTTGTAACTGAACATACATGTCGACCACATGTTCCAAATATCAAGACAACATATCTATCAATTTGAAACCAACCGTTACGAAATCTAACAACCATGTCATAGTCAATAATTAACTCAAATTCTTCAATCATAATACATAATGTGACAACTATCACCCACTTACACTTAAGTACATATCAACTATCTCAACACATATGTGTAGTACAACCATCTTAAAACAAGATCATTTCTTCAAGCAATCTTATGGACACATACTCATATCATGCGATTAATCAAACATTCAAACAAACTATAAACGTACCATGTTAGATAAGTCAACTAGATGACTTAATCAAGCACTAAAATGAAAATCATACGACATAATCAAACAGTCAAGAACCAAGTATACGACATAAGAAAACACATACCTTAATGTATATTAGGGGAGGCTATCTTGTCTGCACAATAAATCTAGATCAGCACGATATTGTTGATTTATGGTAGCATCGGATGTGCTCTAGCCTTGTAATTTTGTATATAGTCTAAGATACATGCATTCCGTAAAACCCATAAATGGTTTTGGAAAATTCCACTTAGAGATGATTTAATTAAATTAATTAATCATTTTTTAAAGGTTTTCCTAAGTCTAAACTTAGGGAATTTTATTAATTAAACTGTATTAATTAAATCAAGTGTAAATCTTCAAGATAAAGTCATGGATCACCTCCAAGTTAATCTTAGCCCTTGATTATGTTTTAATCTAGGCCGCTGAAGGGTCAACGAAAGATTATAAGAAGGAGGGTGAGGGGCCTATGGAAAACACACTTGACACTTGAGCCATTGGGCATTTTCGAGTTGTGAGAGAGAAACACATATTTTGATCAAGAAAAAATCACTAGGGCTTGGTTTGCTAAGTGATTTGATTCAGTGATCAGATCCAGAGAGGGGCAAAAGCAGAGATTGGTCAGGTGGACCAAGAATGCATTTCAGAGTGAGGCAACATCTACACAGAAGAGAGACAACTCAGTTTCTAGCAAAAGTGACGTAGTTCCTACAGAGAATCACATAGAGCCAGTGCAGTGTCTCTTGGATTCAGTTCAGAGAAAGCTAGAGGCTGGGGTTCTGAGCCAAGAGGGCCAAGATCCAGCTTCAGATTAGCCAGATCAGCTGCAGAGAAGGGTGAGACAGTTCCTCAAGCTTGCCTACGTAGGATTACGTAGATCCAGAGTAAGCAATCACGCAGAGGCAGTGAGGGCTTCATCAACGTTGTTTTTTATCAGCCGGAGACTTGTTGAGTGAGGTATATCTCACAGTTATTTTTGTTGTCTCGATTTCTTTAAAGGGTTTGCCAGATGTTGGCACCCTAGTTGTATTCAAGATTTTGTTGCTTAATAATATAAACCCTCAGATCTGCTCCACCGGTTTCCCAAGTTGGGTTTTTCCGGGGACTTAGTCCAAAAATAACTGTGTTAATGTGGTTGTTTTTCATTGTATTTTGTTCAGATTGTTTCAGCACTTAGATTTATTCTGCATCACTATTTGTGTAGACTGCTTCAGTAATTACTTTAGTATTTCAATGTAATGAAATATTATCAAATAATAGGAGAAGTAATTTAGATTTGTTGCAGTAGGAATCAAGATCTAGGATTTTCACATGGTATCATAGCTTATTTAAGTTGAAGTGCTGGAGAAACAAAGAGAACCAGCAGATTAGCGCTGAAGAGTCTGGGATCTGTGTAATTTGCAGAAGACACTCCCAGAAAATTACGCTGTCTAGGCCAGAAGGGCATTTCAGTGCAGAAAAAGCTCCCTCTAAGAGAGTTGACAGAGGGGTAAGTTTTTCAGTTGCAGAAGAGGCAGTGTAGCAGAGCAGCGTAGCTGAAGGATGCAGTTACTGCACAGCAGTAAGAGCTGGTGCATAAGCGTCAGAAAATTATGAAAAACACAATTGGGGATTTCTTGACCTTAGAGGGTTTCTTACTCAAAGAAACTCATTTTTTCCCGTGCAGCAGTAGAAGAAGTGACTTACTCCACAAGGAGTGCGTAAGTCAAGCTTAGCAGAGGGTTAGAGCAAGGTATCGACAGTTGAGGAGATGGCCAGCAATGGACTATGTGACCAAGATAGATTGGAGGGTGCCTCCAACTAAGTTATTTGGAAATCAAGGATAGAATTTCTCCTTGATGAGCACGATATGAAAGCCATCATAGACAGTGTAGTCGCAGAACCTCTTGATGCAGCACACCTAAGGCAGTTCAAGAAGAATATGGTTAGAGCCAAGCGATTGATCCTAGATGGAGTAAAGGATCATATCGTACCTCATATAGCAGCCAAATCCACTGCTAGAGAAATGTGGGTAAGGCTGGAAAAGCTATACCAAGGATCTTCCGAGCAGCGGAAGATGTACCTTGAAGAGAAGATGCGGAATATCAGGATGAAGAAGGGAGAGTGCTTTGACTCCTTCTTGTCTCGGATCGAGGAAAAATGAGATCAATTTTCTGCAATAGGATCTACTGCTAGAGACTCAGAGCTAGTAAGGCTCACATAGAACTTTGTTTCAGAGGATTATCAAGTCTTTTTCCAAAGTATATCGGGCAGAGAGAGACTTCTAGGATGGGAAGCAATGCGGGCAGCATGACAACAAGAGGAGTTGAGGAGAGATCTCCTAAAAATCCACTTGGAGGATGGCAGTAGCAGTTCAAAGTTCAAGAAGGAGGAAGAAGATAACACTGCCCTTACATCAAAAGGGAAACAAAAGTAGAGGAAGAAAGAATTTTCCAAGATAAAGTGTTTCCGGTGTGGTTAAATGGGACATTATGCCACATAGTGTCCTCTTAAGAAAAAGGATAAAGAGGAAAAGGAAGATCCACAAGCAGGAGCTGCCAAGATTGAAGCAGAAAGAGATTGTGCTATGCTAGCTCATATTCCAAGAGGAGATAAATGGGTTGACTTGGAGTTGTAGATCCAGAATCTACAAGGAGACGGGATCCTTGAGTATTCCTAAATTCTTGGATCACATGTGAGCTACGACAACCTAAAGACAATAGCAGGATGGACAGTTGCAGCGGAAGATGAGAATACAATGCAGTGGCTAGTAGTACTAGAACTTGATCGACGCAGAGAGGGAGCAGTAGCATTAGCAGTTGAGTAGCAGCAGCGCAGTGTAGAGAAGTGCTCATGCAGTGCAGAGCAGCAACAACGCAGTATTTTCAGAGAGCTAGTGCATAAACTAGCAGCAGTCAGTCTTATTTTTCAGTTGCAGATCTACTTGTCCAATTTCGAATGTTTTTATCTTGCAATTAGCAACAGTGCAGTAGCAGTATTTGAGCAGCAGCCGCAGCAGATGAGCAGCAACAACACAGTGCACAGAGGGGAAACACAGTGCAACAACATGTTTGCAGAATACAGAGGGAGTTGCAGTATAGTGGCAGTTGGTAGCAACTTGCAGAGTCAACAAAAGTATAGTTGCAGCATTTTTGTGTAGTGTTGGTGAGAAACATCAACAACACAACAACATATGTTCCAGAAGTCAGATCAACAGCACATTGAGGTGTTTTTTTAGAGCACTTTCCTCGCTAAGAGGGAGTGTTGATTTATGGTAGCATCAGATGTGCTCTAGCCTTGTAATTTTGTATATAGGCTAAGACACATGTATTCCATAAAACCCATAAATGGTTTTGGAAAATTCCACTTAGAGATGATTTAATTAAATTAATTAATCATTTTTAAAGTTTTTCCTAAGTCTAAACTTAGGGAATTTGATTAATTAAAGTGTATTAATTAAATCAACTGTGAATCTTCTAGATAAAGTCATAGATCACCTCCAAGTTAATCTTAGCCCTTGGTTATGTTTTAATCTTTGCCGTTGAAGGTTCAACAAAAGATTATAAGAAGGAGGGTGAGGGGCCTATGGAAAACACACTTGACACTTGAGCCATTGGGAATTTTCGAGTTGTGAGAGAGAAACACAAGTTTTGATCAAGAACAAATCACTAGGGCTGGTTTTGCTAAGTGATTTGATTCAGTGACCAGATCTAGAGAGGGGCAGAAGCAGAGATTGGTCAGGTGAACCAAGAATACATTTCAGAGTGAGGCAGCATCTACATAGAAGAGAGACAACACAGTTTCTGGCAGAAGTGACGTAGTTCCTGCAGAGAATCACGTAGAGCCAATGCAGTGTCTCTTGGAGTTAGTCCAGAGAAAGCTAGAGGCTGGGGTTCTGAGCCAAGAGGGCGAAGATCTAGCTTCAGATCAACCAGATCAGCTGTAGAGAAGGGTGACGCAGTTCCTCAAGCTTTCCTACGCAGGCTTACGCAGATCCAACATAAACAATCACGTAGAGGCAGTGAGGGCTTCATCAACATTGTTTTTGACCAACCAGAGACTTGCTGAGTGAGGTATATCTCACAGTTATTTTTGTTGTCAAGATTTCTCTAAAGGGTTTGCCAGATGTTGGCACCCTAGTTTTATTCAAGATTTTGCTACTTAATAATACAAATCCTCAGATCTGCTGCACCGGTTTTCCCAAGTTGGGTTTTTCCGGGGACTTAGTCCAAAAATAACTATGTCAATGTGGTTGTTTTTCATTGTATTTTGTTCAGATTGCTTCAGCACTTAGATTTATTCCGCAACGTTATTTGTGTAGACTGCTTCAGTAATTACTTTGGTATTTCAATTTAATGAAATAATTATCAAATAATAGGATAAGTAATTCATATTTTTTGCAGTAGGAATCCAGATCTAGGATTTTTCACAGATATAACTTCACAACACATCAACTCAAACACAAACAAGATCATGATATCCATAACAGTAATTAACTAACATGGTCACATCATAAGATCATAAACATTTATCATTCATGCATAACAATCACAGATGCACAATCAACCTAGATTAGTATGACATAATAGCACAAATAAGTCAACTCATACCTGAATGTCATAACCCTAACCATCTGCATAGGCCTATCCAATTTAACATGATACATATAACATCAATTAATTAATTCTATAACCCTAATCCTTAAGTTAACTAACATATAACAACAATAAGTCAACATATAACATAATCATCGGGCTAGCTACAAGGTAACATATAACATTCTCATCAACAACATATAACATAATCATCGAGCTAACTGCAAGTTAAAATATAACATATTCATCAACAACATATAACAGAATGATCAGTTAATAACATGCCTTACTAACCAACACATGTACGTATGATCACACTAGTTAACAAACATCTATTATAACATCAATAGAATGAGAGGCATACACATAACCATAATGCACATGACTACATTGATCAACTAACATTTGTCATACATGTAACAAAAATAATAATAAAATTAAAAACATATAAGTAACCCTAATAATTACAACAACCATGAATCACATACCTGCACGCCAAGAATACAAACTTGTATGACGGTCTGCTCTTACCCCAAAGTCCATTATTGTAACGTCACTTTAATTATCTGCATCTCCTGCTCTATCTTAGCCAACACATTAGCATCATAACATACCAATATCATCATGATGACCTAATTGCATACAATGACCTTATGCACAACGACCTTCACCAAACCAATGCAAATTTGACCATATGCACCCACTTGACATGTATAACCAATCATGAATGACCAATGCATGTCCCACATATAGCATCACATAAGAAAGCATACACGGATAACGTCGAAGCATGACCAATATGTAACCCTAACATAAGCAAGCAATGCATGTACAATATATAAGAAAGTGTACACGAACAATATAGAAGCATGAGAAACACATAACCAATCATGACAACATGTTGGCAACAACACCATCAACCTTCACAAGACGACATCACTACAACCATGATCAACACCATGCAAATGCAACAAGCACACATAGGCCACAAGCATACTAAACACATATGAAATCAACATAAATGCATGATCAACACAATGCCCATCCAGTCAGAGGGTTGAACCATGCTATGATACCACTATGTGGTATCAGATATCACAATGTGGTATCAGATATCACAAAAAGAGATAGAAAACCAAACATCACATGACGTGGAGCCTAAATATCTTCCTAATTTAGAGGTCCTTTTTCAGCCATGTTTGAATCCCAATCCCTGACGAGGGTGTGAGGGGGCTTGCCTCCGCACTATTACTGCTTGGGGGGTCAAGGGGGGTGCGGATGCATGTTTGGAGCCCCCCCTTAGCGGGGGTTCAAGGGCAGTTCCCTCGAAGCTAAAAATAGAAGAAAATTATCCTTGTAAAATATTGTAATTTGGTAGTCAATTTGGGTCTTTCATTAGGCACATGATCTAATGGTAGAATTTATGTTTAATTTAGGGTTTTTTTTGCCTTAAAAGGCAATCCATCGGTTTATATGAGGGAATTGTATTGTTGGTGTGTATTATTATTATGAGTGAGGAAGAGAGAGGAGATTGTGTGACAACAAAGAGGAAATTACAACGGATCTTTTGTAGGTTATATATCTTCATTTTACTAAATAATATAAAAGTAAGATCGGTTGCTTCTCATTGGGCGTAGCCCAAATTGGGTGAACCACATATATTTGTGTCTCTCTGGTTCTATCCATTTCTCTATTTGTGTTTCTGCAGTATTTTTTGTATTTCATTGCTTTGTTAATTAATTTCTAACAACGAGTATCAGATCCGAAGGTTTATTTGGTTGATAAACTCACAGGAGAGAAGGGTTCCTCGTTCGAGTGGGAGCAATGGCTGAATATGGTAGGTTTAGCGTTGAGAAATTTTTAGAAATTTTATTAATATTGTGATGTATTTCCAGACTCTCCTGATCTAACTATTATATCCACTGTTAAATACAGAATCCTTCTACTTAATTCTTTGCAGAAATTTAATTTCCAATGGCAAACATATGAAGAAAAATCAATCGCACATAACACGAAAGTTTTTACTAGGAAATATTAAAGCTAAAAACCCCAACTATCATATATTATGTATATCATGGATCATGAAACAATCTCATACAAAACTCTACTCCAAGAGCTCTCAGTACAATATACAATCGTCTCACACTGTCATACAAAAATTGGCTCACACATGCACCAATTTACTGCCTCCTGACAGCCTGCCTCCACTGCACAATCTCGGCTGATGAAGATCCCTGAATGAATTTTATCTTGCCTTGTCGTGACTATGCAATCCTCATTGGCATCTCCAATGCGTGTGTAGATGAATTGAATGGACCACTATAGTCACAACTGATAGTCAACCAGGCCCTTTCACCTAGATCTCAACTGGGTCTCCACTGGATCTGACATGCATGTAGTTAACAGTAGTATTTATTCAGTTGCAAGTGAGACCACTGCTTGTGAATTAATTAAATATTTAATTCACTAACCTCTCACTAGTGTATCTTTAGTTACAACTAGCACAACTGAGTTTAACTTACTTAACTGAGTTAAACGAAATAACAACTCACATAACTACACATCCAACTCTGTTACAACTTTGTATCACTCAGTTACAATGAATTCCACTCTACATGTCCCACCAACGAACCTTAGAACTCATAATTCCTTCAATGAGCTGGTTTGCCACATCAATTAATAGAAATCAAGTGCTTCAGGAGAACAGATTATTATTTATTGTCTAATTATTATTAAGGGCTAATAATAATTGACATCCAAACTATTTTTAGACATATGATCTATAAATAGACTTTGCCCATCCATATAAAAATATAATCCCATCTATAAATATAATTTTCTCAACCATAAATAAATAGACTCCCGCTATAAATAGAATATGCTCACCATTCTAAAAATAGACAAACATCTAAAAATAACATGTGGGCCTCACCTAGTGTAGGTGCTTAATTTTCACTAGGATCATCATCTTGTTGAATCTCAACACTCCCTCTCAACAAGAAAGGGATTATCCTTCACCTCGATCCTGTCTCTATGGTATTCGAATTTGCTCCTGGTGAGCGCATTCTTCAGAATATCTGCATCCTGATCTTCCGTCGGAATTTACTGAAGGAACATGATCTTCCGCTGCACAGAATCTCTGATATGATGATACCAGATATCTATATGCTTATATCTATCATGAAACACGAGATTAACCGAGAGTTTAATGCAACTCTGATTATCACAATGAATCACTGTAGGATCTAAATGAGAACTGAACAAACCGAGTAGGATCTTCCTCATCCAGATAGCCTCACATGCAACTTGACTTGCTGCCATGTATTCTGCTTTCATTGAACTAAGTGCCACAGATATCTATAACCTGCTGTACCAGGAAACAACTGTAGATCTGATACTGAAAACCCCTCTTGATGTGCTCTTTCTGTCCATTGGGCTGCCTGCCCAATCTGCATCCGTGAAGCCATGCAACTTCACCTAGTTCATCTGTATGTACTATAAGCCATACTCATATGTGCCCCTGAGATATCTCAGGACATGCTTGCCTGCCTTCCAAAAGATCTCGGTAGGCTTAACCATTGCTCGATTAAGCTAGTTCACCGCATAGCATATGTCTAGTCATGTATTAGCTAAATACATGAGCAAACCCACAACCTTTCGATAGACAGTAGCATCCACTACCTTTCCAGAAGTAGCGTGCTCTTTCATCCAGTTTCTTGGAAGAGGAGTATCCATGGGTTTGCAGCCCTCCATGTGAAACTTGCTGAGTATCACCCTTGCATACTTGCCTTGAGACACAAATAGTTCACCTTCTCGCTGCCATATTTCCAATCCAAGGAAATAGTGAAGGAAGCCCATATCCTTCATATTGAACTCCTTTGCAAGGTCCTCCTTGCATAAGTGTATCAACTGCTCATCACCAGTCTGTATTAAATCATCAACATAAAGAACAATGATTAAAATCTTACCCTCCACCACAATCTGGTATAGGTTTGCATCTGCCTCACTCTTGGTGAAGCCAAGTCCAGTGAAATAGCTATTGATCCGAGTGTACCAAGCACGGGGTGCTTGCTTCAGCCCATACAACGCTCTTTTGAGTCTGCACACATGTGACTCGTTGCTGAAGATCTCAAATCCTTTAGGCTGCTCAATGTACACTTCTTCCTTAATGATCCCATTAAGGAACGCAGTCTTCACATCCATCTGATGAATATGCCAACCCATCTGCGCTGAGAGAGAAAGGATGGTCCTTATGGAAGAATATTATGCAACAAGTGCAAAGGTTTCTTCATAATCAATCCCCTCGATCTGTGAGAAGCCCCGAGCCACAAATCTCGCCTTATACTTCTCAACACTCCCATCAGCAACTTGCTTTACCTTCTAGATCCATCTTGAACCTACCACTGATTTATCAATCGGCCTTGGAACAATTTCCCAAGCACTGTTTCTGACAATGGAGTCATACTCCACGATTGCACCTACCCATGTGGGCTCCTGCACTGCTTCCTGAAAGGAAGATAGCTCTGTCACATTACATTTTCTCATGAGAGCCATGTATCCAGTGAATCGTTCAGGATCTGTCTCTGTCTGCGCTGTGAAGTAGGGACTCCTACATTCTGTGCCGCATCAAGCTTCAGCCTCTCAGCTTCTGTGGTAATCCTTCTGCCTATTTTGATGTTTGGCTCTGTGTGAGTGGACTCCTCCACTCCATGAACCTCCTCCTGTGGCTGATCCACATCTAGAGACTCATATTTGGGAACAAGTAATTCCTCCTCTGCATGCAAGTCTAGCTCCCTCTCAAGCGACAACTTCATGGATTTCTCCTCATTGAATTTTATATCTCGTCGCACCACAGTCATTCGACTGTTTGGAAAATACACACGATAATTATGGGGTGTTTCTATGTACCCCACAAATATCCAAACTTCAGCAGTCGGCTCCAGTCCAGTTTCTTCCTGGCATTCTTGGTCACATGCACATAAACAGATGAGCCAAAAATCTTAAAGTGAGAAACATCCGATTTCTTACCAGTAAAAGCTTCTTCAGGTGTACTCATGTCAAGTACTCTATGAGGACAACGATTTTTCACATAAACCGCAGTGTTGCATACTTCCGCCGACAAGTGCATTGGTATGCCCTGATCATGCATAATAGCTCGTGCAACACCCACGATCGTTCTATTCTTCCTCTCTATGACCCCATTATGTTGTGGGTTATGAGGTGCTATGAGTTCTCTTCGAATTCCTTCTTTGCTACAGAAGTATTTGGATTCATTCGAGATATATTCACCACCATTATAGCTCCATAGAGCCTTCACTTGCTTCCCCGACTCTTTCTCCACCAATTCTTTAAACTCACAAAACTTTGAGAATGTTTGATCCTCCTTCTGCATGAAGAAGATCTAGCATCTATGAGAATAGTCATAAACAAAAATAACATAATACCTGTGTTTTTCTATTGAAGCAACTGAGAATGGCCCACACACGTCTGTGTGAACTCTCTCCAGGATCACCGAAGCACGGTTCTCCTTTTCATGAAATGTGGTCTTCACAAACTTACCCATAGTACATCCCTTGCACTGATCTATCTGCGCAAGTGTACCCTTGGGAATTCCAGTAGAAATCTGCTGCAAAATCTTCAGGGCGCCATGGTAAAGATGGACTAATCACCTGTGCCATAATTCACCCTCATTCCGGCTCACCGCTTGTTCTTCTTTACCCACCATTGCAGCGCAGCCATCTACCTCCAGCTTGTAGATATTCTTGACTCGAATCCCTATCCTCTTGTTTTTACCCGTTGTTTTATGTCGCAGGAAAGCTTTTCCATCGCTGAAAACAACGTAATAACCTCTGTCCTCCAACATCGCAACTGAGACCAAGTTTTTCTTCACACCTGGAACATGTATAACATCTTTCAATATAAATGGTTTACCTGAATCCCTCTCAAAGGTAATGGTACCAATGTTGGTCACATTGTATCATCCATCGTCGCCCATCTCTATATGCATCTTGAGATATTTCTCCTCCAAGTCACTGAAAATCTCCTTATCTCCCGTAATGTGGAAGAAAGCACCACTATAAAGATACCACGCTGATCCCATTTCTCTTGAAACTAAGCATGTGATCAAAGAGAAATCAAGTTCAAATTGTGAGGCAAGGGCCTCACCAGCTGCAGCTCCAGCAACCTTCTTGTTCTCCTTTTTCTGTGGGCAGTTAGTGGTGAGATGCCCATGTTCATGACAGTGAAAACACTCCACCTTGGATAAATCTAGCTTCTTTCCTTTAGTCTCAGATTTTGAGTGGGATTTCTTCCCCTTCCCTTTCCTTTATTTGACAGCCAAAGCACAATCCTCTTCATCATCATGCTTTGCTGAAGAGCCATCCCTAGTGTTCCGCCTGAACTCCTCTTGCACTAGATCCGACCACACTCGTTCCCAATCCAGCAGTTTTTCCCGTCCATTGACAGAGTCTTGATAACTATGCCAACTCTTAGGAAGTCCCAAGAGAGCCAAGATCACCAAATCATCATCAGAAAAAGTGATTCCCACACTCCCCAGCTCATCCCTACATTGGACAAACTTTGTGAGATACTTAGGAATATTGCCGCCCTTCTCCATTTTGATTTTTCTGAGTTTATCCTTCAACGCCAATTTCCTATGGTCACTGCTGCTTTGGAAAAGATCATGCAAAGCCTTCCACATTGCAAATGGAGTGGCTTTCCCATGAAGACTTGAGACAATATGGTCTCTCACACCTTCCAACAAAATCCTTCTTGTCTTCAGTACTTTATTTTTCCATGCGTCAAGTAATGTAACATCTACCGAAGTGGGCTTAGGAACATCGTTATCGATGTACTCCTTCAAGCCATTATATTCAAGAAACACCTCCATCATATCCTTCCATGCAATGTAGTTCGAGCTTCCCTCGAGTGCATACTCTAACCGCAAACAATTGAAAGCCATTTTGATGTTTACTCAACTGTCGCACCAATAAATTCTTGCAGAAAATTCAAATTATTTCCACCAGCAAAACTCAACTACTGCTTCAAGATTGCAATATTCTCTACATCGATACCATGTAGAAATTTTATTAATACTGTGATGTATTACTGGACTCGCCTGATCTAACAATTATATCCACTGTTAAATAAAGAATCATTCTACTTAATTCTTTGCGGAAATTTGATCGCGAATTGCAAACATATGAAGAAAAATCAATCGCACATAACACATAAGTTTTTACAGGGAAATATTAAAGCTAAAAACCCCAACTATCATGTATTATGTATATCATGGATCATGAAACAATCTCATACAAAACTCTACTCCAAGAGCTCTCAGTACAATATACAATCGTCTCACACTGTCATACAAAAATTGGCTCGCACATGCACCAATTTACTGCCTCCTAACAGCCTGCCTCCAATGCACAATCCGGGCTGATGAAGATCCCTGAATGAATTCGATCTTACCTTTCCATGACTGTGCAATCCTCATTGGCATATCCAATGTGTGTGTAGATTAATTGAATGCACCATTATAGTCACAACTGATAGTCAACCAAGCCCTTTCACCTATCTTTCAACTGGGTCTCCACTGGATCTGACATGAATGTAGTTAACAGTAGTATTTATTCAGTTGCAAGTGAGACCACTTCTTGTGAATTAATTAAATATTTAATTCACTAATCTCTCACTAGTGTATCTTTAGTTACAACTAGCACAACTGAGTTAAACTAAATAACAACTCATATAACTACACATCCAACTCTGTTACAACTTTGTATCACTCAATTACAACGAATTCCACTCTACATGTCCCACCAACCAACCTTAGAACTTATAATTCCTTCAGTGAGCTGGTTTTCCACATCAGTTAACTGAAATCAAGTGCTTCAAGAGAACATATTATTATTTATTGTCTAATTATTATTAAGGGCTAAAAATAATTGACATCCAAACTATTTTTAGACATGTGATCTATAAATAGACTTTGCCCATCCATCTAAAAATAGAATCCCATCTATAAATATAATTTTCTCAACCATCTATAAATAGACTCCCGTTATAAATAGAATATTCTCACCATTCTAAAAATAGACATACACCTAAAAATAGCCTGTGGGCCTCACCTAGTGTAGGTGCTTAATTTTCACTAGGATCATCATCTTGTTGAATCTCAACAGTCCCTCTCAACAATAAAGGGATTATCCTTCACCTTGATCCTGTCTCAATGGTATTCAAATTTGCTCCTGGTGAGCGCCTTTGTCAGAATATCTGCATCCTGATCTTCTGTAGGAATGTACTAAAGGAACATGATCTTCCAGTGTACACAATCTCTAATATGATGATATCGGATATCTATATGCTTATATCTATCATGAAACACGAGATTAATCGAGAGTTTAATGCAACTCTGATTATCACAATGATTCACTGTAGGATCTAAATGAGAACTGAACAAACCGAGTAGGATCTTCCTCATCCAGATAGCCTCACATACAACTTGACTTGCTGCCATGTATTTTTATTTCATTGAAATAAGTGCCACAGATATCTGTAACCTGCTATACCAGGAAACAACTGTAGATATGATACTGAAAACCCCTCTTGATGTGCTCTTTCTGTCCATTGGGCTGCCTGCCCAATCTGCATCCGTGAAGCCATGCAACTTCACCTAATTCATCTGTCTGTACCATAAGCCATACTCAGATGTGCCCCTGAGATATCTCAGGACATGCTTTCCTGCCTTCCAAAAGATCTTGGTAGGCTTAACCATCGCTCGACTAAGCTGGTTCACTGCATAGCATATGTCTGGTCATGTATTAACTAAATACATGAGCAAACCCACCAACTGTCGATAGACAGTAGCATCCACTACCTTTCCAGAAGTAGCGTCCTCTTTCATCCAGTTTCTTGGAAGAGGAGTATCCATGGGTTTGTAGCCCTCCATGTGAAACTTGCCGAGTATCACCCTTGCATACTTGCCTTGAGACACAAATAGTTCACCTTCTCTCTGCCATATTTCCAATCCAAGGAAATAGTGAAGGAAGCCCATATCCTTCATATTGAACTCCTTTGCAAGGTCCTCCTTGCATGATTCTATCAGCTCCTCATCACTAGTCAGTATTAAATCATCAACATAAAGAACAATGATTAAAAGCTTACCCTCCACCACAATCTGGTATAGGTTTGCATCTTCCTCACTCTTGGTGAAGCCAAGTCCAGTGAAATAGCTATTGATCCAAGTGTACCAAGCACGGGGTGCTTGCTTCAGCCCATACAACGCTCTTTTGAGTCTGCACACATGTGACTCGTTGCTGAAGATCTCAAATCCTTTAGGCTGCTCAATGTACACTTCTTCCTTAATGATCCCATTTAGGAAAACATTCTTCACATCCATCTGATGAATGTGCCAACCCATCTGCGCTGAGAGAGAAAGGATGGTCCTTATGGAAGAATACCGTGCGACAAGTGCAAAGGTTTCTTCATAATCAATCCCCTAGATCTGTGAGAAGCCCCGGGCCACAAATCTCGCCTTATACTTCTCAACACTCCCATCAGCAACTTGCTTTACCTTCTAGATCCATCTTGAACCTACCACTGATTTATCAACCGGCCTTGGAAAAATTTCCCAAGTACTGCTTCTGACAATGCAATCATACTCCATGATTGCACCTACCCATGTGGGTTCCTGCACTGCTTCCTGAAAGGAAGATAGCTCTGTCACATTACATTTGCTCATGAGAGCCATGTATCCAGTGAATCGGTCAGGATTTGTCTCTGTCTGCGCTGTGAAGTAGGGACTCCTACATTCTGTGCCGCATCAAGCTTCAGCCTCTCAGCTTCTGTGGTACACCTTCTGCCTGTTCTGATGCTTGGCTCTGTGTGAGTGGACTCCTCCACTCCATGAACCTCCTCCCGTGGTTATTGACATCCAAACTATTTTTAGACATGTGATCTATAAATAGACTTCGCCCATCGGTATAAAAAAAGAATCTCATCTATAAATAGAATTCTCTCAACCATCCATAAATAGACTCACGCTATAAATAGAATATGGTCACCATTCTAAAAATAGACATACAGCTAAAAATAGCCTGCAGGCCCCACCTACTGTAGGTGCTTAATTTTTACTAGCATCATCATCTTGTTGGATCTAAACATAATTTAACAGGCAAAACTACCAGTTGTGGAAGATGCAAATGGAATATTATTTGTATAAAAATATCTTTACCTACCATTGAGCGGAAATACAAAGAAGTTGATGAGTGTGTTTGATGAAGAATGGGATATTCTTGAAAGAAAAGCATTAGAAACAAAACGGTTGTACCTGGTTGATCTGAAAATGGAATGTACTTGTTTAAGGGTGCAAGGTATCCATTTTCATTAAGAAAATGAGTGCAAATACTCATAATTTTAAATTGAGCTATACACTCCAAGTGACCTCTGAAAATGTGAAAACAAACTATTTCCTATACAGAGATGGACTGTAGGGGCATTCACCGGATGTTTCACCTTTCTAGGAAAGGATGAATCCGGAGGCTACCTGGCCCTCTACAGACTCTGCCTAAGGAAATAATATGTAACACTTAGAAGTCTTTGACATACACATACTTGAAATTTGATGTCTTGCGGAATAAGACAAATAACTTTCTGCAGCTGAGTAGGTGATTATGTGTGTATGCAAGTTATGTATATTTGCTGTTTAACATTTTATATCAGTTTTGTTCAGCATCATCTTCAGCAAATAAAGACATCAAAATGATAAGCAGTTCACCCCCTCCTCTGGGCTACATCTGCTGGACCAAGCCTCTCAAACTAGGCTTGTCCTCTTGTATTAAAAATGCTACAAAAGCTAATACAAGAATATGAGTGTCTCGAAAGACAGATCTGACTGTAAATACAGAATCAGAAGATAGGAATTAGCTAAACATGCTCTTTCCCAAACACTAAACAGTGAAATTGTACCTGATACAGTACTTTTCCCCAATTGGCCCTGATGGCCCTTTAGACTTGCATGGAGAATTTCGAGGTGAAGATGACCTCAATTGGTTCTAAAACCTCTGCCATTAGACTCAGAATGTCGAAAATAGCAGAAACAGGCTTTTGAATCACCAAAAATGGATGAACATAGCCCCCAAACAGCTCCAGCACTGAAATGGCCCTGGTGGCCCTGAAAGCTTCCCTGAAGCTAAACAGTGAGAAGAATTCCTCAAAAGGAAAAACGAGTTGTAGAAATGGATTCAGAATGCTGAAAAACTTCAGGAATGACTCACTCCAATATAACCGGTCAGCACAATTCTAATGCATCTCCTTAATTCGATTTGGTCTCTGGCTCCCCCGGAATCCCACGGAGAAAAATCACCCGCAAACCGCCTCGCATGGTCGTGAAACCCGTGCCAATGGCTTCGAAGGTCGAAGAGACCCAAAATAAAAAAAAATTGCCTTCAAAAGCCTCCCCACAGGTTATGCCCACTTTATCAACCGCGCCATAAAAATCTCCACTAAATGTGGAGAACTGGAGATAAGGCAGACAAATAAGCAAATGGCGCCAACATAGAAGGCGGAACCACCAAATAAGCCACACAGTTAAACGTTGGCAATTAATGTTATGTGACGTGTTCATATGGATCACATACGGGTCGGCGGTTATACAAACGTGTTTTAAATAAATACAATCGTTGTATTAAAAAACCCACCAAACAACCATAACCAAAGTTTTAAATTCCGCCACGGTCTGCGCGCCGATGAGCTTGGGTTCTGGTTCCGTCGCGTGGTTTTATGGGAAGGGGCTGGCCCTTCGGGGCTGGCCCCTTTCCAGGCCCCGCCCAAACAAATACACGCTTCAAATATTGATTTGTCCGCAACATATAACAACACACAAAGCATTGCTCCAACGGTTAAAACGCTGTGTTAATAAACGACCGGTCCTGCGATCGAACCCGGCCGAGCCCCAACAAAACTTTTACACGCCATTTCAACTCCACGTTTGGGGCCCACGTGGCGGCCTCCGGGCTAGCCACGTGGCGCCTTCTGATTGGCTGCAAATGGAATATTCTGCGGAATATTCCACGGAATATTCCCAGAATATTCTGTGGAATATTCTTTTTTTAATAAAAATTTTTCCCAAAGTCAGTTTTGCCATTTTTTTAATGAAATTGACAAAACTTCAAACTTGAATAACTTTTGCATACGGAGACCATTTTTCAAACCGTTCGCGGCGCCGGAATCAGGAAGACGAGCTCTATCCGGTCGTTCAGGTTCCAACCAGTTCTGAGCACCTTCATTTTTGACCATTTTACGACACTTGGTCCTGAGCTCCTGATCACACCTCCCAAATGAGAAGGCTTTTGGTCCCCAAAAGCTTACTGAATCTCTGATCTGAACTGTATAGCACTTGAGGAACAGAAATATCCTCTCCTAGTCAGCCAAAAGAGCATACTGATGCCAAAAATGTCCTGCCTTGCTAACTGTCGTCATGGCGACTTTTTGCTGCATACACCAAGTACTTGTCGAATCCCGACCAAGTTCTTTCGCCAGACAAATCTGAAATTGCAGGAACCAGCAATGAAACTTGCTGATATATGAGCTGAAATATTCTCCTGAATATGTGGACTTGCCAACTGTCACGATGCCCATCCAAGGCACCTTCATTCCAGAAGAAGAACTGCCTCCCAAATGAGAAAGCTTTTACAAAGATGAAACACTTCATCATTTCTCCTGTTTACAATCTTGGAGATCAAATTAACTGTTTCCAAGTCAATAACATTACATGCATGGATAAAAACAAAGCAATCAACCCTTCAAGTTAATCACACATACATGTTTAAAAATACAAGGAAACCATCATGGTCCCTGTGCTCATGCATCTCATTCTCATGCATGCAGTTTATCCTTCAACTTTCTCTTAAGTATAGTCATAAGTACAAGATCCTCAATCACATGTACATGTACTTTTAAAGCTGAAATGAATATAACTTTCGCTAAGATAGAGTGAGTCTCATACTCAGCTTTTCCATCCTGCAACTTGCATTCCCTTAACAAAGAAAATGCATTCAATCAAAAGACATGCAACTTTAATTGGATAAGAATTCTAACCATTTCTTACCAATCCATTTCAAAGGCGCTTCCTTTAACTGCACATCAATATCAGCATGTGTATCATCCCGACACATATCAATGATGGAAACTTCCTTCCCATTCTTGCCATACTCTTTCTCCCACTTCTTCAACTTTTGTGGAAGCATTGTTGGATTCAGAGTCCAACACCTTTCAACAGTATGTCCTTGCTTATGGAAGTTGTCATTATAAAAATGAACAAAAGAGCTTCAGCAAACTCAAACAACAAGTAGTTTGCAGAATAATAAAGCAGTCAATCTTCAACACTGCTTAAGACACCTTTCAAGCTACACAATCAAGCTAGTGATGTCAGTCAAGCAAACCAGCTTTGCAACCTCCCTCTGATACCATCTGATCTGAAAATGGAATGTACTTGTTTAAGGGTGCAAGGTATCCATTTTCATTAAGAAAATGAGTGCAAATACTCATAATTTTAAATTGAGCTATACACTCCAAGTGACCTCTGAAAATGTGAAAACAAACTATTTCCTATACAGAGATGGACTGTAGGGGCATTCACCGGATGTTTCACCTTTCTAGGAAAGGATGAATCCGGAGGCTACCTGGCCCTCTACAGACTCTGCCTAAGGAACTAATATGTAAACACTTAGAAGTCTTTGACATTCACATACTTGAAATTTGATGTCTTGCGGAATAAGACAAATAACTTTCTGCAGCTGAGTAGGTGATTATGTGTGTATGCAAGTTATGTATATTTGTTGTTTAACATTTTATATCAGTTTTGTTCAGCATCATCTTCAGCAAATAAAGACATCAAAATGATAAGCAGTTCACCCCCTCCTCTGGGCTACATCTGCTGGACCAAGCCTCTCAAACTAGGCTTGTCCTCTTGTATTAAAAATTCTACAAAAGCTAATACAAGAATAAGAGTGTCTCGAAAGACAGATCTGACTGTAAATACAGAATCAGAAGATAGGAATTAGCTGAACATGCTATTTCCCAAACACTAAACAGTGAAAATTGTACCTGATACAGTACTTTTCCCCAATTGGCCCTAGTGGCCCTTTAGACTTGCAGGGAGAATTTCGAGGTGAAGATGACCTCAATTGGTTCTGAAACCTCTGCCATTCAACTCAGAAGGTCGAAAATATCAGAAATAGACTTCTAAATCACCAAAAATGGATGAACATAGCACCCAAACAGCTCCAACACTGAAATGGCCCTCTTGGCCCTGAAAGCTTCCCTGAAGCTAAACAGTGAGAAGAATTCCTCAAAAGGAAAAACGAGCTGTAGAAATGGATTCAGAATGCTGAAAAACTTTAGGAATGACCTTCGTTCCACATTCACTGGCTGCACAATTCCCAATGCAGCTCCCAAACTGATTTGGCCCTGGTGGCTCCTGGAACTTCCACGGAGAAAAATCACCTGCAAACGGCCTCAGATGGCTGTGAAACCTGTGCCAATGGCTTCAGAAGGTCGAAGAGACCCAAAATCAAAAAAAAATTCGTCTTCAAAAGCCTCCCCTAGCAGAAGTTATGCCCACTTTACTGAACTGCCAGTTTGGGCTAAAAAATCTCCACTAAATGTGGAGAACTGGAGATAAGGCAGACAAATAAGCAAATGGCGCCAACATAGAAGGCGGAACCACCAAATAAGCCGCACAGTTAAACGTTGTCACATAATATGACGTGTTCAAATGATCACATATCTGCCTGGCGAAGAGGGCAAACGTGTTTTAACAAATACACCCATTAAAAAACCCACCAAACAACCATAACCAAAGTTTACCCGCCACTCGCTCAAGGCTACGATGAGCTTGGGTTCTCGTTCCTGTCACAGAGCCATGGGAAGGGGCTGGTCTTTCGGTCGGGCCCTTCCGTGCCCCGCCCAAACAAATACACGTCAAATATTGATTTGTCCGCAACATATAACAACACACAAAGCATTGCTCCAACTAAGTAAACGTCGTGCACAAATCCACCACCTCGATTTGGATCTACTGAGTGCCCAAATGGGTACACGATTTCAACTCATTTGTTGGGCCCACGTATACCCAAGCAGCCGTGCTTTCCGATTGGCCGCAAATGGAATAACAGATTTCAACATTTCATTTTAATATCTCACATTCTCCTGTAATAATTTCTTTTTTTAATAAAATTTTTCCACAAAGGCAAATTGGCATTTTTTAATGAAAATGGAGAAATCTTCAAACTTGAATAACTTCTTCATACGAAGACCATTTTTCAAACCGTTCGCGGCGCCGAAATCAGGAAGACGAGTTTATCCCAGCTGTCAAGCTCCAACTAGCTTCAGCACCTTCATTTTACGACACTTGGTCTTGAGCTCCTGATCACTGGTGGTGTCGGTAGCCTTAAATATTTTGAATGAAACAATAGCAGGAGGTCTAATGAGGACCTTGGAGAAATTATATGAAAAAAACTCACCCTCAAATAAGGTATTTCTTACGAAACATTTGTTTAATATGAATATGTCATAAGGTGGATTTGTTGCTGATCATTTAAATGAGTTTAATACAGTTACCAATTAGTTAAGTTTTGTGGGGGTAAATCTTGATGATGAAGTTAGGGTTCTATTGTTTATGTGCTCATTACCGAAAAGTTATAATGGTTTAGTTATGGACATTAGTAACTATGTCTCTGGGTCTAGTACTTCAAATTTTGATGAAATGCAATGGAAAGGCTCTGGTGAGACATCAGGTAATGCTTTGATTGTAGAGACTAGGGGAAGAAAAATGGAAAGAAGAAGGAGCCCAGGAAATCACAGTAATTCAAGAAAAGGCAAATCCAGATCTAGATCAAGGATAGTGTGTTGGAAATGTGGGAAGAAAGGACACCTGGAGAAAGATTTCAAATCTTAGAAGGGGAAAGAAGGAGATAGGTAGCAAGAGAACAATCATGAAGTGAACATGATAGGTGATGTGTTGCAAGATTCTATGATTCTTTCATTAGAGAATATTATTGATGTATGGGTGGTAGATTCAGGGGCCTCGTTCCATGCCACATGTGATTAGAAACCTTTTCATGACTACGTTCAAGGAGATTTTGGACAGGTTCGTCTAGGTGATGATAAACCCTGTAAAATCATTGGAATGGGTAAGGTTTTTATAAAGAAACATAATGGAAACTAATGGATATTGAAGGAGGAAAGGCATGTTCTAGATCTAAATAAAAATCTAATTTCAACATGGCAGTTGGGACGTGAAGGTTGTGTAACTACTTTTATAGACAAACCCTTGAAGTTCACTAAAGGAGGCACGATAATAGAAAAATGAGAAAAGGTTGGTACATTATATTCATGCAATAGTATTTCTAATTTTGTTAATGCTTTAACATTCACAGAAGCAGATACAACACTCTGGCATCATAAGCTTAGGCACATGAGTGAGAAGGGAATGTAGATTCTTCACTCAAGAAATTTGTTTCCAGGTCTGAAGCACATTGATTAGGATTTTTGCGAAAATTGTGTTTATGGAAAATAGAAGAGAGTAAGATTTATCAGAGTTGGGAAGGAAAGGAAGAGCGAAAAATTAGAGTTGGTGCATACAAATTTATGGGGACTTGCTTAGGTATCATCTCTTAATGGCTCTCATTGTTATGTTACTTTTATTGATTATGTAACTAGGAAAACCTAGATTTATTATATTCGAAATAAAGATGATGTATTTGATACTTTCAAGAAATGGAAAGCTTTGGTTGAGAATGAGACAAGAAAGAAGTTGAAGTTTCTCAGATTAGATAATGCAGGTGAATACTATAGCAAAGAATTTGATAACCACTATTCAGAGCATGGTATTTGAAGGGAGAACACAGTTCCAAGAACACCACAGGAAAATGGTGTGTCAAAAAATATGAACAAGAAAATCATGGAGCGTGCAAGGTGCATGAGATTGCATGTAGGATTGCCTTACAATTTTGGGCAAATGTTGTAGATACGACAATTTATCTAATAAATAGAGGGCCTTCAAGTTCCTTGTATGGTGGTATTCCTGAGGAGGCATGGACACGTAAAAAGGTAAACTACTCATTTTTGAAGATTTTTTATTGTGAAGCGTTTGTCCACATCAATAAAGAAAATAGAACAGAGCTAGAGGAAAAATCAAATAAATGTACCTTTATTGGATATGGTGTAAATGATTTTCGTTATCGATTATATAATTATGAAAATCACAAAATCATTAGGAGCAGAGATGTCATATTCAATGAAAAGGTCTTATATAAGGACTAAATGCAAGGAAAGAAACGAAAAATGAAAACAAAGAATAAACAATTCTTGATGAGAGCACATAAAAAGTAAAGATGTCTGAAAATAAAAATGAACAGCAACCACAACAACAAAATGCACCTCAAATACCCAAAACTGGTGTTAGAAGATCTACCAAGATAAGTATACCCCCTGAACGATACTCTCCTTCATTATATTGTGTATTGTTGACTCATTCTGGTGAAGATATGAAGAAGTAATGTAGGTAGAAACCAAGAAGAAGTGGGAGCAAGCCATGAAAGAAGAGATGGAATCCTTGATGCAGAACTAGACTTGGGACTTAGTCAAGTTGTCTGTTGGTAAAACAACATTGAAAAATAAATGGGTTTACATGTTGAAGGAAGAATATGGAGATAAACAAAGGTATAAGGTTAGACTTGTGGTGAAGGGATTTTCACAAAAGGAAGGTATAGACTTTGATGAATTTTTTTCTCCTATTGTTAAAATGATTCCAATCAGAACTGTTTTAAGACTAGTGGCAGCAAAAGATTTTCATCTTGAGCAATTAGATGTAAAGACAACCTTTCTCCTTGGGGATTTGTAGAACAAATATATATGCAACGGCCAAAAGGGCATGAGGTCAAAGGGAAGGAGAAATTAGTGTGCGAAATGAAGAAGAGCTTGTATGGCTTAAAACATGCTCCAAGGCAGTGGGATCCAAAATTTGACAGGTTTATATCTGAACAAGGTTAGACTAGATGTCACTTTGACCATTGCATTTATTTAAAAGGGAGAAATGATGGCGACTATATTGTATTACTATTGTATGTAGATTATGTGCTTATTTCATGGTCTAACCTGCAGGAAATAAATGTGGTCAAAGGAAAATTCGCAGATTCATTTGCAATGAAGGATTTGGGTGCTGCAAAACAAATCCTTCGTATGAGAATATCTAGAGACATGAAAAATCACAAATTAACATTGTCTCATAGTGAGTACATAGAAAAGGTGTTGGAAAGATTTAATATGCAGAATAAAAAACCAATTAGTACACCTTTGGCTATCCATTTCAAACTAAGGAGATGTGTCCCAAGACCCAAGAGGAGATGGATTATATGTGTAAATTTCCATACACATTAATTGTTGGAAGCTTAATGTATACAATGGTCTGCAAAAGACCTGATGTTGCACATGTAGTGGGAGTTGTAAGTAGGTATATGGAAAATCCAAGAACAGAGTAACGGATGGCAGTGAAGTGGATTCTCAGGTATTTGAGAGGTATCTCAAATCAAGCATTATGTTTTTGAGGTTAAAACATTGCTCTACCAGCATATGTTGATGAATATATGGCAAGTGACAGAGGTAACAAGAGGAGCACCACAGGGTATATGTTTACTGTAGGTGGAACAATTGTTAGTTGGGTTTCAAAATTGCAAAACATTGTTGCACTTTCAACAATGGAAGTAGAGTATGTTGCTACTACAGTGGCTAGTAAAGAAATGAGTTGGTTACAAAGGTTTATGGATGAGTTGGGCAAGAAGCAGGAGATGAGCAAGTTATATAGTGACAACCAGAGTGCCATTCATCATGTAAATAATTCATTCTTTTCATTCTAAGACTAAACATATACATCTCAGGTATCATTTCATACGGTCAATTTTGGATGATGGACAGTTGAAGCTGGAAAAGATACACATTATCTAGAATCATGCAGATATGTTGACAAAGGTTGTAACCAACAAGAAATTAAGCTTATACTTAGTTTCAATTGGCCTTTAAGAATGATGATGAAGATGAGAAATAACTAGGTCCAAAGTGGAAGCATTACCCAACAAGTGAAACAATGATGGAGTTGATATAATCAGTCTCAAAGTGGGAGATTGTTGGATGTGGAGTGTGATTACCTTCATGATCTAGAGTTCTTGTGTTCAGTCGCATTTGGATCCCAATCACTGACGGGTCTGAGGGGCCTCCCCCCCAATATTGTTGCTTGGGGGGTCTAGGGGAGTGTGCCTACATCTTTAGAGCCCTCCCTTGGCGGGGGTTCAGGGGCAACGCCCTCGAAGCTAAATATAGATGAAAAATTGTTGTAATTTCATAGTCAATCTCGATTGTTCATTAGGCGGATGATATGACGGTAGAAGTTATGTTTAATTTAGGTTTTTATTTTGCCTAAAAGGAAACCCCTCAGTTTATATGAGGGAAATGTATTGAGGATATGTATTATTATTTTGAGGGAGAAAGAGAGAGGAGATTGTGTCACAGCAAACAAGAAATTACAATGGATCTACTTTAGGTTGTATCTCTTCATTTTGATGGATAATATAAAATGAAGGACTGGTTGTTTCTCCGTGTACATAGCCCAAATGGGGTGAACCTTGCATATCTGTGTCTCTCTTGTTCTATGCATTTTTGTATTTGTGTTTCCGAAATGTTTTGTGTATTTCATTGCTTCGTTAATTAATTTATAACAAAATAATTCTATTGCTAAATCTAGTCCTTTAAACTTAGTTCAACCATGTGTTGCATTGGCTCATCCCTCAAATGAGTGGATCCATGCCTCAACTAGAAACAAAAGAGAATCCAACATAATATTAGCTTTTTAAAGGAGTAGGCACAAATGTTTCCACGAATTATATTACTCATATAGTGATAAGGAAACAACAAATATTGTTGAACCCCAAATAATGGAATATTCTCAAACAAATATAGTCATTATCTCCCCTACATATGTTCCTAATAACTCCTCAGAATGGATTGATGTTTGTAAGGGAAAAGGAAAATAGAAAAAACCCATGATCAATCCTGGGCTCTGAGACTAGGACTATAGTAAATGTATCCTCTTGATATGTGATGGATGGAATGATGTGATCTTCTATTTTGAGGTAATACAAATTAACTTACAAAAAAACATAAATTTCATTGGAAGACGTATTTCAGGTGAATAAAAAGTATGGTAAAGTTAAAATATAAAATAACTGCAAATAAATATTGTTGGTATCCCACATGGAAAAAAAAAATCTACACCAATTAAAATTCCAAATAGCTCAGCCATGGCTCGTGAAGGAAGTGAATAGATACATAACTAGCGATCCAAATTGGAGAACTAATTTAACAAATTGAGTGATAGGTTAGTGGAAAATGTCGATTTGATAAATGCACAAAGACGAATACAAAATATGGAATAAAATATGGATCAAAATAAGGAAAGTATGGAACATAAGATGAACCAAATATTGAACAATTACAAATTCCATGGCACCCATTCTATTACAAACCTTGTATGAGAGGTTCCCTTAAAGCGATATTAGGATGCAAGGAAATCATGAAAATGGTGATAACAAAATTATTAAACCCTCATCACATAGATGGAGTATTTTAGCAAACTTGGATAACATGAAGATTGAGTTGCATAGTTATGATTATTCATCACTATAGATCTAGCCAGTCATGATCCTCCATACTCGTTGTTACACAACATTTTGTCACTATCCCTGCAATTCCCATCCCGCACATTGGAGGACCATTTATGTGACTTATATGAACTGTCATGCCTTGCAAACAGTATCATTGCTTCCCTTGCCATGAGAATAACATTTCCTCTGTTGACTATTCCTGGAACAAACCATCAAAAACACATGATTTTGGGTTAGTGTTGGCAGGCAGTTATGGCCTCGCGCCAATAAGGGAAATTAGCACTGGGCCCCGCGCCCATTGGCACTCTGTCTCAGTGGACCACCCGTGCCGAGTTGTTTTTGGAAATTTTTTTAAATATAAAAGCAAAGTTTCCATTTCCAACCACTTCGTGAGCGAGTCTGCATGGGTGGTTCAACTGAATAACGTCGAGCACCCTCCTTTGGCTCCTTGTTTCCTAAATTTGGGGCAACCTCCCAAAGGATAAGGACTCCCTTCCACCATATGAGGGATCCCAACCTCCTCCTCCCCTTCTATAAATACATTTCTCTCACATAGATGCAACTAGCTGAATGGTTTGGATAACTGAACATTTTGGAGAATAGATGAAACAATCTGATATAGTTGGTATGAGATAGAGTAGAGAGAGACCCCTTGTCGAGAGAGATTCTAGGCTGATTGCCTCACCAAGTCCAAATTCCCCGACGAATGCTCAAGACGCGTTTTGATTGGACCCGCTGAAGGAGGCTGCAACGTCAAGGCTCATTTGGTTGTAATCTCTTTCTTTCTCTTACTTAATACATGATTGATGTTTTGGTTCTCGTATTGTGTTGATATGATTAATCTTGTGCAATACGTTTAATTCTCCTTGACCAATTAGATAGTTATGAATGCAATTATTGTTTCATATGCTGCTTTTGTA